>CM044436.1:92896212-92938046 GCA_024363595.1 Xenopus borealis
CAGGGACAATGTCAGTGAAAATCTATGTAAAAGAGTAACTGGACAACTTTTTTGGCTCCATAGAGACTGGTTTCATATCAGCATCTGCTTGAAATTGTGGTACAGTATTTTTGTAAAAGCATCCAGCAAGTACGAGTGCACAGATTTACCATGAATAGGCTCAAAAAACACAAATGTCTCATCCAACTAATCCATTCACTGCACTGTCACACAAGTGTATCTGAGCTTGTAATGACTAATATACTTACCAGTGTGTAACATGCCAATGATCTGGACATTCAGCCGTCAACCTATGTGTAGGCAGATAAATAAATAAAAAGAGGGGGTGTTGAACGTGCAAAGATTTCCTACGTTCATCAGTTTTTTCTTTGTGCTGCCGTCTTTCAACTAAAAATTTGGGAGCTCAAACCTGCAGATATCCATTTAAACCGAAAAACATTTATAATCGTATGCTTGAAAATATCACATTCTTCATATTTATTATGTTTTCCCATTTTGTAGAATCTAAATTCTTGTTAAACGTCTAAAATAATCAAAGCAAAAGTTTGACGTGGCCTGTTTCTCATAATCCAAGATGTCCCTTGACTTATGATCTTGGTTTCTTCTATTTATTTTCTTTTAGTCTGGGGGATGGAAGGAGCTGGCATATGTTTATTATTTAACCTACCAGTCTTCTCTGAACACACTGGTAGTGCCCACATTCCAGAGCTCCCCTAATTCCCTAGATGAAATCTATGTTTGGCCTCTTAACTGAGTTAATACTCTGTAGGTGTCCCCACTTTAATATCCTGAAATGCTGAGACTCTACAGTGATTAGGGTCAATCCTCTCTGAAACTTTATAAATAAACATGCAGGAGAGAAAAAGCCAAGCTAAGAAGCCTCAGTGAATTGCAAATCTGTTTGCTTCTCTTTAAGGGTGGGGGCACACGGGCAGATTATGGGAGATTTAGCCGCCTGGCAGTTAATCGACTCTTCCTCGGGGGGACAATCTCCCCAAACTGCCTCCCATGCCTTCCCGTTGGCTTGAATGAAAAGCAGTCAGTTGGATGGCACTCACGGGACTTCATTTTCCGAAGTTGCTTCTCAAGGAAACTTCGGGCGACTTTGGAAAATGAAGTGCCGCAAGTGCCATACCGCTAATGATTTTACATTCAAGCTAGCAGGAAGGCAGAGAAAGGAAGTTCTGGGAGATTGTCACCCCAAAGTAGAGGGGATTTGTCGATGGGGCGATTAATCTCCCCGAATCTGCCGTGTTGCCTAATCCTAAAGGTACTGACCAACTGGACTATGGGCCAAAACTTATGGATAAAGTACAATTGCCCACACATGGTTATGGTTCCATTTGTTCTGGGCATTGACTAGATTTCCAGAAAGTGAAGACAAACAACTCTTCTCTGTTCATCATCTCTATGAACTCACCAACAAGATGCATTGGTAGATATAGTTACAGGCATGGGACCTGTTATCCAGAACACTCCAGACCTGGGGGATTTCTGGATGAGAGATCTTTACACAATTTGGATCTCCATACTTTTAAGTCTACTAAAAATCATTGAAATATGACTTAGTTAAGTTAAGATCAAGTACATAGTACTGTTTTATTATTACAGAGACAAAAGAAATGTTTTAAAATTTTGAAATACTTCATTTCAATGGAGTCTCACGGAGATGACCTTCCTGTAATTCTGAGCTTTCTGGTTAATGGGTTTCCACATAATGGAACCCTCAATTGTATAATAAAAAAAAGCTGTACTTGCCTCAATTTTATATAAAAATTATTTATATATATCTGCCCTGCAAATGGGGGGGGGGATTTTTATATAATACACATATTACATGGTATCTTGTAGCACAAATGACATCACTAATCATGGACTATAAGTAATGACATTACTAACTGATGACATGAGCCAGAAGTGCATTTAGTTACATTTAGAAATAACTTTACAACCACTGAACTTTTGTAATGCCTATTGTTTACTGTATATTGAAAAGTCATTTCTAATTACTGTACTATATATCAGAATGCTTGGGACCTGAGGTTTTCTGGATAAGGCATCTTTCCATAATTTGGATCACCATACTTTTACTCTACTGCAAAAAAAATCATTTAAACATTTAATAAACTCAATAGGATTGTTTTACCTCCAATAAGGATTAATGATATCTTAAGGCCCCCGTACACTGGCCAATAAAAGCTGCCGACAGACTGAGTTGGCAGCTTATTGGCCCATGTGTGGGGTCATCCGTCGGGCTTCCCCGATCCATATCTGGGCGAAAGTCGGGCAGATCTCGAACAGGCAGGTTAAAAAATCCCGTCGGATTGCGGCCACATCTGTGCGTGTATGCGGTCCCGCAATCCAACCACCCGTATGGGATGCATTATGATCCTATCATTGGGCCCTAGGCTCACGATGACCTTCAGTAACTCTGAGTTTAAGTTTAATGGCAGACAGATAGATAGAGATAGATAGATAGATAGATAGATAGATAGATAGATAGATAATAGATAGATAGATGATGGATCAAAAACGACTCGCGACTCGTTTTTTTCAGCAAATTTTCACTAGGCGGATTTTCGTTGGCGTTTCATGAATTTATTCGCCAGCGGCGAATTGCGGGAATTCGCCCCTGGCGAATAAATTCGCCCATCACTAGTAGATAGATAGATAGATAGATAGATAGATAGATAGATAGATAGATAATAGATAGATAGATAGATAATAGATTGCATAACAATTTGATGAATTTTGCTTGAGTGTTTGGAGTGTGAATGGTGTAAGGATTCACCCTTCATTATCTAATCAAAACTTCTATTCAGCCAAGCCTATTTTGGAAGGTAAGGGTGTAGATACAGGGCTGCAGGGGGTAGAGGTAATTGTGTGTTATCTTTTCACAAACATATTCTGTCTGTTTTAGCCAAACACCTAATTAACTTCAATGCACTTCAAAAAAAAAAAAGGAGAGAGGGAGAAATGTGTTTGAATAAATTGAGACACTGTATACTGAATAGGGGCTTAAAAAGAAAGTAATTTCTCCAGAATTCCAGAGGAATTTATCTTATTCCAGGAGATGAAAAAAAAGAGACATTTCTTGTATATAATCTAAAAAAAAAAAAAAGTAATATACATAGACGTGTGTGTTTTTTAAAACTCTATTTGAGTTAGCGGTGGTCTCTTTATTGTGATTGGTTTATGGCCCCTAATGCAGTAGTCAGAATTGTGACTGACAGCCCTAAATCAAATTTAAGGCCATATTAACCCTGAAGGATGTAAGTCTGCCAGGCTAATTTACACTGATGGGATCAAGCCAGAATAATGTTGCATCTGTCAGTATCACACTTGTAAGACATAAGGGGTTGGAGGGTGCTTCTAGTCAAAAAGGTTTATCTCTAGTAAAGACACATTCTGTATATGTCAGTCATTGTTATAGGGTGCCAGTAATTACACAGGAATAATTTATAGCAAGCAGGGATCTTACAATAATTTAACAAACAAGTTACAGAACTTGGACCCTGGATATGAATATTATTGGACTCTGAATGGCCATAAATGATTAAATGATTTAAGCGTCGTATTGGCTTCTGCTGTTCTGAGAGATTTTGGGAATTATAGTTCAGCCCTATCTAGGGCTATGAAATGATTTTAGAGTTGTATTGGCTTCTGCTGTTCTGAGATTTGGAA
Source organism: Xenopus borealis (assembly GCA_024363595.1). Classification (NCBI taxonomy): domain Eukaryota; kingdom Metazoa; phylum Chordata; class Amphibia; order Anura; family Pipidae; genus Xenopus; species Xenopus borealis. The sequence continues at coordinate 92,899,897 of CM044436.1, forward strand.
ATTATAGTTCAGCCATATCTGGCAGATGTATATAAAGAATTTAAAACCATTCTTCGCTATAATTTTTATATACAATTGAGGCCAGTACATCTTTTTTTTATTATACAGGTGAGGGTTCCATTATCCGGAAACCCATTAACCAGAAAGCTCAGAATTACAGGAAGGTCACCTCACTGAAACTCCATTGAAATGAAGTAATTCAAAATTTTAAAACATTACTTTTTTCTCTGTAATAATAATACAGTGCCATGTACTTGATTTTAACTAAAATAAAATGAATCCCTACAAAACAATCCTATTGGGTGTAATTCATATTTCAATGATTTTTAGTAGACTTAAAAATGGAGATCCAAATTGTGGAAAGATCTCTCATCTAGAACTCCCCCAGGTCTCGAGCGTTCTTGATAACAGGTCCCACGCCTGTAACTATATCTACGATGCATCTTGGTGGGTTCATCTGAGATTTGGAAATGATAGTTCAGCCATATCTAGGGCTATGATGAAATGATTAAAGAGTTGTATTGGCTTCTGCTGTTCTGAGATTTTGGGAATTATAGTTCAGCCATATCTAGGGGATCCATAGGTTGGCCATCCCTAAATAACATCATTAGGCAGAAGAGAATCCAGAGGAGAGGGAGGAATCCCTGCTGGGAATGAGAAAGGGCAGAGCTGGGCAGCGCAGGGAGGCAGTAATCCTGCAACACAAAGCTGGGGGTGAAGTTAGCTAATTTGAGTGTGAAAGGGTGAGTAGGTGAGGGGGAGGGGAGAGAGACAGCCAGGGGGGAGCAGAGACTGGGGGCGGTGTTAGCGGTGGGATTCCCTGTAGCATTCACCCTTTATAGTCCATTGTTCCAGGGAGGGGGAGAAGAGATCGCCTATTGAGTGTAACTTGAGTAACTTGTGCCAGTGCCTGAGTGTGTGCTAGAGAGAGAGATAGTAGGCACATCCTACCGTATACAACTCTGGGCACACTCACACACACACACACACAGTCCATGGTCTCGCACTGTGTAAGTGCTGCGATAGAGTCGCGTTTCAGTGGATTTCAGCTCGCGGAGGAGAAACGCTTGAGTAGCGGGAACGGCGTGGCTGGATCCCTGCCTGTGTGGATTTATATTTTGGGCTAAGGAGGATGCGAATTGAATGAAGAAAAGGGCTTTGGCGCAGCGGCGCTTCTTGTTGGAATTATTTGCCTACGGTTCGGCGCTTTGGGGATTTATTGACGGAGCGGATCTTCATATGAATGGGGAGAGCGAGTACCGCTCCTACTGACACCCGGGGAGCCGCAGCAGGTACAGTAGGACCTTGGGGAGGGGAAGTGAGGAGCCAGTGTCACTGTGTCTTGCGCTTTATTGGGCGAGTGCAGTCGCTGTATGTTGCTGCCGTCTGATCCATTCACTCGTTCTATGGCGCAATGTATACAAAGCTCCGGGGTCGCACGTGTGTTGTTGTTGTTGCGCCCAGCTCGCTCTGCCCAAAAGGGTAAGGAGCCCCAGCACCCCAATTGTAGTTGAACAACAACAGTTACTTGCGCATTGACTGAAGGTCCCATTCATTTTTATTTGTGTCTATCCAAAGCTGCTTATGTGCAGAGCTTTCTTTCTTTTTTTTTGGGTTTGTGTGAAGTCCCTTTTGTGCGGCTTGGATTCAATGGAGGGGCAATATAAATGTCACTGGCTGGTATTGGTGATTTATTGGCGCTCAGTGGAGCCCCCCAAGTGCTGAGCACTTCATACTCTTCCCAGGCTTTTTTTTTTATATTGTAACTCATCTGGGCTATTGAGGCTTCATTTTCCCATGTGGGCAGAGATCTTTAGCTAAACTGTGATGGTAGTGTTTGGAAATGTGTTTGTCTTATGCTTATAGGCCACTTACTTGTGGTTGGAAAGATTTAGTGTGTGTTTGGGCTATAGATCAGTCGTGTTCTGGCTGGGATGCTGGGAATTGTGGTCAACGAACAGTTCAAAAACTGCAAGCCCATCCTTTCTTTAGATTGGTCGTTTATGCTATAGTTTTTCTTCCTATGGTATGATTTAGTGTACTTTGTTACTGAAGGATAAAGTAATATGTATATTTTCTGTTAGCAGGGTGTGTGGGTGCAACTAGGAGCAGCTTACCACATCATTAATAATTCTGGTGCCATGGCTGCAATATAAATGTGCTGCATTCAATATTATTACAGTATAACTCTTCAAACATATACACCAACACTTTATATGCATCCTCAGTAGAATCAAGCACCCTGGTCAGCGAAACGTTGCAATTTTGTTGATACAGTTGCAAGATTACTAATCTCCATTGACTCTAGGAAAGGGATAACCACTACCCCGCACCTTGTATTAATGTAATTGTCCCTTGGTTTGGAGCGGCACACATGGGTACAAATTTGTGAACCGTTTTCTCCTCTGAAGAAAGATGTTGGAAGTTCCTGATAAGGAGCAACTGTTTCCAAGGGTTGTCTGAGGAATCTTCCATTAGTCAGTTATCTATTGGTTTAGCCATCTCCCTGACTTTCTATTGACTGCCTTCTTATCTTCTGTGATTGCAGAAGTGCTCTGTGTAAACTCTTGCTCTAGCTCCAAAGCTATTCTGTCAATCTATAACCAGAGTAGCCTTGGCACACAAAAGCCTTTGTTGCACTGTTTTCAAAGATTAAGCTGGAACCCAGGGTCTCTGCAGCTAGTTACACATTGATATCTCATGGAATGTCTATGCAGGCATGAGAAAGGGGGTGGAGAGGGGTTTATCCCTATTATCCTAACGTTCTTATTTGTTCTGAGTTTTGGTACAGCCTTGACGTTCATTGAGATCAATATGATGCTCTTAAAATATGAAGAGGTATTTGGGGTGCCCATTCAAGTTCTCTCATGGGAACCACACAAGACCGTTTCACTATGTTTGTCCCATGGGTGTGCTTTAAGTTTCATCCTTCTTTGCCATCACTGTCGGTGGCTTCTAATATACAACTTTATACAACTTTAAGGTTGGAATTGTTGCATATGCTAATTTCCCATCAAAGGAAAAATCTGTGGATTTATAAGGTCAGCTTTGTTTATGCATGTAAAGCATAAGCAGTTATCTCTGTCTTTACCTTGGGTTCAATGCTCCATCTTGCAGGGTAACTATGGGTGGCTGCATTAGTTATAATGAATAAACAATAAAGGGATTCACATTGTATGGAGCAGTGATCCCCAACCAGTGGGTCGTGAGCAACATGTTGCTCACCAACCTCTTGCATGTTACTTGCAGTGGCCTCCTAGCAGGCGCTTCTTTTTGAATTCCTGTGTTGTAGGCAAGTTTTGGTTGCATAGAACCAGGTGAACTGCCAAACAGAGCCTTTTGTAGGCTGCCAGTCCTCATAGGAGCTACCAAATAGTCAATCAAAGCCCTTACTTGACATCCCAGGAACTTTGTTTCATGGTTGTGTTGCTCTCAAACTCTTTATATTTGAAAGTGGTTCAAGGGTGAAAAACATTGTGGACCCCTGGTATAGAGGAAAGGGGTCTAAAATATTTTGGCTCATGCATGTTTAATAAGAGTCTGTATTATGTATATCTAACCCTGCTTTCTCCATTTATTTCAGTTTGCCCATACACACCAGTCATGTCTGGATCCATAAGAAGAAGCTATACTGCCATTCAGAACTTTGCCAGGTTGCTTTTGGGTGTCCTGTTTGTTGCCACATTAAGCTCATGCAGGCCAGCGATATCTGAAGATGAAGCCAACTGGAAAGGTAACCTTCCAAAAATATTAATATCCTTTCTTTTTTATTTTGTGTTCATGAAAAGCTACACGTGGGGTATAAACCCAGGACTATTTTACTGCAGTACAGGGCAATGTTTTGAAAGCTAATATTTATTAGCAATACTAGGTATATTTGCAGCTGCAGTTCTCAGTGGACAGATAATTAATTCCTAAAGTTACAGCTCTTCGCCATCAAGGAAGTTGGTTGCCACTTTCCATGATTAATTGACCACTAGAAGCCAGTGTTTTTATTCCAGTGTATGAATAAGCTTCCAGATATAGTCATTCGAGGAGTTAATATGACAGATACAGATAACCAGATAAAAGACTCAGGGCAACCCTAGTGATGGTTTTTAGCAGGTTAAAGGGTGCCTCGCTGATCATGGGCTGCCAGTAGATCTTGAATTAGTAAATAGAACATCGCTTAGACTGGCCCCCCTCTTTGGTGCTGCATGAGAGATACGTGCTGATTAGTTTAAAGACGACAGTAGAGTTCATTGCTCCGTGTAATTTAATTAGGTTACATTTTTCATGGCACTGTAAACATTCTCTCAATGGAGCTGGGCAGTAGATCAGGGATATTATCTGGATCACATAACTAGAAGTATTCACTTCTGCAAATTTTAAATAGTGTTGTTGCTTGTGTTAGGAGTTCATTATACACAGCCACATATACACAATGGAAAACCAGTGAACTGCTGCTTTGGTGTGAATGCAGTGGACTTGAATTAAACATACAAATATCAGGCATTTCTTGCCACCCCTCATAATATTGATGCCCTGGCAGCAGCGATAAAGAAGGGGAGGTCTTGTTGCTTGGGTATGGGTTTCATTGGAGGCCAAAGGTTGAAATGGTGGTCAAATCACAAGTTCACAGGAATATAATTGGCTTGGGTGAGAGAAATGGCACCAATGTGAAGTGTGGTGTCTTCACATCAAAACTCCAAATGAAAAACACCAATAAACTCAATGAACTGCTGGTTAAATAAACATCATGGGAGGAAGGGCAAGATTTTGCATTTTCACACATTATATCCATCTGTAATCAGCATCTTTTGTTCTATGGGATAATGATGTAGCTTTTTTTTATTGACTTAAGGCTAATACAGGGCAGTGAGTTACATACTGTATGCACAATTCACAAAGTATCAAACCAACCTAAGTTGGTTTAACTTTTGGAGTCCTATGGTACTTGTCATTGTCTGGTTGGATTCCAATGATATTCCCAAAATAATAAAATAGCGCCTTGTGCATTATTATGTAGGCGATGCTCCAATGTGTTTCTGTACATAGCAGACTAGTTCGCAAAACCTGGGAGTTTGATTGTATGCCCTTATTATATGCAGTCCTCTTGCAGATTAAGTATAATTTTATTCTGGGTTTACTTTAGGCCAAACAGAAACATCTGAGTCTGAGGTTGAAGAACATCTGCTTCTGGACCCTGGGAATGCTCTGCGGCTGTTTTGTGACACCAACCAAAGCAACAGCATCTACTGGTACCGCGAGCAGGAGCGTTTGTTGTCAGGAGGGAAGATTCGCATGGTAGGGACTGTGCTAGAAGTCTCAGATATGACCTATGAAGACTCTGGACTCTACATATGTGTGGTCAGAGGAACAGGCAAAGTCCTTCAAAGGTTCTCCATATCTGTTGTTGGTAGGTAATTTTAAAAATAAAAGATTGAAAAGTTATTACGGCTTCACATAATTCTATACTGTTTTTGCCAATACTAGGCTCCAGAGGAGCATCGTATTGGCTGTCTGCTATACTTATTTACCATTACAATTTCCTTGTAGACTCATTGGCATCTGGAGATGAAGAAGATGATGAGGATGGCCGTAGGGTGGACACAACCGCTGATATTAACGAGGAGCCTGTTTATTTTTTCCAAGGTGAGAGAGCATGTATGATTATAGATAATAAGAGGTTATAATGACCCTCTAACCACTATTATTATAGCCATAAAATACTACAATTTCAGTGCTGGACAGTCTTTATCTGGAGTTCTCCACATACCAAAGACCAGACTGTCTGTAACGTCTTTAAAAGTTATATACATTCAGAAATGCCTTGGAGCTATGAGATAAACCAAGAGGGTATTAAAACAATATAATATAAACTAAGGTACAACACAAAATCCCAGCAGGGGTCTTCTGGTTCTTAGAATATCATAATTGTACAAACTTTAATCACACGGTAATTGTGGCTTACTAAAACAGAAATAAAAATCCCAGTTCTGGATGAAATATACTTAAGGCAACACTCTGGCTTTGATTTAACAGGAATGTATAGTAAATATTGAATGTTAAGTTTACATTTGCCTCATTGCTATTTGAGGAACAACTTGAAGTTTATTAACCAAACAATCTTTGTCAACTGATTCAATAATAATGCATGTCAGATAATTATGAATCTATTTAAAATCGATATGCATTCCAATATTTAATGACTTTCTGATTACTAATAAACCCTTATGTCTATCTTACAGCACCATACTGGACCCAGCCTCACCGCATGGACAAGAAACTTCATGCTGTACCAGCTGGTAACACGGTAAAGTTCCGCTGTCCAGCTGGAGGAAGTCCTCTTCCCTCTATTCAATGGCTTAAAAATGGGAGAGAATTTCGAGGAGAGCACAGAATTGGTGGGATCCAGGTAAGTCATGGCATCTCAGGCTTTATCCATAACATTGCTACACTATTCGAATTTATTTAGAGTTATCAAACATTTATTTTTGTGAATGATCTAATATTCTCAACTTTCTACTTCTGACAGCTACGTCACCAACACTGGAGTCTGGTAATGGAGAGTGTGGTTCCATCAGACCGTGGCAACTACACTTGTGTGGTGGAGAACAGAGTTGGCAGCCTCACCTATACCTACTTTCTGGATGTGCTTGGTGAGTTAGCTACTAAAATCATTTTAATAAAACTGCTGATGGCTGTTAATCCCATGAAAAGCAAGAACTGTACAAGGAGCACAAGTGAAGCTTGAAAGAGGAACTTTGATCCAGAAATAGTTGTTGATGCTCTTTGATTCTTATTGAGAAAAAGATTTAAAACTGTTGTTCAGTCCCAAGAACTATAAGGTCTTTGAGAGTATATGTTAATGATAGGCCACATCATCAGTCACTGGAGTTAAAAAGGAGGACTGGCAGGGGCTGCTGGCGTCCCAAAAAATGTTCAGGTCTCCTGCTTGGACATTTTTAAGACTTCAAAGTCCCAAAGATACTGTAAGGCCATAAACTTAATGAGGGTCGTTAAGTGCTCTACAGCTCCAGTCTCCTCTGTTTATTAGCCAGCCAAACTCTCGTCTGTAAATGTAATGTAACATCATGTGGTGTACACTTAGATGCCTGATTGCAGAGTAGCCCTTTAATGCATGCTTGTCATTTTTGTCTTGACTTGCTGTTTGTTGTTTTCACAATTTTAATTGAAATATATCTTTATTTCCTATGTTTGTTGTGTTGTAAAGCTCCAGTGAATAACTTTAAAAGAGGTTTCTGTCCTTTCTGTATTTTATGGAAGAAAAATAGAAACTAGTTATGTTTTTGATCAAAGCAAATGTTTCGGTTTGAGGGATGACTCTAAAGCCACAAATTGGAGATTTCACTTCAGTGCATTGTTGCTTTGAAGCTTTCTTTATCATTGGTGCATTCTAACATTTCATAGACCTTGATATGACTATATAAGCTATTTTACAAATGTAAGTACTGGCTCACATGTACCATACTTTTTGAAGGAGAATAACCCCTATGTTTATTACCTTTACTTCCAGAGAGGTCATCTCACCGGCCTATCCTGCAGGCTGGCCTTCCAGCAAACACCACAGTACGCGTGGGTAGTGATGTTGAATTCTACTGCAAAGTATACAGTGATGCTCAACCACATATCCAGTGGCTTAAACACATCGAAGTGAATGGAAGCCGCTTTGGCCCTGATGACTTTCCATATGTACAAGTGCTGAAGGTAAGAAACAAAAGAACTCAACATGGGCATTCCATGTAGCACTTGGAGTATGTTTGTGATACTAATTTTTTACATGGAATGTTTTGTGATTTTTTTTCTGTCATTTCTGTTTACAGACAGCAGATATTAATACTTCAGAGGTAGAGGTGCTTCACCTACGAAATATCACCATGGAGGATGCAGGGGAGTACACATGTCTGGCGGGCAATTCTATTGGTCTTTCGCATCAGTCTGCTTGGCTGACCGTGCTTCCAAGTGAGTTAGAATTTACCAATGATTTTGAGATGTTTTCAATGCATCTCTGTCTTGTATATTATTTTTTTAAAGTATGTTTATTTGTTAATTTAGTATCTCTTAGATTTCTTTGTCTATAATATAAAAACATTCGTATACAGCATTTCACAAAAGTATTTTAATTATGAGGATTTTCATATGCATTGTTACTTGTTTACCACTTTATAACTGCCATGTTGACTATTAGACTTAAAAATGTTACTATAAAATGAGCCTTGCAAAGGTTCAAGTTAAATGGATGTGGAAGGACAGATGGAACTAGGTGAAAGAGCAAAGAAGAACCATAAAAAGGTCAAGGGCACATTTGTAACCATAAACATGCCACTGTTTCCTTCCCCTGCAGACGAAGATTTCCTTGAGCAAGCCGAGCCAGCAGAGTCAAGATATATGGACATAATAATATACACTTCTGGATTCCTGGCCGTAGCCATGGCCATCGTGATAGTGATTCTGTGCCGAATGCAGACACCCCACAGCAAGCAGACTCTGCAACCACCAACTGTCCATAAACTGGCAAAGTTCCCCCTCATACGGCAGGTGAGAAATGTATCTAATATTTACTTTATTCTCTTAATCCTAATGCACCAATTGCAAAAAAAGAAATAAAATGTACAGCATATTTCAGTAAAATGACCTGAAGCCAAAAAATGCTATACAAAGAAATTGCATTATTTCAGAACAGCAATAAGCTTGCTGTTAGGGCAAAACATAGTTATTTCATTCATGGAAGTTTGAATGAAGTTAACTTTTTTACTGAATTTGTTGGTCTGGACATAGCAGAAACAAATTCATTGCATGCACAGAAAACAATGTTTAGCGACATATTCAGAGGATGCTGCCATAAAACTTAAAATTAACAGCACGCATTGTTCTAGCAACATTATCATCAACCGTAATGTAACTATGTAGTGTCAGGCCTGGGTGCAGACTGTGCAGCCTCCCCCCCCCCAGTAGTTCCACCACTGATCATCAAATAAGTGTACTCTAAATTTGTTCTCACTTTTTATTTGCTTGATGATTTACCATATGTACACATTCTTATTTTTAGTTCTCTTTGGAGTCCAGCTCATCTGGAAAGTCTAGTGCTCCACTGATTCGCATAACTCGTCTCTCTTCAAGCTGTACCCCCATGCTGCCTGGTGTTATGGAGGTCGAGTTACCACTGGACGCTAAATGGGAGTTCCCAAGAGACAGGTAATACTTTGCTCTAAAAGGGGGCTTCATTGGTTTTCCTTTGTGTGGCAACTGATTACATTTTAACTTTTTTGTTTCTTTCTTTTTGTCCCTAAAGACTTGTTCTGGGGAAGCCGCTTGGAGAGGGCTGCTTTGGACAAGTGGTAAGAGCTGATGGATATGGAATCGAGAAAGACCGGCCTGAGAAACCAGTTACTGTTGCCGTTAAGATGCTCAAAGGTTAGAACACATCTGAAAATCACTGTAACACTGAACCATGAATACTTATAGCCCTTAACTAGTACCCAAATTTTATACATTTCTATAACACTGAAAGTTTGATTTGCTTTTTCCGTAGATAATGGGACAGACAAGGACTTATCAGATCTGATTTCTGAAATGGAGTTGATGAAGATCATTGGAAAACACAAAAATATAATCAACTTGCTTGGAGTCTGCACTCAAGAGGGTGAGTATACTCTGGGAGCATGGAGCCGGGAATCTGGAATAAGAAAGAGATAAATAATTTAGGGAGGGAGTAGTGTGTTTCATAAGTACAAGTATATATTTATTTTAGCAAGATAAATTAATTATTAAAACAAGCCTGAGTATCCCCTTTAACACCTTTAATCTCTTCCCTTAGGACCATTATTTGTTGTAGTTGAATATGCTTCTAAGGGGAATCTGCGTGAGTTTCTACGTGCCAGGCGCCCTCCCACACCAGAAGATGCCTTTGATATCACCAAGGTTCCAGAGGAACTTTTGTCATTTAAAGATCTAGTTTCTTGCACTTATCAAGTTGCCCGTGGCATGGAATACCTTGAATCTAAAAGGGTAAGCAAAAGTGAATGCTTTTATTTGTTGGTGGATCTTAACACATTCTAAAAGATGTGAAGTTACAACTCCAATAAAGATTGCTAAATTAGTTACAGATGAAAATCAATTGCCAGAAAGCATTATTTTACACTGTGCCCTTTGTGGCCTGCTAAGCTGTTATATAGATTTTTCTTCATTCAGATACTTTTGCAATCAGTTGTTGCTTTGAGAGGAAGTTATACTACAGAGGACCTGCTTTAATATATTTTACCATTTTTACCTCTTTTCAGTGTATACACCGGGATCTGGCAGCCAGAAATGTTCTTGTTGCAGAAGATAATGTAATGAAGATTGCAGATTTTGGTTTAGCAAGAGGGGTTCATGATATTGATTATTACAAGAAAACTAGTAATGTAAGTTTGCCATTTTTTTACATTTTTTTGCTTAATGGGTACTAGGCATTATGCTCTTAAGAAATACTACTGCTACTATGCTGTCATGCTCTATTTTTCTACACTATGACTTATATCTCAAATTGGACCTTGTTGCATTGCTGTTAAGAAAATACTATTCTAGTGCTGGGTTTTGTTTTTTTTTTAACTTGTTAGTATTTTTTAAGTGGGTTTTTTTTTTTAACTTGTTAGTATTTTTAAGTGGTAGTGATTGATGTCTTAATATATAATTTATACACTGATATTAACTCTTCCTTTTCTTTGCAAACAGGGTCGACTGCCAGTTAAATGGATGGCTCCAGAAGCTTTATTTGACAGAGTTTACACCCACCAGAGTGACATGTAAGTTCTTCAAGGGTCCCCCCCCCTCATCTACAGACAACTCCTATACAGCCAAATACAGAAATTGGGAATGGAAGGCCGTGTAGTTTAGTTACTTGACAAAAATTAACTGACCTACAACAACAGAGTAGTACATAAAAAATGTATTTTAATTAGCTTTTCACTGACTTTGTCTTGTTTGTGCAGTTGGTCATTTGGAGTATTGACGTGGGAGATTTTTACTCTTGGAGGGTCTCCATATCCTGGAATTCCTGTAGAAGAACTATTTAAACTTTTACGTGAAGGACATCGAATGGACAAACCGTCCAACTGTACCCATGAATTGTAAGTGGCTATTTGTTTCTTTTTTAATTCAAAAAGTTAGTTCCAGGCCATAACAACAAATACATTTAAAAGCATGCTGTTTGTTGGCTTTTCATATTCTTTGTGTTTTGCTGGATATATTGATTCCCTCTTTTCAATCTTGTAGGTATACATTGATGAGGGAGTGCTGGCATGCGGTTCCATCTCAGAGACCAACATTTAAACAGCTGGTTGAACAACTGGACAGGATCCTTACAGCTGTTTCTGAAGAGGTAAGAGTATTCTTAAGCTCTAACAATGAAAAAGCTAGAATTAACCAGTATAATAATAAATCATATGACATATGTTATGTACACATTTCCTATATCCTAAAGCTCCCTTTAAAACAATGGCTCTGAGACTCTGCATGCATCAGAGCTGATTTGGCAAAGGGCTCATACAGCGGCGGCCTTCAGAAATGGAACGGGGTCAAATTTGGGGTATAAAACTGTAAGGCAACCTGAATACATGAGGACAAATACAGTAACGGCAGTAGGGCCACAAAACTAAAAATAATATCAGAGGTGTAACTAGGTATTACTTGGCCCTGCAGCAAATAATTTTTCAGGCCCCCAAAATGTCTATAGAGGTTGACTTGTTTTACCAATATTTAGTGAAATTATATATGAACACGGCCTCCTGGGCCAATATTTAGTGAAATTATATATGAACTAGGGCCTCCTGGGCCCCTATAACTCCTGGACCCATGCAGCCGCAGTTTCTGCTTCCTCTGTAGTTGCACCCTGGATAATATCTCAATGCAATAGAATGTCTATAGGCTGATATTATATTAAAACTAATATTCATCCTTCTTTTCTTGCAGTATCTGGACTTATCTATGCCATTTGAACAGTATTCTCCTTCCTGTGAAGATTCAGCAAGCACCTGTTCTTCATCCAATGACTCTGTTTTTGCCCACGATCCTGTGCCATCCTCTCCCTGTGTCTTTAATTATCACAATATTCACAGTCACCTTGGGACTTGAAAACAATGAAGACTGCCCAAATTGGGAGATATGGACAATGAAAAACAGAGTGTTCTTTCCTTTCCTAATCGGAAACGTATTTATTCAAAAGATGCCATATGATGGATTATGAGGGATCACTGTGCTGTTTTTCTGCTGTTCTGGCAGAAAGAAAGGCCAAGCCAGTTTCAAATCACTGGTACAGCGGATGCATAGCACTGAAAGCCAAAGCCACCCCAGTCCATGATACGATGTTGTCACTTTGCTTTGGATTCCAAGGACTAGAGATGGCAGGGATTTATTTCCCCGGCCCAAAGGGATGGGCAAATGTAGCACTGTGATCCACTTGCCCTCCAAGGAACATGAACATGAACTTCTTAGCAATGGAGATAAGTTCACAGCTATGGGTACTCTTACATTTGTACCCTGTTATTAAAGTGCCTAGAGTGTGTCCTAATCTGTAAATATTTTAAGAAAATACATTTTATTTATGTACGTTTTATATCAAGCAGACAAATAGGTCAGTTGCCAGGTTAGACTGAAAAGATTTAAATTTTTTTACAGGTTTTTTTTTTTTTTCTTTTTTTAATTCATTGAATTTGGCTGCATAATTTATCTCCTTTGTTTAATTTGTAATAGACAAAGGTACCTTGAACCTGGACAAACATTTTTAAAATGAATTGGCCATAAATGCTTTTATACATTGTAGATCTATTTAATACAGAGAAATATTGCTCTTTTGCAAATTACCAAAAGTTTCGTTTTTTTCACTTGATTTATTTTATATATTGTATAAAAAAAAAGGTTACTTTTAATATAAAGATTTTAAATTATATCAAACATTGTTTAAATCTTGTAAGAGTTTATTTGTGTGTGTCATTTTCTTTTTACCTTCATCCCATTTGGCTGTGTCGTTTTTCGTTTTGGCAAAGGTAATTGATAGATTATCATAGCAAGAGACATTTATAATTAGCATTTTAATCTGCATCAAGGAATTTTGAGATGCAGTAAGCCATAGAGTTCTGTATACACCTATATCTTTGCCTTATATGGATTTGGTTTTTTGTTACTGCGTTGCTTATGTCATCTGAGATGAGAGCCATAAAGGTACAGAAGTCCAAACCTCTTCAAATTTAAACAATTCTAGTAATGAGGATGGAAACCTGCCACCTACAAAATCTTGCTAGGACCACAAGTTATCTCCTTGTTTAATATGGGTGCCTACACTTCTGTGCCTCAAATGTTTTAAAGGAAGTGAAGGCATAATTCTATTTCACAAGAGAAACTGTTCTATAGTAAATGGGGGGAGGTGGATGAACGATGAATAAAGTAATGTTATAGTATAGAAGAAAGTAAAGTAATAGTCTAAGGGGTTAATTATTGATCTGCTAATTATTTTGCGGGGGCGGGGGGGTCACCGGAGGGGACTGGATGATTGATCTCCAACTTCTTTTAAATAAGCAGGTGGGGGAAGCAGTTGGGTTATTCATTGAACTCCAACCATTAGGAAAGGAACTGCACTGTATTCTGAGTCCTACTGGGATTTAAACTCCCTGTGAATACTGTTATGTTAAATAACCAAAAACCTAATCTTTGGCCGTTTTTTTTCTTTTAGATCAGTTACTGTAGTGTCTCTGCTGCTTACATTCAGTCAAATGAATCTCCCTTTCACTAAAACCCATTACTGCTGCTGAAACTACCTTGTATTGAGACATGGAATAGCTTGCATATATTCAAGTAGCTTTTTTTTATGTGAAGACATATTTTGCAGTATCTGTTTCTCCCTTGTTGAGGCTTAAAATTTAGTGTTTAGGTTAGAACCGAACTCTGGACCCTAGCACTGCAAGGTAGCTAGCCACTGTTTACTGTCCTATCATCCTTATTAAGTCACTATTTGATAATTTATTAAACCCTTTCCTAATTGTATTTTTGTTTAACAGTGTTTTGTAGCTTTAAAAAAATAAATAAAAACAACTGTTCTCAGCATAGTGTAGTGAGGTGGAAAAAGTAAAGATATGGCCTGGGTGGGGGGTCAGATCCACATTATCAGATGCCCCACCACCCCTGCATGGTAATTGTGCTCTCCCACTACACACACCTGCTCTCTCCCACAAGCACACATGCAGTGAGATTACATTTAACAAACAATTATACTGTAAATATTTGCCAAAAGCACAGCTGTGGTTTTCAGTACATAGTGGGTTCTCAACTACCTTTGCCATGATCAAGTTATACCCTTCTTGGTTTGAAAAATCACTTTTCTGAATAGTTTTATTGAAAAAGGTTATTGTATAAGCAATAGTGAGCTCAAATAATACACAGGCTTCCAGTTTCAAGCTGGTCGCCTAACCTTCTGGCGCCACATCATATTATTATTAACATGTATTTATATAGCGCCAATATATATTGCAGGGCTGATCATTAAATCTCAGATGAAAAGTAAAATGGGGTAGGACCTATCTTCATAGGAGAAAACACTATTATATAGTGAATAAAGTACCCCCTCTTGTAAATTATAAGGATATTATAAGTTACAGAGGAGTTCCATGACCATATAAAAACATGAGGCCGAAGGCAACTTCTAATATCCTTATATTTTGCAACTGGGGGTACTTTATTTATTATAATACAAAGGTTTCAGTGAGTCATGTGACAGAACTCACCGTTTAGAACCGATGACATCAGAACTCACCATTTATAAGGATATAATTTGCAAGATATGTACGGCTTTGGTGTATTATAAGTATATTATCAAAAACCCTGCTCATTCTTAAGTCAAGAAAGAAACCCCATTTTTACCCTTTGATTAATATTCTCCTTGGTAATTAATGCAATACACAAATATACACTTTTGCAATTAATTAGTTTAATTTATTTTAATAGTTATCTGAAGAATGAGGTGACCTAATTGGTTGTGTCATAAAAAAAGGTTCTCACCCCAAAAAAGTTTTTGCATAATGCCATTCTAAGCAAAAGTCAGACCAACAATGCTTTCATTAGCAATTAGATTTACACAGACTTTTAGACCAATTCTAACGTATTAATTAACATATATTGAAAAGTTTCTTTGAATTCCATTTTCTTTCATTATGCAAAAAAGTTTTAGGGTGGAGATCCCCTTTCTGTTGACATTCCATTAAACTTGTCTGGGCTGTTTGAGCACTTTGCAGCCATACTACATTGCAGCTGAGTATTTAAGCACTATTATAATACCATGTTTAAGCGCTCTTACACGTAGGAGTTTTTACATGCCATACACAGTGCCTTTTTTTTCAGTTCAGTCACACAGGAACAAAGGTAAACAAAACCATTTTGTACCTACTTCGCAGAACTAACCAAGCATTCCATCTGCATTCTCTGGTTCAGTGTGGTACAGTAGATACAGGAATTTAGTACAGACTTTCCTAACTTTCCACTCCAATATAATGTATATTATTGTTGTAGTTGTACCATTACTTAGACGCGTGGTAAGGTGTCACTGTAACTCAAAATAAAGAAAATAAGAAGTCACACACACCAAAATGGCACTTTGCCTTTTTTTTATTCATGGATGGTGGCAGAAAGTGTTCAGTGTTTCGGGGTCGATTACCCGTCCCTTTGTCCGGTATGTATTCCTGGTAGGGTTGCCACCTTTTAGTAAACTTTTAACCGGCCAGCAGTGAGGGCGGGAGCAAAAGGGGTGGGGTGTGATGACAAAGGGGCGTGGTATGATGTCACAGGGGCGGAGCCACAGCAATCGATTGGCTGAAGACGCGAGAAAGGTAAGTTTTGATTGGATTGGAGGCAGGGCAAGGGCCTTTTTTAAGGGTATTACAAATTTACCAGCAGCTACATTGCCGGTAAATTTGTAATACCGGCCCCGGCCTTGGCAGATGTTCTACCGGCAAGGTGGCAACCCTAATTCCTGGGCTCTGTTGAATCTGATGTAAAAACACCTATTTTTAAGAGCAGAACTACACAGATGATTTTGGTCCGTTTTTGGCGCATCTGACGCTGGGCGACAAAACACATGCGACAAGTCACAAGACAAAAACAAGGCAAGTAATAGAAAGTCAGATGGTGTTGCAGAGCTGATCCGACACGACTGTCGTCTGCATCCAACAGTTGCGTTGCGTCGGATCAATGCTGCGACACCATCCGACTTTCTATTACTTGCCTTGTTTTTGTCGCGTTCGCATGCGTTTTGTCGCTCAGCGTCGGATACACTGAAAACAGACCAAAATCGTCCCTGTAGTTCTGCACTTAGGCCCCAATTATGATTTATTTACTGATAATTTCGCTATGTCGAATTGCTAAAGTTATCTAAATTGATTCCCAGTTTATTTCCCACTGTTTGATTAAAACTAGGGATGCAGCGAATCCCAGATTTGGTTCGGGATTTGGATACATGTGAGAACATTTAGGCGCTGGCGTCTCTTTATCTCTGGTGCCGCAGAAGGATTTGGATTTAGTTTGGTATTTGCCCTAATCCGTAACCCTGGATTCAGCCAAACCCAAAAATGCAGGGTCCATTGCATTCTTAGTTAAAACTAGTTGAATAGAATGAAACAATAGCATTTTGCAGTGCTGACACTGGGTTTTCAGCTTTTTCTCCCCTTTCCACTAATAATTTACCAATTAACTTTCTATTCAGCAGCAGGAGGCTGTGTGTTAGTTTGAGGCACCTTTAAGGTGACAATTCTATTTGATTGAAAAACACTGGCTAATATAAATTAACCTTTGCACAGAGTTTAATTAGATGCAAACCGTCCTACCTCACAGGGCAGTCCATTTGCTTTCAAATGATTGCTATCCCTCATAATGACATCTGTTAATGGGATGTGACAGGAACACAAAGAATATCCATCAAATTAACATTCAAGAACAGGGAACCTATATCAAAAGAGGTTTTGTTTTGTTTTCTATCAAATATTTTTATTTTCTTGTATTTATTGTATTTGATTAATTAAGGTGCTGTTGAAACAGTCTATAAACCCAGAAACAGAAAGAAAGTTCTTTTCATTGAGTCACCACTTTTTACTGCCAGTGTTAAACATTTCCTTCATGACCTATCCTGTAGCATATTTGCTTATAGGACTCTAAATGCAGGCTTATTTTATTGTATACACAAAACCTCACCCTCTCAGTATCCACTTAAGGCTTTGACAGATGGAAGTGTTTCAATCAGTGCTGATTTAATAGGGAAATGATAATAATGGCAGCCATGGGCAGGACCAGCTATAGGGAAATGGTACTGAATGTAAAATACTACATGACAATAAGAAGTAAATATTTATAGGCTATTGTGTAATATCCCATGGGTGCCCTGGTCAAACACCTAAAAGTCCATGACCATAGGCTACTCATGGCAATGCAACTGTCAAAATGGCTGAATAATTCAGCCCTTTTATTGGCTATCAACATAAGCCATATGTCACAAATATATAATACCTAATGGTATAATATATATATATATATATATATATAATTGGCCAAGCATGTCCCATTCCATTCAGACACAGAAGTGACTTTTTAAGTGATCATAGTTGGGCTCTGCAGAGCAGTATTTATAGATTAGGAATATTGGCATGATCACTGGATTGCCGTATGTAAAAAATATTTTGCCCTTTTCTTCTTACTCTTTTCAGTTTTCAAATAGGGGTCATTGACCCCATCTAAAAAAAAAATTCTTTGTAAGACCACACAGTGAGGCAAATTCACAAAAATGCGAATTTTCGCCTGCAAAGTCTCCACCGCACTTTGACAGGCCCAAATTCACTACCACTAAACTAATTCACTAAAATTCAAAGTTGTGTCTCTGTAACCAAACAATGGCGAGGTTTGACTAGCTTTAATTAGTCAGCGTGAGCATTTCATATTGATCTTTCTCTAGCTTTTATTCTGCCTTTGTTAGTACACTTACGTTTAGATCAATTTCCAAATCCACTATTTTGTATTTGGCCGAATCCCCGAATCCTTCCTGAAAGATTTGGCCGAATACCGAACCGAATCCAAACCCTAATTTGCATATGCAAATTATGGGTGGGAAGGGGAAAACATTTTTTACTTCCTTGTTTTGTGCCAAAAAGTCATGTGATTTCCCTCCCTGGCCCTAATTTGCATATGTAAATTAGGATTTGGATTCGGTTCAGCCAGGCACAAGGATTCGGCCGAATCCTGCTGAAAAAGGCCGAATCCTGGATTCCGTGCATCCCTACTTATTATTAAAAATGTCGAAGGAAGTAAAATAAAGGCAAAAGAGATACTCTAATGCCCTAGACATTAGCCCACCCTAAAACAAATGTGGCATGCCCCTCAAATGGTAAAAATAAAAGATTGATTAAAAAATTATAATAGTTGCAAAGACTATCCCACTTTAAACTATGAAGTTTGTGCATGTGACGTCATGCGCATAAGCCGAATGAAAAGCTGCCACAATGGGCTGTCATGGCGGCTCGCACCGGGAGCTCGCTCCCAGTGCGAGTAAGCCAGCGCCTGCAGGGAGCAATTTTTTTTTTAACTACTAGAACCCCAAACCCGAATGCAGGCGCTATCAGCCCGCACCTTTGGTTTGGGGAATTTTTTTAGCCCCATAGGTGCCCTTTAAGGTGGTGAAGGAAACTCAGGCGAAAGAGATAAGTTCTGTAAAATTCTCACTTTAGTGAATTTGCAAAGTAAGGATTGTTCACCTGAGTGAAAATTCGGCTGGCGATTGGGCACGAAACATACACGCAGTAACGCAACTAGAGGGGGGGGCGGGATGTGCAGCCCCCTCTGTATGTGATTTTAAGCCTGGAAATCAGCTGGGCGAAAGCTGCCGGGGGGCCCTGCTGAAATAGCAAATTGAAGACTGAATAACTAAAAAAACACATATAATATAAAATTAAAATGCAAATTGCCTTGGGATATTTTCTATATACTGCTAAAATTTAAATCAAGTTAACCCAGCAGTTGTGTTGATGTAAAATCCACATTACTCACTGACTGCCAAAGCCTGCTAGAGAATTGTAGTCCATAAAGAACTGAATAAGCCATTCAGATATTTGCACTTTAAATAAAATAATATGCATTGCACTTTCTGAATTGGTTAAAGGAGGCTGCACTGGAATAGTAAGTCCTTTTCACGTGTAACATATACTTTTTATTTATAGAGGCATTGTTAAGATTCGAAAAATGTTTATGCTGGAATCCTAATGTATAGCTGCCAATCAGAAGACCAGAATGAGCAAGTTCAATAAGAATAATGAAAGCAACATTCTGACTAATTGCTACGCGATGCAACGCTGGAGTAAAATTTGCACCTGTTTTCTAAAAACCGCCATAGTCATTTAAAAATGATTTCACATTGGACTGTTGGAATATTGCAGTCAGTTGTCATAACAAGGTAGGAATGCAGTGATTTGTTGTAAGCAGATCAAGTGTGCATACTATCCATGTTGTCTAGTAGGGAGCTTGTAGTAAAGAGGGATATAAAGAGCAGCCATCTCAGTTTTCAAGCTCTGATTTAGACACAGGTTTACGATGCAGGACCTATTATGGTATTAGCACGAGAGATGAGTGACATATCTTAAAAGGAGAATTCTTCAGAACTGAAACTTCTAAAGACCTAATGAGTTCCAAAGTCGGTTTGCTGTGTCAATCTTAACCCGTTCAGTCTGTGGGCTTCCCAAGTACCAGATCACAATGAAAATGTTCAGGAGCTGAGAAGTTAAGGAGATATGTGCACAACATTCCCACATAGCCATAACTCCTTCAGCAGGGTTATGTTACCACCATTCTTTTTTTTATTAGTAAAATGGGGGTGGAGAAAGCCTGGGAATTTCAGACGTAATCAGAGCAGTCAATGGATAGAAATACACACTTGTTCTCACTGCAAAGCAGGTCACAGTGATCTGGGATAAAAACAACATTGCATTATTTTATTGCAACTTTTCTTGTAAGTCAGAAGTACATACCATTCTATTAGAACCAGAAAAGTGGCTGCGTTTACACAAATCCTTTCTCTCATACTGTAGGTTATAGATTTTCATGCTTTTCTTATGTACTGTATGTTTAACACAGTTACGATTAGTGGGAATAGTTAAATTAATTCATCTGAATCACTTGATAATCTATAAGGTTAAAAATGTGCAAGAGTCTTACAAGGTACCTGTGTGCCCCATAGAACTGACCCCCTATACACCACCTGGAAATCCATTAGGTGTATACTTATAATGGAGACCAATCAGCTGCTTCCAAAAACCTAAAACCCAAAATGAAAAAAAAAATTGTATTGTAAAAATGTATTTGTATTGTTACATTTTAATGTGACAAAAACATCCAGTCGAAGGGGTAGTTCACCTTTAGGTTAACTTCTAGTTTTTTATATAATAGCCTATTTCTAGCAAGTTTGAAATTGTTTTTCAGTATCTATTTTTTTTAATTATTTGCCTTCCTATTCTGGCCCTTTCCAGCTTTTAAATGTGGGTCATTGACAGACAAAAGAGTTACAATTTTAAAGTTATTGTTACTTTTTATTACTTATATTCCTTATTACTTATTATTCTTTGATTCTTCTCCCAGTCTCTCATTCAAGCCACTGCATGGTTGCCAGTTTAAATAATAATAGCTGCTGCAATACCAAAGTACAGTGTTTCTGAGCAAAAATATAAATAACTGAAAAAAAAATTACCAGTTGCAAATTGAGTATCAATCTGTATGTCATACTAAAAGTATGTGTACTACTTTAAGTACATGGAATTCACAGTTTACATAGGAAGAGATAAAGGGACATGGCCAAGGTCATAAGCAGAAAACGCCTTGACCCTTATACTGTGCCTTTTCGCTGAGTCACTCCACCTACATCATTTACACATTGACCCGGTGGGATGTTAATAGAAATAAAACTGCCGGTAGATGAAAGAAAAATATATTATGATGCAAACCTGACCACCACATTCTAATGCAGTGATCCCCAACCAGTAGCAACATGTTGCTCCCCAGCCCCTCAGATGTTGCTCTCAAGTCAAGTTCCTGACTTGGAGGCAAGTTTTGGTTGCATAAAAACCAGGTGTATGCCCTAATAGACCCACCTGTAAGCTGCCAGTCCACATAGGGGCTACCAATAGCCATTCACAACCCTTATTTGGCACCACCCAGGAACCTTTTTTATTGTGTAATCTTTATTTTAATTTTCATAACATTCACATACATAACGTTTCATCGTTCAATTCCCATGAATGATACGACACGATTTCCATTCTATGCATACGTTTCAGTGTTAATTAAAACCATAAAACATATAATGTAAAGGAAAAATTTAAGGAAAGAAAAAAGGATATGCTATTGAGCGTAGAGATTAGAGCCGAAGTTTGTGTTAGGCCAAACACTTCATTTTGCTCAATTTTATATATATAAATATATATATATGTGCTCTGTAAAGGATTGCTCCTGTTCGGTTATTTTTGTTTTATAGCATCTGATTCCAGAAACATAACCCATGATGTCCACGCTCTAATATGTGTTGTCTGTTTGTCATGTGCATGTGACAATAATTCCTCCATACGCCTTATCTGGTCCATTTCAGAAATCCATTCACTGAAAGTGAGGTGATGTGGATTTCCAGTGTCTGGGTATCGCTGTTCTGGCCGCCCCTAAGCAGTATCCCAGCAGTGAGTTTGTATGCTTATTCCTAGTAACTGGGATCATTGATAATAAACCAATAGATGGGGACAGGGCCGGGTCAAGGTAGTTTGGCACCCTAGCCAAGGGGTTCAATCAGCACCCCCCCACTCCGTTCTGTATGACCATTTCCCACCTATTCACTTTTTCGTAAATAAAGAAACCTTATAACACATCAATGAATCAAATTGTACGTGTGCCAGCCAGCAGCACCCAAAATATTGCTCCCAATCTGTACTTGTGCCAGCCGCACCCAAAATATTGCTCCCAATCTGTACCTGTGCCAGCCGCACCCAAAATATTGCTCCCAATCTGTACCTGTGCTACGGCCTCCCAAATCTGTACCTCTGCCACCAGCCATTGCCTCCCAAGTCTGTACCTGTGCCACCAACAATTGCCCCCTAAGTCTGTACTTGTGCAACCAGCTATTACCCTCCAAGTCTGTACCTCTGCCACCAGCCATTGCCTCCCAAGTCTGTACCTGTTCCACCAACCATTGCCCCCTAAGTCTGTACATGTGCCACAAGTCTGTACCAGCCATTGCCCCCCAAGTCTGTACCTGTACCATCAGCCATTGCCCCCCAAGTCTGTACTTGTGCCACCAGCCTGTGCCAGAGCAGCAGCAAAAATATTGCCCCAGATCTGTGCCAGGCAAAGGGCAAGTAAGAGGGAGGTGGGAACTGAAGTTAAAACTTAAAGAAATAAAAAAAAACATTATTTCCATTCTAAAGTGCGCCCCCCTATGACTGCGCCCTAGGCGGCCACCTACTCTGCCTACCCCTAGTTCCGGCCCTGGATGGGGATTTCTCTATGGGTACTTCCACAATTTTATTAATTGCTTCAAACACCTTATCCCAAAATTCTTTCAACTTTTTACAGTCCCACCAGATGTGCAACATAGTATCTATTTCTTCTTTACAGCGCCAGCATAATGCATTCGGGGTGAGCTATATCTTCTGCAGTATGTCAGGGCATCTATACCATCTTGAAATAACTAAATTTGTTTCTTGCACCTTGCAAGCTGTGGAAAATTTGTGTGTGAGCAGGAACCAGGTTTCCCATTGTTCATCTGTGCCAGGAACATTTTTTATGCTTGTGTTGCTCCCCAACTCGTTTTACATCTGAATGTTGCTCTCGGGTAAAAAGGCTGGGGATCCCTGTACTAATGTAAAAAAAAGTTGCAGAGCAACACAGTGATGAAAAAAATTCCTGGGGTTGCCAGTAAAGAGAAGCACCCAAGTGTGCCCATGCATTTTGTCATCTAGTTAAATAGAATCCACCTGCACTCACATCTTCACAAAATTTATTTCACCCACTGGTGAAATTATGGTCAAAGTATTTCTGCATATTTAGCCTGAAGTGTAACTTCCCCACATTAAGTTGCATTTACATTTTTCTAGTACCAACATTACTGCAAATTCCTCATTTTAGCATGGTGCTGCTGTTTGGAGCAGGGCACATATGAACCATTGTGGATAGGTGGATGGTTTTCATTGCACAGCACTAGCAGCTTTTGCTTTACACTTTGCACTTCTATGGATCCACACTAATATTCAAGCAAATATCTGTCAGATATATCTTTAACTATAAGCTCCATGAGACAAGCTTCCCCATTTGTCATCAATTGATACCTTGCAATCTTAGTAAAGGTTTTATAAGCAGTGTACAGTGAAACCTCAATTTTACATCCCTTGAAGTTTCCCCTCACTTTACATTGTTTTTTTTGTGGTTCCACCTATATATTATGCACAATACATTTCTCTGATTTTACGTGTTTTTATTCTGGTCCCTTGAAAAATGTAAAATGCCGGTTCTAATGTATTAGAAGACTTTTAAAGATTTCCCCACACCAGGGAGGCTGGGTGGTTTTGCTGATGTATGGCCTATCATAAGGTCATTGCAATATATGGGTAAGGGTAAGGCATTTTTAGTAGCTTAAGGCACAACATGTTTCAATGTTCTTAATATATTAATAATGGGTTGAGTGCAGATGATCTCTTGTAACTATCTTTGGGTCCTTCAGGCCAATAATCCTCAATTCCTGGTGTATCTAGGCTTATTGACTTTGTAGTTCCTTTACATTTAATGCTGTTTTGATTTGGCCAGTCAGCCCTGGCAGATGAAACACTATACCATGCAGGTCAAGCTGTATAGAGGCACCATGAGACCTTTATATAGTAACATTTATATTTATTAAAGCTAGTCTTCACATAGCCTGAATAATTACACCCTTCATCCTGCCCCAACCTCCCTAACTAGGCAAGTCCCGATTTAAATATAGTGCCCAATCTTATTTTCATTTACAAATCAATAAAAGAACGACAGCAGTTTGAAGTTAATCAGTTTATTAAGGATATTAAATAGTAGTGGGTCGTGTTGAGTTACAGATGGCAACCACTTCCTGACATATTGTACTTTGTATAGGATGGAAAAATTAAATATGGGATCTTCTTATGGACATTTGTGAGACGAAGCCCAGGCTGATTAATTGCCAGGTCTATGATGATTGCTGTAATAGCCTTAGCTTTTGTTTTCTGTTTTTTTTCTTCTTTTTTTTCTTTCTTTTCTTATACAAATGTTATTTCATTTTTGTATTCTTGTTTTATTGAAAATGTGAAATGTGATGACCTTTGCAAGAGGTGGTACCCCAAAAATGTTATCAAGATATAGAGACAAGCTTTCTGTCCTGCTATTGCCATGTCTATTTTGCAGAATGACAACAAATAGTGCTACACTTATTAGGTATCATGGTGGGCCTCGGCTAGAATGTACCATCATCAATCAACCTCTCAGGGAAGTGCATAGCAAACAAAAGGCAAACATAAGTGCGCATCTCTTCAGTGATAAGGAAGCAAGTGGGGAAAGTAGCAAAATGTACACTTCTTTATAAACAAACTATACTTTGTATTTAAATATGAATATTTAAACATTAAAAACGCATTTGCTGCAGCCTTCACTGCTCCACAATCTATTAAAACCATTTGGTTTCCTTCCATAAAGGGGACGGGTTAATTTTAGCATAGCGATAAAGGAGAAACGTGTTAATCTTTTCCTCCATTAGGGTAATGGAAAGTAGTAATTCTAGTGCAGTTTCAAAGTTCAGCAAAGTTGCAGCGTACCATCAACAGCCCCACCCCCTGCTAGGATTGCCATCTGTCTGGTTTTGAATAGGACAGCCCTATTTTTTGAAGAGGCTGTCCAATTAAAAACCTCCTGCCTGGCCTCCGTGGATTGAATAAGCAAGCAAATTTCCCCAAACTGTGTAGCATTTGACATCATAGCCCCATTCCCAATGTCATTGGCCCACCCCCAACATCAGCACACACACACAAATATTAGCAATCTATCTCCAAAATGTCACCAGCCTGACCCCCACATCACAACTCACCCAGTGATATCACAGGCCAACTATCTGTTTTTATTTATCTAGGTTGGCTAGCATAAGGAGAACAAATATCTTACTGATGAAGTTAACCACCGCTCCTCATCCCATTTACTCTAGAATAAATCTCTGGCTGAGAAGCATGAAATACACCAGTGAGAGTGGACATCTGAGACAGTACTGGCATTTATAAATCATTCAAAAAAACACACGAGCAATGGTATTTTTGTGTCTGCAAGCAAATGATATTTAATGGATTTCCTTGCCACATGAACCAAATCATGTCATTTTAATCCCCGCTCAGTGTATCAGGCACCCACACGGCCGATCCACAGAGCACTCTGTGTGAGATGGCCACAAAAACAAAGCCCTTCCCTTTTAGCCCTTCCTTCCTGTCCCACTGAGATAAGAATCAGGTGGACCTTTCAGAAGGGATCATGTTTGTAATTGGAGGAATAGAGCCAGGCCTTTCCCTAATCCTCATCATGACACAACAATTACAGAGCTCTCCCCCTCCTCACCAGCACCTCCAGCTGAATGGGATTCCAGTGTCCAGCTGCAATGAATGAGATGTTGGGCTTGAATAAGACATAGGCTGCATCTGGCTCCTGGCAGCTCCAGATGGACGGCTTCTTGAGATGATTTTATTGCCATATCATTGCTTTAACTCTGGGACGGCACAGATTTTTGCAGCAGGATGCCACAAAAACAATTTAGTTTCACCTGCCATTAGGCATCTTCGAGCTTCAACATCTGCCTCTAAGAGGATTCAGCTGGAACTGAGCATTTTGCACTTCAGTTGTGATGAATTGACAGAAACTGCGGATCTGCTGAATATTAGGGTTACAGGTGACTGCCTAATTACAATCAGGCCCAAAGTAAAATATTATAGGGTCTCTGCATTTCTCCCAGCATTTTAGTATCTTCTTATCCTAGCCTTTTCTCTTTGTGGTTTGTTTGATTTGGTAGTGCCAGTGACCGGGGCAACCAGATATAACTTTAAAGGACAAGCAAAGCCTGATTAATGTGAGGTTCCGCCAGTGACCCTAAATTGCTGTAAATTGAACAATCAGAACTATAGGAAGGTAGCCATACTTTGTGCAGCCCTTCATCCATTCCAGTTTTCATGAACTACTTGCATTGGTAGTACTCATGGGCGGATAACACACTTGGAACATTAAAAAATCAACAGCAGTTCTTGATGCCACCCCATCCTCGCAGTCAAAAGCCAGGACTCAACCGTCTGAAACATTCTCAGTGAATTAGCTATTGGGGTTATAGGTGTCTGCAAACATTACTGCTGCGTGCATTTTTACTTTGCCTTACCTTCACAGAAATGGCAGTGGCACATCCACTAGCTTAGAGCAACAAGTTGATATAAGTAGGTGGCACAAATGCATGTTTTATATTTGCATCTATGTAAAGTAAGCTCCATGATTCCCATTGCTTCTAATGGGAGGTGAAAAATAGGAATTTTCTCATCATTAAAAAAAATGTTAAAAAAAGCACTACTTGGGCTGTTCAATGGCCTTGATGTTCTGTTTGACTAGTCTCTCCATGCTTCATATCTTCTGGTGCCTTGACCCACCATATGAATCATCAGTAGGACTTTAGCATCTGCACAACATTATGTAACATGATAAGTAGACAGAGTATTGCCAACATCAATCTGGTTTTTTTTTTTAGAGTTCCCAGTTTTGTTTATCATTATCAGAAGTTGTCTCCAGAGATCAGAATAACAGAGATAAGATTTGAAAAGAAAGCTAAAGGGAAATGTTCAAGGCTATGGCTGGTTTTAGCACATCTCATCCAGAGTAATTAGATGTTATTATAAGGCAGAAGTGACTTGTATTTTTGTTTGTTTTGGTTTTTATGCACCCAAGATTTTTATGTGATAAACTTCCAACTTTTTTGTTTTGTAACATCAGCTATATGCGCCTATATATGATGACCTGATTATTCTGTTTGATAGTAGATGTCAATGGATTTATCTTCAGATAAAGTATCCACTTCTAGGATGGATGTATGGATAGTGGTGGCCTAGCTGAAGAAGAGCGGAAGAAGTAAAGAAGACCAACCATTAACATTTTTGCAAGCCTGCAGCAGGTGTAAAAGTGCCAACTGGGACCCTTGTATCAGAGAAGAATCAGGGGTATTCACAAAATGAACTGGTTATAATTCATGAGATCCTAAAACCAACTTGTCTTTTGATATCCCAAAAGTCCCAAAGCTAGGATCTAAATCTGTATTAAATTTTGTTGGTTCCATCTCAATAAGAAAAGTATTAAAATCAAGTAAAGGTAGATAGACTCACTGACGTTAATCAATTTGGCACAACATTGATCATTTATAAGATAATGGACAATGTTATGGACCTTGAACTGATTTAATAACCAGGTCTACGTGTTATGTATTTACAGCTGCTGTAAAACACTGATATGGCATGTCTCAGGTTGGAGGCTACCTCAGGTGTAGTGTGATACCTCTCAGAAATACAGAAAATTCTGCAAATGGCAATGTACACTAACACATTTTTGGGGTCCTGGGCTTTCTGCAGTGGCATTTTTGAAGCTCCAACTCACTTCAGGCAGATAGATGAGACTACTTGAGAGGTTCTGGGTGTAAATATAAATGCCATCCTACAATGACTTGGTAAAGCAAATCATGGTATCTAAAGATTAAGAGCAAGCACACAAGCTCCTATATAGTAGTATAGTCTATTAAATATAACACAATGCTCAAAATAGGCCCTGGAATTTCAAGTACACAGAGGCCGAATCGGTCTACACAGAGGCCCAAACAGCCCCCACCAGCCCGCTAAATACTGAATTTCTATGGCACATTATAGCAGCCCATCTGCCTTTTGCCAGAACCCACAGATTGCCAGTCCAGCCCTGGCTCATTCTAAGGGGCAGATTTACTATGCTCGGGTGAACGATTCAAATGCAAACAATTCGATTTTCAAACTTTTTTGGGCTAATTTTGATCGAATAGAATTCATCCAATTTTTCGAAAAAAATGTACGAATGGTACGAATGGTTTCGATTTTAACCCTCGAAATTTGACCCTTGATAAATCTGCCCCTAAATCTTTTCTTTTACTGTTAATAACACCTTAAATTTTTTTTTTATCCTTAAATAAAAAAGTGGCAACAAAAACCTGGTGATAACGTGTTTTAAATACTACTGATAGATCAATGACTTAAAAAAAGTAATAAAATTTTGACTGTTTGGGCCTCTGTAAGCCATGAGTCTGGGATGTTTTCAAATTAACTTGGTAGGTCTAAAATTGAAAGGGGATAATTCAGGCTAAGCTTAATTCTTGTGCAAGATGGCAACATCTCTCTTACAAACACAATATTTCAAGATTAAAAAGGACAAATAACTTGTAAAGGTAACTTCTTCATGAGTTACCCCTTAAATAATTTTACATGTTCACTCTCCAACATGATCCACAATCAACTACCTAGTATTCCACCGCATCAATTCAGTTCAGTGACTGATCTACCAGGAATGCAGGGGGGGGGAGGGTGTGAATCCGCTGTGAAGATTGTTTAGTTATGTTACTTCTTGTGTTACTAATTCATCTACTTAAAAAATCTAATTCCATAGACTTCCTCCTCCATAAATTTTTTTCTATCATTAGACACACAGGAGCAGATTTTATCTGAGCAAAAGGCCCAAAGAAAACATATATTGTGCTATTTTGCCAAACACTTGTCATGACCAAACAAGAACGAATGGTTATGTTGATCCCATACATTACCAGAATTTACTTTTGTACAGTATTTGGTCAAACTCTCATTCCAGAGGATCCCACACATGGAAGAATGATCAGATAAGTATAGTGATAGTATAGATAGTATAGTATAGGCTAGCTAGTGATCTTTTGATCCACTACCTCAGGGCCAGACCAGTTATAAAAAAAACATTGGTGGCCAGCCTAAAAGTTAAATAAAATTGGTCGCCAGGCCACCTCTACAAGTTAAAAAAATAATGGTGGGGACACTCCTAAAAGTAAAAAAAAAATGGTAGCCATGCCACCGCTACAAGTTAAAAGAAACATTGGGAGCCAGGGTCACGACTACAAGTTAGAAAAAATAATGGCGGTCAGCCCCCATAAACATTTTTTTTAAAATGGTGACCAGCCCCCCCAAGTTAAAAAAAACATTGGTGAGAACTTTCCCCCCCAAAAAGTAAAAAAAAAACATTGGTGGTCGGGCCCTCCCATAAATTTGGTGGTCAGGCCCCCCAAGTTAAAACAAAAAAACATTGGTGGCCAGAGCACCCTATAAAAGAAACTTAAAAAATTGGTCAGTCCCCCATACAAGTGCCAGGGGTTTAAACAAAAAAGATCATAAGTGGAGCTTTGGTCAGGTTTTTTCGGCAGCTTTCTTTGGCTCCCTTCAATGGCGCACTTCAGCTCCCTATGCGTTAAATGGGGACCCTTGGTCTAGAATGAAAATACAAGTTGAGCTGGCTATTGTGGGGATGAAAAAACAAAAATAATTATACATTCACTTCTCAGTAGTGTCTTGGTAGTGTCTCTATAACGGAGCTTAATCTTTTTTTTAGATAATAACACTGAGACTATTTGGGTAGCTTTTTAACTATTTGTTAATTGATTAGTTCTATAATAAATTCTAACACCATGCAATCTTAGCAGTTAATTGGGGTGTTTTTTGTGAAAAGAAACTTGAATCCAGTTAAGTTGTCAAGTGAAGAAAGTTAGTCAGATTTATGGGGAAATCTTTCAGAATGCTACATGTGTTCTGTGATAGTTTTGAACAATCTTGCTCCCATGGCATTTCCTTTAAAAACATCAGAGACACATTAAGAAGAATGTCTTGACAACAACGAGAAGAGGGAGTGGGTTTGAGATTGCCTTGCTAATCAGATTAATGATGTCAGTGCTTCACTTGATGATTAACGAACAGTTACACTTGGCTGCTGACTTCTCCAAAGGGCCACATCCAAAGATGGACCCTTTAAGTGATCTAGAATGTGAAAGGAGGGTGGGAGAGGACCGGATTTTTAAGAAACAGCGACCTGACCACACATTTATTTTTGCTGTCTTTAAAAAAGTGGAGTTATTGGTATTCCTCCCACTTCATAGTCTACAAGCACATCATTGTGTTATAAACAAAATACTCTTTCTCTTTTCTGGTAGCGTTTTAAGAATTAGAGTGAAATTTCTAGGATCAAATTTTTCCAGATACAGAGCTTGATGGAATGACATTTTTAATAGCAAGGTTGATCAGACCCTGATGACAAACATATATCATTCAGTTTATAATCTCTCTGGAAACTTATTCAGGTATAGCTGGCAACCCTGCTGTGAAGAAAGGTAATGTGCTAAGAATTCTATATAATAATTCTCAGAACTATGCCATTTTCATGGTTATGTGAAATGTGGCAGCTCAAGCAAATTCCAGAACAGATATCAATTATCCAACACCTTAGTGATAAAAAAATACCTTTTTAACAGAGTGTACGCAGCATAATGTTTTCACCTTTAAATGCTTTCCATCCTGAATCCATAAAGATTGCAGCACTCCCTGATGGTGATATTAAAATTGCCTTTATTTCACACATGGAACAGCAACGTTTTGACCTTGCTGTTCCTTTATCAAACTGTACAGTAGTAGTAGTAGTAATAGTAGTAGTAGTAGTAGTAGTAGTAGTAGTAGTAGTAGTAGTAGTAGTAGTAGTAGTAGTAGTAGTAGTAGTAGTAGTAGTAGCAGTAGTGTACTAGTCGTAGTATACTTTGTCAGCTTGATAAAGGACCAGCAAGTGCTGTATGTGCAATAAAGGCCATTTTAATCTGGGAGTGCTGCAATCTTTATGGATTCAACTCCAGTAAATTCCACTAGTGTATTTTGGAAGATAATATGCCATTTTGTTGAGATGAGAAAGATCTTTATAACATTTAGATTGCATCCATAGTCACCTCAGTTCAGGCAGTAATAAGTATCAGTAGAGGTGGCAGTGCTCAATGAATGGGTAAGGCAATCTAAATAAACAAAAACAGAAATAATAGAAAAAGGCTCATACAAAAGCACTCAAACCATTATTTGTTAAAACTGGATGCCCAACCAAACTTTAATCCAGTTTATGGGGGTATTTTAGTCTAATTCATTTCCTACTACAAACAGGATGGGAATAATGTACATGAAATTTACACTGCATTTGTCCTGCCACTTAGGGTAAGGTCACACCTGGCGATTCAAGGAGATTAGTCGCCTGGCGACTAATCACTTCTTCTTTGGGGCAACTTTTTTCCCCGAAGTCGCCTCATGAGGAAATTCGAGCGACTTCGGAAAACAAAGCTCTGCATGTGTCATGCCGCAGGCAACTTTTCATTTTAGCTGGTGCAAGACAGGGGGAAGCAGTTCAGGGAGATTAGTCGCCCCAAAATTGCCAGGTGTGACCTTACCCTTAATCTGAGATTGCCGCTGTTTTTATAGTACATGCATAGGATCTGTATAAGGGATCTCTCTGTAATTTGGATCACCATATCTAAAGTCTTCTTAGAAAAACGATTTAAACATTAAATAAACCCAATAGGATTGTTTTGCCACCAATAAGGATTAAGGCAGCTTAGTTACCATAAAGTACAAAATATAATTTCATTATTACAGAGAAAAAGGAAATTGTTGTTAAAAATTTGAAATATTTACTTTCTGGAGAATGGGTTCCTAGATAACAGATGCAATTGGCATTGTATTTGTTATAATATGTTCTGATGTATTATACATGGAATTTGCCCTGGGATATATCTAGAATTTATTTATTTAGCCTCCAAAAAAAAACTTACCGATCAATCACATAACACGTCTCTTATCACATCCACACCAGAAATGTCATAAAAAAAATCCATAAAGGCAATTATAATACATAATATAGTAGTGATTGCTGTGTCTTGAGAAGGGTCCATAGGATGGGGTGGAATATGTCAGTACTGCTAGTACAGGGCATCAACATTAACATGAAATAGTTGCTGTACCACCTCTGAGCTATGGAATTCTGGGAAACCAGGGTGCTGACTTGGCCTCAGCACCTTAGAATTGTTTATGCTGGGGCCATTCTGGTGTATCATACACATAGCCTATAAGTGGGGAACCCCCTGTGAAAACTATATGCATCTTGTATTTATCTCATAGATTGGAGTCCTGCTCCACCTTGAATGTTTTGAAAAGTGTGACTTTAGGTAAGTACACCAGGACACAATCTTATGAATATATGGTTCAGCAGAATCTTGAGGTGGGGAATGTGGTCCACTTGAAAATATTACTTGAAAATATCTCACTCTCTTTTCTCTGGTGTGCGTAGAGGCTGTGGGCCATCATGACTGATCATTTGGTGCAGAGAGTAGGGAAGGAAATGTCTTTTGAATTGCAAATCTTTATAAATATAGACCTAGCCATGAATTTATTTAGAGATTTGTGATTGGAATCATTTCAATAAATATTTAGTCTAAAATATAAAAAAAAAAAACCAGCAACTGACCTGAACAAATCTGAGATGAAATTGGAAGAAAGCTTTGTGAACCACCGACAACTTCATAGGGACTAACATAAATAGCTGGATCTACTACTTCCAGTTAATTTTTATTTTTCGAATGTTTCTTTTTTCAAGGGCATTTGCGTTTGTTTGTTTTGAACTGGACTAATGAGGTTGCCACACAGGGTGATTCATGTCATGTTTTGGCAGCTTTACATAACCAGCTAGTACACAAACTACTTATTCTCTTATATTCCTATGTATCACTTTCAGAGATGTATTGCTGAACATCTGCTACGAGTTAGTCCCCCCTCTTACAGTAAGTAACCATGACCTCTGCTAGCAGCACAGGCCTGTAACTGATCCCACAGCTGTGACCGCATCAAGGATGGGAAAGGATTTCCAATTTCACTAACACCATATGCAAGACAAATAATGTACCCCAGCCATGTCACAGGCCACCTGCTCCCACACCATCCTCACACTCAAAAGTCTTTAGGGCAGAGAAAGTCTGTGCCAACATGAAGACCCCTTTCTTCCTCCATTCATTAACCCATAATTGAAATAAAACAGCTTGAGCAACTGTCTATGAGTGGTTAATAGATGAATATTTCCAAGAAATATGTGACAGGTACATCCCTGACACTGGCCGTTAGGGATTGCTTAATATATATATATATATATAAAAGGAGGTTTGCCTTTTATTAAAGTCACAGTCAAAAAAGCAACTGTTGTATTCAGTCACACTGGCTCCACATTGGCGGGAACTGACAGATGCAATTCTGGTTCTAATTATCAGTTTAATTTACTATGCTGACTTTAAAAGGATAAAGGGGTCTATTCGTCATAAAGTCATTGTTTTCTTTTTTAATTTGTCAAGGTTGATAGAAGCATTTTCATCATTATGATAAAGCCTGTAAAATGTTGTAGAAAGATGCCTTTATATCTACAACTAGTATTCTCGTTATAGCAATAGTAGTAGTAATAGACGTCTAGAGTAAGGGACAGCGGTTAATGCAGTTGCTAGCCATGGACCCACAGAGAATATTGTTTATATCAGTTTTTAAAGGGGGTCTTGAAGCAAATAAATTTGGTAAATGCTGAGTTGGGACAACCATTTAATCATTCTATACTATCATTTGCAAATAGCTCTGTCTGAGGCAAGGTTTCATCTCATGAGAGGAACAACTCTCTGCACCTCATAAGAGGCACAGCCTTAGCCATAAGCAGCAAACATTAATATATATAGTCTGTTCACTGGAAAAAAAAAACTGAAATTCCCCATTGACTCTGTGTTTTCTTATTATAAAAATTAGGGATGGCAGTAACAGATTTTAGGGCCTGAAATAGCTGACATAAATCTAGTGAACCAATTAAAGACCATTTGGGCTACAGTCTGATGTTAATCTTCTCCTTCTTCCAATGTCAATGTCAAACATATTTTTTGGTGTTTTAAAAAAACACAAAATGACAGAAGCGGTTTAGGATCTATCCTAAAGCAGATTTGTTTGAATCCTTGGGTCAGTAGGTCTCTGCCCAACCAAGACTTTTTTATATCCTCAAAAATATTTGCCTGTGGTAATGAGATCCCATTTTAGTTTTCAGAGTAGGGCCACTAGGGAATTATTTGGCATGTTTCAGATGACCTTTTTTATGTCATTAGTAGGATTAAATAATCAATCTAACAAGGATTAGGACAGAGTACTAAATACACTGTGATAATCTGAGTTCGTTTTCTGACACCCGTAATCTTAGGTTATAGTAACTGTACTTGGGCCACTACATATTGTGTGCATACATCAGCTCAAAGGAGATATATTAAAAGGATTCTGTCATGGTTTTTTTTGGTGTAGTTTTAATTTCTAAATTAAACTGTTTATACTGCAAATAATTCACTCTACCATGTAAAATTCCATTCCTAACCCAACAAGTGTATTTTTTAAATTGTAATATTGGTGAGTAGGCAGCCATATCAGCTGTTCTTATAGCTACCAGGGAGCTGTTATCTGGTTACCCTCCCATTGTTCTGCTGATGGGCTACTTGAGGGGGGGGGGCAGGAGAAGGAAGGGGGTGATATCACTTCAACTTGCAGTGCAGCAGTAAAGAGTGACTGAAGTTTATTAGACTGGGGGCACCTGGGAAACTGACAATATGTCTAGCCCAAATTGAAAAATGAATTTCAGTGCTTATGTCTGCTGGAGCAGCACTATTAACTGGTGCATTTTGAAAAAGAAATATGTTTTCCCATGGCAGTATCCCTTTAACATATTGCTAATGGCAACCAATCAGCATTTCGCCAGGCAAAAATTAGCTAGCGTCAAAAAAATGGCGAAAATGACACGACGAAAACGACACGTGACTCGTTTTGCGAATTTCCAGAGAAATGTTTATGCGAAGCGAAACAGGGTAGATTCGCCCATCACTACTACTGAAAACAAACCTTATAATAACTACTCTTCAAAACTTAGCCAGCCCGATGCACCATACTCAAGGTCACTTGGATAAACTCATGGGCTTTCTTTATCTAGATGACAGAGTGTGGACAGTTGATCACTGTAACTATTAACCACAAACTAAACCTGCTTTGTGGTTTGTCTGGCAACCCCTTGTAACCTATAATATTAAAAACCAAAACTTCCCATCAGACTTGCCTGATTAAACAGCTAGAGGGCCATAGCACATCTGCAGCTGCCATCTCAGGAGCAACAAAATACTTATTACCTTCATTAAGCATGAACAGAATGGATGTCACTGACAGGCTAGGCTAATCATCTTGGCAGCTAGTAAGGTACATGGCCATGTTGCCTATTGACAATAAATGAAAAATGTATCTCAGACAGCAAAACCCTTGTTCAGACATCCTGAATTATCGCAAAGAATTCTGCCTTTTACAACACATGAATAATTAAAAGTAAGGGTGTGACAAATGCATGACTTGGACACAAAATATTTGTCCAAATCCTAAACCTAATACAAAACTCTAATTTGCATATGCAAATAAGCAAAATCATGGGAAAAAACAATCATCAACCTCTTCCCTAAAGTTACATGACAAGTGAGGTTCAGTTTGGTAGAAAGAAAGACTCGCACAACATGCAAGATTAATAGATACCAGATAAATATCCCTAAAAATGTTCAAAATGTAGGTTAATAGCACAGTTTTTTTGTAATTACACAAGCTCTGGATTCTATATTGCCCACCTTATAGTTCCTGACAATACCATTTTGTCTGACTTTGGCAACATTTTGAATATTAATGAACCTACTAATTTCCACTACCATGGAACCCTAATAAATTGTAGATAATCAGAGATGGTGCCAAACATTTCAGGTTCTCAGAATAAAGTATGTCTAAAGGACCATTGTTCCGGCCATACACAGATAATTCCACACACAAAAATAGATTCAGAATTACACATGTATTCTCAGGCAGAGAATGCAAAATGTGTTTTGTGAGATTGGCTTGTTTTTGTTTTCACAGCTCTGTCCGTCTATGCAAAGAATTGCAGCGCTGAGATCCTATCCACCTCCTGCTTGTAAGATAATCTGGGGTTCAGCAGCTGTGCATTGCTCCCCTCCCAATCTCCTGGCTGGTTTGGATGCCCTCCCCTAGGAAATGTAGCATTCTTGCCAAGACTGGATCATGTATCACTGCCCGCCAACTGGAGCTGCTATGAGAGACCAGCTTGCATCCCATAGACGAGAAACAGTATGTATAGAGTAGGTAAATAGTGCCAAATCCCTGAAAGAAGCCAATGATTGTATGTGAAAACAAGGGGCATTAGATACACAGAATTTGTGTGTGCATGTTTCTCTAGCATCTGTCTGCCTGCTGTAGGACTGGACTAAACTATGAAAAAACTTAGAGAATTATTCTCCCAGCCTGAGACATCAAGGCATGAAAATATTCCAGTTTTGCAGTGAATAATTAACCTTAGGCAGATATTGAGACAAAAAAATAAAATCCACTTTATAAAGAGCAAAGTATACCCTTTATTCAACATGAGTGCAATGAACAGGACTTATGCTGAACATACTTTTGTGCCTATTGTTTTAATCATGAAATATCTGTAAGCACATGAGAGGGATGTGTACTCTCTTCCATGTTTGGTTCTTACAAGGTAGAAATTAGATTAAAGGGGTTGTTCACCTTCAAACAACTAGTTGTTTTCAGATAGTTCCCCAGAAATAATTACTTTTTCCAATTGCTGTCTATTTTCTGTTTGTAACCATTTTTCTAATATTGAAGAGTAAAGTGTCATTTTTCATCTTGTAAAGCAAGATGTTCGAAACTGATACATTCAATTGATACATTTCTTATATTTGTCCCTGCTGAGCAGAATCTCTGGGTTTCATTACAGGCAGCTGTTAGAACTGATACAATAGTTGCTAATACTCCAGAGATGTTGCTGTGAAATGTATCAATTAAATGTTGCAAAATTGTAACAGTTTAGAGTCTGCACCTGAATTACTGAGCTGCCAGACTCAAACGCCAGAGACACCAACATTCAACTTTACACTTAGATTTTGGAAAAACAGTAAAAGATAAATAATGGAAAGTAATTGAAAAAGACTTTATATGAAAATTAAGGGCTCCGATTGGCTATTTGGTAGCCCCTATATGGACTAGCAGCCTACAGGAGGCTCTGTTTTTCAGTACACCCTTTTATCCAACCAAAACTTGTCTCCAATCCAGAATTCCAAAAATAAGCACCTTCTTTGAGGCCACTGGGAGCAACATCCAAGGGGTTGGAGAGCAACATGTTGCTTGTGAGTCACTGGTTGGGGATCACTGGTTTAGAGAAAATAGAAAGGAAAATAAAATGGTGGTCATGAAATGAGTTTGTAAGTGCAAGAGTATTTTGATGCATAAATTTAAATCTAACACTACAGATTAACATATAACAATAATCAATTGCTTATGTGGTTTTTCAATATTTAATAAATTAGTGCATGGTGGTAATACAGAATATCACAACTTTTTGATGCACAACAACAATATTTTTATGTGCAACAACATTTTTTTACACACAAACATTAAGCTTTTCACTAAGTAGCCTATAGATACAGTACCACATTTTTGCAATGTCTGAAATAAGCCACAGAAAATGTGTAGACGTTGCCTATAACTGATGTAGCTGCTTATATGAGAGCTAAAAATCCTCTTAGGGATCAGTTGTTATGTCACTGAGACAAGATCTTTAGATAATGTTAATACGATATGAAATTGGTACAAACTAAAAATCACAGCAAGTGAAACACAGAGAAGCTGCGGGAGGTCACAGGCACTACTGAATGCCAGAGGGAATAAGGCAACATCATTTCTTTAATGTTTATCCATAACTTAAATTGCAGTTACAAAGCTGATTATGTAAAGCAGGCTTTGCTACTTTATAAGTCATCCTTACCAATGATAATGTTCGACAAGGAGTCTAAGTGGGAAGAGCTCAAGGATTGATGTTTGTGCAACTTGTCTTTGTGTGTGTATGTGTGAAGATAATGATGACAAGTACAGTTATATGTTGGCTATGTT
>CM044436.1:92940965-92956710 GCA_024363595.1 Xenopus borealis
AGACTTTCCTTGCCCTTTAACTCTGGATTGATTTATTTATATTATGATAGGATTTAATCTTTAAAAAGACTAGATTCAAACTCCAGGTCACCTGGCGAAAAGGTGCAAAAATTATCCAGAATCTTTAATTTTCCCTTCGCCGATGATAGGGGGGCTCCTTTATACCGACCCCCTGGCACAAAAAGCACAAACAGGGGGCATGGGTCACTGAACCCACTTTCACTGCAAGGTGAAAAAAGGTGCAGTTTTGTGCAGCTGAATAAAGTGCCTAAGCATAAAGTACACATAGTGCCATAAAATCACAGAAAAAAGTGCAAACATGTGAGTTTCTACACCCTAGGGTACAAAAAAATTGGGCTTCAGTGCAGGTTACTTGGCCTAAGGCATTGACCAAGCAGTTCTCAGTTCCCTTAGTGGGGACTGGCAGAACAAAGATGGAAAATAATAAGAGATACTATACTTGATCTTAGCCAAACAACAGAGCAGAGATACTATATTCTGCCTCATGAACTATGTACAAGTGCATTTATTGATGCAGGGGAACCCTGGAGCTACCACCAACTAGCTCCAGGATTCCTACAGAAACCTGCATCAATTGCAGTGATTGCACCTAAAGAATCGGACACATATATAATTATGGCATAGAGTCCCGAAAATTACACATCAGCCCAAGTGCACTCGTTTGCGTTTAAATGCACCTGCAGTTATTGACACATTAACCACAAATTAAGTCAAGTGCATATCTTCCCCCCAATCCCCCTCAGCTCATGTACTGATACTGAAATCACAGTTGCATTGTGGGTAAAAAATATGGTAATTGCATTGAAAATGGCTCTTTGCGTTCCTATTAGGTTTTTCAAATGTTGATTTTGTTTTCATGTCCCAGGCAAAAGAGTGTGCATAACTCGTGCAGTGTTTGTATATGTGCAGTGAGAATGTAAAGCTCCCTGCAAAAAGGATTTTCCGCCGGAGCCATTAAATCCTTCTTGTTTCCTGACTAAGCAACCGTTCCCACACTCTGTTACCCTCAAATGTCAATGCCAGTTTATGTTATGCAGCCAACCATCCACTCACAATCTGCATTACATGGCTACCAAGCTTCCGTATGGCCCCAGCCACGAAATCCTCCATAAACAGGAATTTTCCCCCATTTTTAAAGTGAAAGCTAAACTGAAAAATACCTTGAATAATATACCAACATATTTTAATCCATCATAAAGGTGTTAAATTAACACCTACAGATCATCATTTAATCTGAAGTCGAATGTAAAAGCTGAATATTAAGAGTTAGATGATATAATTATTTACTGGCATGGATGGAGAATGAAGAATGTGGGAGGCTTAACATCTAGAAAAGAGAGTGAATGGTTCTTCAATGGAAACTTGCTATTAGGTGCTACCTCCAAACACAAATTTCACACTCCTCCTCTGTGTAAGGGATTTTAATCTATTAGAAATATGAATTAATATACAAACTGAACCCTTGTCTGTATGTCAGACTGCTTTTCTGTCTGTTTGGTTTATTGTTTTCTGTGCAAACAGGTTATCATTTTATATTCCCTAGCAGAATTACTATTAGTGGAGTAGGTGCAGACACGCTAAGCACTGCTCACTTTAAGTAATCCATTGAGTTCTAAGTATGGAAACAATAATTCATTTGAATAGTATTTTCTGTGAAATATGGGGCACAAAAATTATTTACAACGCAACACTACTTTATTCTATCCTATGTTTTCTCCACGAGGGTTCACAAGTGCAGGTATTACAGACCTGGACTTTCCAGATGCATACATTACTGTCTTTACTCAGTGCCTCTGTATTCATGAGGAGTGGGCTAGGGAAGGCATGCATTTATCCCCATTCTACACCTAAATCAAGCATAAAACAGATGATTAATTTATAATCTATCGTATTTATGTTTTTCTTCCAATAAAAAGAATATAATGTATACTTTTGGAGATTTTTCCTTTAAATTATAGTTACGTTACTTTTACTGTGTTTCCTGTCACACAAGCTTTAATAGGAGGAATGGGAGCTCATTCCTCTTTTTACTGCCTCCACATAAATAACTGTCATACTGGTTCTAGTTCCACTGCGTCATAATAGTGAACCTCAGCAGGAGCCTGAAATGGAATTTGTATTCTTTAGAGCTACATTGGCAAGAATGTTGTTTGCGGATCATTATTTAAGCAAACCTAAAGGAGATTATTAAAACAAAATAAGTTTAAATTAAACCAATACTACTTTTTTTATTTTCATGATCCTCCTTTTTCTTGAAAATAATTATATTGTCGGTTTTGTCCTCAGATATGGCATAGGACATTCAAAACGCTGATGGAAAGTAAAAACTTCTTTGGTTTTTACATTGGGACTCTCTTTAAGTCAGGTTCTTCGATACCAATGATCCTTAGCTTCTGTTCTTCAATATCATACCCACTGACTATGCAAAATAGTTGTACATTGCAGACCTCAAAATTGGGGCTTACTGGTTTAAATTTTGATCTGCTGGAAGAGATGCAACCAAGGAACTGAAATGTGGGGTTTGAGTTGTGATTGCCTTGCTGGCTCAGACAGCTCACTCTGGATTGGTTGGCATTTGTTGAGGAACCTATTTGTATGTGCCATCTGCCTTAATGTAGAACAGGATCTGAAGCCAAACTCTT
The DNA here is from genome assembly GCA_024363595.1 of Xenopus borealis. NCBI lineage: Eukaryota > Metazoa > Chordata > Amphibia > Anura > Pipidae > Xenopus > Xenopus borealis. The sequence continues at coordinate 92,943,629 of CM044436.1, forward strand.
CCAACCCGAAGCTACTGTTTTGTAAATAACAAGTCATTCCTGTTGCCATGCTTCTTGGACTACTATCAACTAAAAAGAGCAGTTGTGCCCAAGCCATGTGTATGGACAGGTACTGTAGGTGAAATGTTTGTATTTACTATTAAAAAAAGTCACAAAGATCCTGAAGGACCAGTGTATGCTGCATATGGATATGTTTCAGGCTGTGTGGAAATGAAAACAAAGAGTGTTAAACCAATAAAAAGTGCTTACTGTATATATTAAAGGCATCAAACATACAGTGTCTGTGCTAAAAACTAGCCATATACAGAAAGATCTACTTGTTTGACAAAAGTTGTAGATAGACATGTATATATTTAACCAATTTGGTCACCAGATAGTGTGCCAAAGAAAATGATTTTGGCCTCCTTTCTCTTGAGACCTGTTCTATCACAGTTCCGTAGCAGGTAGTTAGAGATATATGTGCACATAACTCTTAAAAAAACACTAGTATGCTGTTTGCTGAAGGACCTGCTTTTTTGTGATTCAATTTTATCTTTTAGCCGACCACCTCAGACTCATCTAATAGTTTGGCCCTGCTCCAACAATTCTGATCATAATATGTGAGAACTCATACCAAGGGCTCAGCAACAGACAGACCTCCATTTAGAAACACCTCTGTCTGTCACTGATACATGTGGTTTAGGCAGTCCATTTTCAATGGTCCTAATGAAAATGGACCAAAATTGAATACTTGAGCAACAGATATTTTATGTCAAATTAAGTGACATATTAAAGAATCTTTCCAAACTGAAATATATATTTAAGTAAATATTGCCCTTGTACATCTCTTGCCTTGAACCACCATTTAGTGATGGTCTGTGTGCTGCCTCAGAGATCACCTGACCAGAAATATTTCAACTCTAACTGTAACAGGAAGAAGTGTGGAAGCAAAAGACAGAACTCTGTCTGTTAATTGGCTCATGTGACCTAACTTTATAGTTTGTTTGGTATGTTTGTGTGCACCGTTGGTTCCTAGGATCCCAGGAGACTGTCCTTATTTTTTAAAATGGCAATTTTCTATTTAAGATTACCCAATGGCACATGTTACTGAACAAGTATATTATTATGAAAATGGTTTATTTACATGAAGCAGGGTTTTACATATGAGTTGTTTTATGCAATATCTTTTTATACAGGCCTACATAGTTTGGGGGGTATAGTTTGCCTTTAATGCTATTGATGAGTCATTTGGAATGCAAAATTACACTGTGTTTTTTAGGCTCCCGCATTGCAATTTTTCAAAACATGGTAAACATGGTAGTAACTTTAAACACATAATATCTATGTATCTTTCTCCTAGTTGCTCTGGTTAGAATTTTTCCAAATCATGTTCTGATCCCATTTGTTTATCCCATTGGTTGATGACAATAAAGGGCTGAAACAGTCCACACACCAATTTAGAAATAAAATTCACCACCGGTGAAATTCCCATGGAACTTGTCGAAAAAGGTCACTCATCCTGTACCTACTGCATTCACAAATCATTCCATATTTGCATTTTTTGCTTGTAAGTGGCCGCTCTCCTGTTGCTTAACTCTGCTGATTCATTTTTCATAAAACTGCAATGATTTCTATGTTTGTTTTTATCAGACTGTGACTAGTGCTACCCTGTACTACTAATAAATATATATTCTATATAATATTCATATGATTAATATTATTAACACAATAAATAGGCATGCTTCAAAAACACCTTTACTTTACAGTATATATACATTTGCTGATGTGTAGCCACTTGAGGCAGCCATTCAAGATAATTCTGAACTATAGGCCACAAGTTTCCATAGCAGATAATAAAGTAGAATACAATGGGTTTATTTCTTACACAGGGGTCATGACTCTCTACAAAACTATGGAATGAAAGCCTCCCTTGTATAAAAATAGAACAGTCATAGCTTAGAAATAGGATTTTATAGGTGATGATACAAACTTTAAATATAAATACAAGTGCATTTTTTACTTTATGATGTTACAGATAGTTTAAGCAATGTTGAGATGCTTTAAACCTTAACATAAGTTTTTCCTGCTTAAAGGGCAAGGAAAGGCAAAGAAATAAAATCCCATTTTAACTTTCTTTAATGACAAATAAAACTATCTCCAATATGCTTTAATTAAAAAATGTGTACCATTTATATAAGAAACCTGACGGTATGCAGTGAAATTCTCCCTTCATTTACTGCTGTGGATAGGAATTGTCAGACGGTCCCTAACTTCTGGCAGGGAAACAATCATACTTATGAACAGTAGGGGGAGCCCCTGCCTTACATACCAACCATGCAGAACTTAAGCAGCTTTGTTTTTTGATCATTTATGACGATGCCTAAGAATCCCAGATCACACTGAGCATGTGTATGTAGTCTAGTCTTGCAAAGATGTATAACAAAGTTACAAGATGACAGCCCCCTGTGGCCAACTTTGAAAGCATAAATCATTTGTTTGATTAGGCTTGTGGTGCAGTAAGTTCAGGTTTATGTTTAGTATACAAAATACAGCATTTCTAGCCTTAAGCTCCCCATAGACGCAACGATATTTCCCTGCCGAACGACCGATCTTAGGGAAGTCCGACCAATCTGTCAAATTATCGTGCGGTTAGTGAGATACAAACGATCGTACATTTTAGGATTTTTCGTCCGACATCGGTCTGACGATTGATCGGCCAGGTTAGAAAATCTTTATCGGTCCCCATGCAATCTACCTATGTTTGCAGGGTCAAGCAGGCTGCGACCCTTCAGTTTTGCTGGCAATATCGCCTGAAATGCTCTTTTTAGTTGATGGACACATCAGGCATTTAAATGATCGTTTTGAGACAATGGTCTCACGATAACTATTGGATCTTTCAAAAATCTTTAAGTCTATGGCCAGCTTTATTCTATTTTACACTTTCCTTGTCCTTTAATTCTCATAAATACTCTTTGTTTATTATGATGTTATATAGCATAACATATTCTCTGCAATAGCATAACAAAATATATCACTAAATTCAGTTGGGACCTGCCTCTTTGTAGTTTGCTAGCACCCATGGGTTAAAAGCCTGCAGAACTGGTACCCCATAAATCTATTACAAAGTGACCATGGCACCCTGCACCAACTGTGTGATATTTGAGAGCAGGAGGGATAGATGTAAAACTATTTTGAGGATTAAATAAATCTGAGCTACTTAAATAGATAAGAGAAGTGCTGGGGTTAGACAGATGGGTGCCAAGGGCAGGTTGTAATAGGATGGATCCCATTTTTAGCTTAAAGGGAAAGCTGTCATCACATCTAATGATGCAATATTCTGTAGAATCAAAGTAAATGTGATTATGAACTGGCATGTGCATGTGAACAAGTATTATTCCTTTACAGAATTCTAATGGACATTTTTCATATTAAATCAAGTGAACCCTCATAGGTCCATGAACATTGAATAAAGTTTGAAATATCGTTGCACTAAAGCTACACACTTTCATTTGGTGTATACATCTGACTTACAAAGTGGTCAGCGAGCTCACATATACTATATACAGTGTACCTGTCATATGCCTCTGTCCCACATATCTACATATTTAATAACATTGATATATATATATTTGTGTATATGTACATATATATATATATATATATGTGTACATATATATATATATATAATAAACAAAAGCCATCAATATCTTGCAAATTATATCCTTATAAACGGTGAGTTCTGATGTCATTAGTTATAAACGGTGAGTTCTGATGTCATTTCTGTCACATGACTCATTGAAACTTGTGTATTATAATAAATAAAGTACCCCCAGTTGCAAAATATGAGGATATTAGAAGTTACCTCGGAGATCCATGACCTGTATAAAAACACTCGGCCTTCGGCCTCGTGTTTTTATATGGTCATGAAACTCCTCGGTAACTTATAATATCCTTATATTTTACAAGAGGGGGTACTTTATTCACTATATATATATATGTATGCAGGCCTTTCAGCTCTTGAACTATGGTTTACTGGGGATGCTGGAAGTTGAAGCTCAACAGCTGAGCTCAAGGACACCATCCAGCTGCTAGAGGGCTGTAGCTTATAAATTCCTGATTCCTGAGACTGGAGGTTCCAGGACTCCTTCCTTGTCTGTTTTTAGACCTAGTTGTACTAACTGAAAGTGAGGATGAAGATCCAAGACATATTTACATCAGGCTCATAAACTATAAGATATAAGGTATGTAAAATAATAAGAATGTCTTTAGAGAGTGAGCTCATGAAGGATACATAAGTTATCAAACAAAATGCACTACAATATAAGAGTTATTTGCTAATTCTACACATAGGTGCAAATTTACTAAAATTCCCATAAAATCCCTCGAATCCCCTCAAAATTCGCTAAGCATTCGACTGTCGAATGCTTATCGAATAGTTTTAGGCCTTTATTTCCTCGCTTTCTTGATGAAATCATATGATCGAATACCGATCGTTCGATTTCACAAAAAAAATCGTTCTTTTTCCTTCAAGCCTCCGAAATTGAAACGATTGAGGCATTCGATCGTACGAATGGTATTCAAGCAGGTCTTTTCAAAAGAAGCCTATGGGGGGGTTCCCATAGGCTTCTATTGGTATTCGGTAGGTTCAATCTGGCGAAGAAATTTTTAATTTAAAATCCTTCGATCATCTACTGGTCGAATGATCAAATATTCGATCTATTCGATAATTCGAATATTCGGTATTCCATGATCGAAGTGGCCAAATTTGCATATTCTAATATCCAAAAAAATCGTACGGTCGATGTTCGATCGAATTCGATCTCTCACGAATTTTGTAAATCTGCCCCATAATCTCTTATGTTTCTGGATTGTCTAATAGTTTTTTTTACCTATCGATCTACAAGAAAATTATGCAAACATAAGGACTCCACTGTGTGCAAAGTCCAATTTTAAGTGAAAGCCTCCATGTTTTCCCCATAATTTTCCCCGTAACTCCAGTGTAAAGATGTCCAAGTGCTTCTGCTACAGTTGTGGCTGATAAAAATAAACCCAGACAGGATTCTCCTAGACTTCCGTGGCAAATGGCCAATTGCTTATCTCCATGTCATAGCCCTGCCCTGTGACATCATCTGCTCTACCCTGCAATATCACTGATCTGCCTTGTGACGTCACCCGCCTGCCCCTGCCTGAACTTTTCAGCCCTTAAAGGTGGCAACCCTAGTATGATGTGTAGTGTTGGACTGGCCAACCAGGATACCAGGAAAAGTCCCGGTGGGCCCAGGTGTCAGTGGGCCCTCATGCTGCTAATTTGGCCAAGTTCACAGCCATTCCCTACTTCTAGAGGATAAATAAATGTAATAATAGATTATAGTATGTAAAGAAAATACCCTGTGAGAATAGAGGTTGAATGAGTAGAGGAAGAATAATAGTACTGAGAGTGGGCCCCTGGTGTAAAAGTTTTTGGTGGGCTCCTAGTGTATGGTTTTTGGGTGGGCCTCTGATGTCCCAGTCCGACACTGCTGATGTGGCAGCCCAGTGGAGTCTGGAAAGCCCAGTTCAACCCTGTCCCGAAACCCTCTGAATAATAGATTTCTGAATAAGAGATTACATATTCTTTGTGAAACAAAAGATCCCAAAACCACAATAAGATGTATGCATATCCCAGTTACTATACATTAATTCACTTGCAGATTTGTGTGTACTCCCTTAAGTTTTACATTTCTTCAACATAATAAAAAGTGTATGAAAGAAATGCTTTTCATTAGTAAAAAGCTACAGAGCTTGAGTTCAGATTTAAACCCATCTGTCATTTAAAGGGCTGACCAGGGAATCGTCTCTTTTAGACATTTTTGTTTTGTGCACTTCCAGTGCATGGGCTAGCACCTTCTGAGTGAATGATAATTGTTCTAGTCATACAGGTTGCTGCTGCTGCTGCACGGCTCCCACCATCTGTGAGGTCAAAGGCCAGAGGTAAGCACTTACTGACAACATGCAGAACAAACAAGGCAAGGGGAGCAGGAAGTGAATATTTCAAGGGTCAGGGGTGTTAATAACAACCTCAGGAAGGGCAGGCAGATGGATAAATAATAATAAGTGAAAGTTGGCATGGAGAGTGCAGGATAGAAAGGGGCTTTGTCTCAAGAGCTGAAAGTTCCAATGTCTGTTAACTCCTTACGTCATGGTTTTTGTATATAGCTCCCAGTTGTGCAAGCAGGGGGATAAATTGGCACTTGTATGGCTTTCAGTAACATTGCATCTTTTAAATTAGCTGCTTTGATGTACGTTTACTAGAATCTCCCCCCCCCAAAAAAGAAATATATTAAATTATATATATATATATATATATATATATATATATAGTTTTAACTCCTGAGAAATTTTACATTACATTTTTAAAAAAAGAACAGGCTTTTAAATAAAATGCTATTTTATTGGCTTGCAATACATTTGGCCTGCTGGGGGGTTTGTTCAATAATATGGAATGCTGCAGTTTCATTATTCAGATAGATGGGGAGCCTGTACCCAGTTTGCATGGTAAACCAGTATTCCCAATTAAGACAATATGGGGCAGATTTACTAAGGGTCGAATTTCAAGGGTTAATTAACCCTCGAATTCGACCCTTGAATTAAATTCAAGGGTTCAAGTTTTAACGCAATTCGGATAATGAAACGTTCGATTATTAAAAATTTGATCGATCGATTCGAACGATTTTAAGCATTCGACCAAATTTTTTTATTCAATCTATGAAAGCAGGAAAAAACCTATGGGAGCTTCCCATAGGAATATATAGCAATTCAGTAGGTTTTATCTGCCAAATTGTTATATTGAATTTTTTTAAAGGGCCAGTACTTTGATAATCGAATTCAAATTAGAATTTTCGAATTTGGCCAATTCAAATTGAATTTTGAGCTATTCGATAGTCGAATGAGCCCAAAATAAATTAGAATTTAGAATTTTTTTAATTTGATTCAAATTTTCACTCCGAATCAATTGGAACCTTAGTAAATCTGCCCCTACATGAATCAAAGCAATCAGGATAAGGAAACTTTCTGTAATCAAGATACTTTATATCTACTAAAATATAATTTCAATATTAAATATACACAATAAGTTTGTTTTTCCTAGTTAGAGTTGAGTACAAGGTACTGTTTTAATATAACAAATAAATATAATATAAAATTATAATTGTTTGTTTAAAATGGAGTTGTGGTGTTTATACAAATGACCTACAGAGTTCACTGTACACATGATTGCCAACGAGAGGTCTCTTCTACCTCTGCAGCAGCCTGCAGCTTTTCTTCCAAACCCTGGTGAGCCTACCATACCTTTTAATGGCTTGGATCCGTATGTATGAAAATTACATTATTGCTGCTGACCAAGGGGAGATTTCTCCTGCTAGAAAGCGTGCTTTACTTATTCACTGCCTGGGGGCAGAGGGACTGCGTATTCTATACATTACCATCACCTGATGAAACTTATGAAACTGCTCTTACTGCTATAAAGAACTTTTTCGTTCCAAGAGTAAATGTGGTTGCTGAAAGATATAGATTCCGCCAACGTGGACAGCGTAATGGCGAATCCACAGAACATTTTGTAGCAGCTTTGAGAGAGCTGGTTACTACCTGTGAGTTTGGAAATCTAACAGATGAAATGCTTAGAGACCAAATAGTGGCAAAAACTCATATCACATCACATTAGAGAGAGACTGCTCCTAGAGCAGGATGTAACCCTTGCAAAGGCTATTACAGTTGCTAGCCAAATTGAAACAACTGTCAGTCAAGGAACTGCTGGGAATGTACAGACTGTGAATCCAGTACTGTGGCCTAATAATGCACAGTCACGGGCAAAATACAGTCCTAAGGAAAGGGATTCACTGCAAAATGGAGCAGCAAATTCAAATAAAAAATACTGCTTCCGGTGTGGTTCAACATAACACACTGCAAAAGCTGTGCAGTGCCGCAAATGCTCAAAGGATGGTCACTTTAGTAAGGTCTGCTGTAGTTCTGCTAAAGATGTTGATGAATGCACTACTACAAATGGTATAGTATTCAATGTGGATAAAGCTGGTACATTTATTCCAGACAAGTTTATATGTACTGTCAATGTCAATACTGCTTCTGCTGACAAGGGACACTCCATTAACCTGATGCTTGATACAAGTCCAGCTGTTTCTATACTATCAAAGGATATTTTCTTGAAAAATTATTTGCAGAAGATACGCTTGTTGCACCTGCCTGAAGACTGGTTAGTTACTTGGTGCTTGGTTGCTTGCCATTGACTGTACAATTTCAATCAAATACTGCAAAATGTGACTTTTACATTGTGAATAAGTGTACTGCTATACTTGGAAGGGATTTCTTTGCTGCATTAAACCTACAATTAGTGGATGGTCTCATTACTACAGTACCAGTGCCTGCCACACAGCCTGTGTCTAAAATTTCACCACAAAGTAAAACTTCACTGGGCTGTGCAAAGAACTTTGTGCACAAAAGTTTAGTTGAGACCAGATGTAAAACCAGTACACCAGAAATTGAGGCAATTGCCTTACTCTATAGGGGAGACTGTCTCACAGGAACTAAAGAAACTGGTAGACCAAGATCTGATTGAAAAATCAGAGTCCTCCGGATGGGTTTCACCAATTGTTGTAACAATGAAGAAAACTGGAGGTATACGATTGTGTGTTGATCTCCGTGAACCTAATAATGCAGTTGTTGTGGATAATCTTCCTTACTACACATAAAGGAAATATTTTCAGAACTTCAAGGAGCAAAATTCTTTTCTACTCCAGATCTTCAGAGTGTTTATCATCAAGTATTACTGCATGAGGAAAGCAGAGACCTCACTGCATGATGGTTTGTTTTTGCTTCAAGCGTGTACCTTATCAACTGGCTTCAGCACCGAGTTGTTTTCAAAGACTGATGTCTTCTGTACTCCATGACATACCTGGTGTACAATACTACTTGGATGATATAATTGTCTATGCTCCAACTATGGATCTTCATGACAAGTACCTAGAAAATGTTCTGAAATGCATTGATTCTACAGGACTGAAACTGAACCTTTCCAAATGCCACTTTAGACAAACTCAGCTGTCATTTCTGGGTCATATAATTTCATAAGAGTGATTACTGCCGGATCTAGACCATGTCAAGGCTGTTACACAAGCACCTACTCCATCTGATTTCCAGACCTTACAAGCTTTCTTAGGTCTTACTTCATGGTATTCTAAGTTTATTACAAACTATGCTTCAGTTGTGGAACCATTTAGAGCACTACTACGTGGAACTTAAAATCTGGTTTGGTCAGAGACTGCTCAACATAGCTTTAAAATAGTGAAACAGTTAATTGTGAACTCAGCCCCTTAAACACCCCTAGTGACATATTCTTGCCACAATTCCCTGTCAAATACTTCTCCAGTACTATGGTATGGAGGAATCTTATTGGTCAGATGGGAAGGCACATCATTTTGGAGAGCACAACACCTTTGAAATCCCCTAAGTATATGTTTGTGAACAGTGAGCTGCTCATCAGTCCTCTGGTATTTTGTAATTGTGCAGTCTGATTGGACACATGACCAAGCATGAGATTCTGGAGTAAACAGATGGCAAATAAAGGTACATGCTTTATTGTATTTGGTCATTCTGTATGTAATGTTGAAATCTGATTAGTCAGTTGGAATGGTAGGCCAATGGGGGCTTGGGGCAATGTTTTGTGAAACAAATTAATGGCTGAGAAGGAGGCACCCTAAAAATGTACATTCAATTTCCAAATTAATGATATCTGATAACATGAGGTCTGAGATATTTTTGAACACATGGTTGCCCTTTTATTGGCTGCCACTGTAATCACTTGACTATAGCTGAAAAGGGTGGGAGATACAACATGGAGAAGGTCACTGCTCCTGTATAAACTATAACAAACAAGGGAATGTTGTGCTCACCAGTTCCATGTTGTAGCTTCCTCCCTTTCCAGCTATAATCAGGAAACCCAGTGGTGGCCAAAAAAAGGGCAACCATGTTTGAAAGCAGCAAGTACGTTGCAGATGAAACTTAGTCCCTCTGTTAAATGTGTAATAAAGCAATATAATTCTTAATTAATCAGATGCAATTTGAGTGTAGGACTGGCAAGATAGAGGATGACTTTGATGTAGTTGGATGTTTGGATGTATTGCAATATAAGGCAAACAATCCTTGTTTTGTATAAAGGGGAGGACATTTTAGTAGCTGAAGGCACAAATTGTTTTAAATAGTGACTATGAAATCTTAACGCAGCTTCTATAGCATTCACCAGAATCTACAGACTGCCAGTTTGGGCCTGTAAGTATACAACAATTGTTATTCATTACTTCATAGTGATACATCAATGTGGGGGTACTAACCATTACTTATGTGTATCCAGGGTTCCCACTATAAATCTAATGAAGCCAGAAAGAGGATTGTCAGCATACCTAAATACCCATGAAGGAGTACAGTTTTTTTAGTTCAGCCATCGGTATGCTCACACATGGTGGGACATTCACTAAGATCCGAAAAATCACAAGCGCAGGCTTCGCTAGCATTCGCCGCACTTGACCAGGTGAATTTTCGCCAGCGCCACGCAAATTCACTAAAGTGCGAATTTACGCTCAGGTTGGTGAATGGTAGCGAAGTTACACTAGTGTTACTTTGCTAGACATAGTGCAATTACGCTAGCGAAGCCTAATTTGCATACGGCGCGAATTTCAAAATATAATCGAAGTATATGTTACAGCCACTACGTTGCACTACACAAGCCCAGGAAACCTTTCATAAAAAAAAAATAAAGTTGTCCTATTGCCCTACATGTGCCCCCTATATAGTTGTGTTGCCATATGTTAGGAAATGTAGGGGTGAAGGAGGGTAACCCCCCCCAAAAAAAACGATGTTTTTCAGACTATCACCCACAATAGTAAAACACGCCACAGGGTTTTTTTGGGACTTAGAAAAATTTTTAAAAAAATTTTCCAACTCCTATCTTTTCTATTGAACTTCGCCTGGTTTGAGCAGGCGAAGTGAAGTCTAGAGTAAGTGGTAACGTTCAGCAAAAAGTTGATCTAATTCGCCTGGCGTAAGGGTGGGAAGTTGCGCAAGTCTATCTACTTCGCTAGCATAAATTCGCCAGAGCTGGTGTTTTGCGAAGTTACAATTTGACGTAACGCTGGCGAATTTGTGCTAGCGTTAGACGCTTCGCGCTTTAGTGAATTTGCCCAATGGCCTTGTCAACATTACTTCAGACAAGTTTTGGTATTATTCTTTACATGTTCCCAGTAGGGCCACAAAAATCTGTAGAATCTACCTTATATTCATTTTTTGAATTAGACATCACTAGTAGTTTTCAGTTCCTCGAAACAAAAATAGGCTATTATCACTGCCATTTACCTTGAAAACCTTAGGTACAGGTCACTGAGTGTGCTCCAAGTGATCAGTTGGGGGCTGCTAGGTCTGAAGTCTTCAAGGCACCATTCTCTGTCCTGTACTGGCAGCTGGGACCCTAAATGCTAGAATAGCTGCCTTAAACTGATTAAGATATGGCAAATACCTACCCTAACAAATTCCTTTGCTAGGGTAGGTAGTGCCTAGCATCAGTCCAGTGAACCAAGCTCCTTGTTGCATTATACCAAATATTCTGTATCTCTTGGGGTTGTCTCCCACAGACAGGTTAATTGGCTCCTGATAATTTTGACTGTAGTATGTATGTGTGAATGTGATAGGGATCTTGAGATAAGTAAGTTACACAGAGGCAGGAACTCCTATGAATGATGTATAATCTCTGCAGAATATGATGGCACACTTATAAAAAGTAATAATAAAATATATAATAATATTCAAGCTTTCTAAAAATTTGAATTTGGCCAAAAGATTGTGGCTTTTGTTGGTAAAGACCCCAAGGTTTAGACACATGCAATGAATTTTGGTGGTATTTCTGATAATGACAGTTTAGTACTATGTACTTCCATGTGATTAAAGGACAAGGAAAGTGTAAAATAGAATAAGGCTAGAAATGCTGTATTTTGTATACTAAACATAAACATGAACTTACTGCACCACAAGCCTAATCAAACAAATGATTTATGCTTTCAAAGTTGGCCACAGGGTGCTGTCATCTTGTAACTTTGTTATACATCTTTGAAAGACTAGACTACATACACATGCTCAGTGTGATCTGGGCTTCTTAGGGATCGTCATAAATGATCAAAAAACAAAGCTGCTTGAGTTCTGCATGGCTGGTAAGTAAGGCAGGGGCTCCCCCTGCTGTTCATAAGTATAATTGTTTCCCTGCCAGACGTTAGGGACCGTCTGACAATTCCTATCCACAGCAGTAAATGAGGGGAGAATTTCACTGCATACAGTCAGGTTTCTTATAAAAAGGTACACTTTTTTTAATAAAGTATATTGAAGATAGTTTTATTTGTCATTAAAGAAAGTTAAAATGGGATTTTATTTCTTTGCCTTTCCTTGCCCTTTAAACAGCCTACAATAATCATGCATGTATTAGTTTTCTTTCCAGTTTTGATTTGCTATTCCTTCTTTTGGCATGCTCTTACATCCTGAACTCATTTGGTGAAAGTCAACAAATTTAAAACATCGGTCTCTTCGCACTGAAGATTCAAGGTTGTCTCTTTCACTGTCTGTCTCTAGACAGACAAATCCGACTTATAACTTAATGTGTATTTCAGTGATGAAGCCAGGTGCCTTGGCTTTATGGCACTTTATATAGTTCTTAGTAATATACTTCTCCCATTAGCAGGACCCTGGTGATAATATACATTGTAAAGTGGATTTATTCCTGCTGCCTGTGTGTGGCTACTTTATGACTTCCCTTTCATATTAACAGAGTTTAATGGCAAAGGAAGTAGCAGGGCTTTCAAATGGCTGCCTTGGCCTCTCTGGAGTTAATTGGAAAGAACAAATTACATTAGGACCATTGAGTTTAGTCCTAGTCGTCATAAGATTGTCTTATTCTGTACAATGGCCATGACAATACTGCACATTTCAAGTAGCCCTCTATGCATTAAAACCCCCTTTTGAAATCTATTGAACATGTACTGTATATATATATATATATATATATATATATATATATA
>CM044436.1:92997803-93020033 GCA_024363595.1 Xenopus borealis
TTTTTTTTTTTTTTTTTTTTTTGGCACAGTTCTTCATATTTCATGGAGTGCAGTCAAAGGCCAGAAACAAACTGAAGCCACTTTACAGCAGTTTTATCAGGGAGCTAGCAGTTGCTGAAAATAAACTGAGTTTCAGCTTGGATTAGAAACTAATGGAGGTGATGACAGTGAAGGGTTGTTAGCTCCGATATTACATTTTGCAAAATTCCAGTATACATTGAAGGAGCAGTAACATAAATAAATTTCATTGTTTAAAAGTAATAAAAAAAAATGCAGTGTTGCCCTGCACTTAAAACTGGCGTGTTTGCTTTAGAAACTCTTCTACAGTTTATATAAATAAGCTGCTGTTTAGCAATGGTGGCAGCCATTCAAAGGAGAAAAGGTTCAGGTTGCACAGCAGGGAAGCTCTGTAGAACATAATTGTGTTAGTTGTTACCCACTATTTAACCTGTGTCATTTAGCCTTTTTTTCTATTAAAGAAATTGCTACTCAATAGCTTGTTTATATAAAGTAGTAGTAGGGTTTCTGTAGCAAACAGATCGGTTTTACCAATCAATGCATTATACCATCATTACTTTAAAACACTTACATTTTTACTGTTCCTTTACACATTTGCATAATGTAAAAGCAGTATCTGACTGTTTTGTATTTCCTGTACTGCGGGGTTTAACTACACGAACCATTGAAACAGTGTTGACTTCGTAATCTTCCCCTCCAGCCTAAAACAAAGTTGGACAGCACTACCAGAATAAATCTGTACTATTTGACTGTTTAGTGTGGTTATTCTGCCTGTGTATTGAAATGTGCAGGATAATTAACAATGTTTTGTCTAGTCTTAATAAGTGCATTGCCTCTTGTATGTACGCTGAGCATTCTCTTTTTTTTTTCCCATGCAGGTGTGTGAGAAACCTGGAGAACTTCTGCTGTGTGAGGCCCAGTGCTGTGGAGCATTCCATTTGCATTGCCTTGGCATGGATGCCATGCCTCGGGGAAAATTTGTCTGCACAGAGTGCTCCTCAGGTATGTTAAACGATTTTGCTGAGCTGTTTTTTTTCTTCTAGCTAATGTTTCTACTAAACCTTTTAATTTTGTAAATAGGATATCTACATCATTCTCTATCTGTTCTGTCAAAGGTTTTGCTATTGGGCAGTGGTAAACTCTGCAAATACTATTTAATCATATCAGTTAATTGGGTTCACAGCTGCTAATCTTCTTCATCAGTTAAGTGGCATGTGTGCTTGGTTGCAAATCTATAATTTGTCAGGATTTTAAGGAGTGTGTCACATTGCCATAGCCTGTGCTGGTTTTTGGCCATTATTTTTTCTTCTTGTATAAGTAGGTTTTCTACTGTTTAAAAAAACAGCACATTTATATCTATTCCCATTATTGATGTATGCAAAAAATGCATATAATTGTGGCTGCACTGAAAACTTCTCTTTAATTTAAAATATGCTTGTTTTTCTCTATTCTTTTAGGCTGTCATACCTGCTTTGTTTGCAAGGAATCAGACCAAGGAGTAAAGCGCTGCATGCTGCCCCTTTGTGGCAAGTATTATCATGAAGAATGTGCCCTGAAATACCCTCCTACAACTCAACAAAACCGAGGCCTCCGCTGTTCTCTTCATATCTGTTCAACATGTTACGCCACCAATCCAAGCAACCCCTCTGCATCAAAAGGTGAGTTAGTGCTCACCTTTATGTATAAATACTTACAGCCAATGTGTTTCAGGCCCATTTTATTTTTATATACATGTTCTTTTAGAATAGCATTGTGGGGTGGGGGTTGCTAATTTTCATGTGCAAATACATATTGAGGGTTTCACTAAATTTATTTTTAGTAGGTTGTTTTGATCCTAACTTAGGGTCCATGTCATTGATTCTGGGATGTCCAAATCCTTCACACAAGATTCGGGTGGATTCCCATTTGAATTCAAACCATTTCAGCAAGCCTTAATTACGAACACAGTAAATTTTTCTTTGTAGGGTTCAGATTAGTTCAGCCAGGTTCTTGGATTCTCCCAAATCCCCCAAAAAAATACTGGATTCCGCTGATTCCTAATTGACTTTAGCTTCCTCTTGATAGTCCTACTTTGTTGCCATTTTCATAAGCATCAAGCCTGTGTTCTATATTGGGGTTTGTGTTGCAAACGGCTTTTTCAAAACACCCTGCTGTATTCTTTTTAATTCCTTGATGTATTTATTTTTCTTTTAGAGTGGGTTACATGGAGTAGTTTACAAAGTGATTTAACAGCAAATTTTGTTTCAGGCCGCCTGATGAGATGTGTGCGCTGCCCAGTTGCTTACCATGCAAATGATTTCTGCCTGCCAGCAGGAACAGTTTCACTGGCTTCCAACAGTATTATCTGCCCCAACCACTTCACCCCAAGGCGTGGATGCAAGAACCACGAGCACATAAATGTTAGTTGGTGTTTTGTATGCTCAGAAGGTGAGTAAAAAGCGACCAAAGCACTTTGTTCTCTATATATCTAGGCAAGCACTTGTCAGCTTGGTTTAAAGTGAAAGTAGATGTGGGAGATTTGTGGGATTCTGTTGTGGTTGAAAAATGACAAAAAATAGACCATCTATCTGCATTATGCCTTTTTTTAATTAAATCCATCTTAGATTTTATGTGCCCTTGTGGAAGATAAAACCACATCCTGGGTTTGTCACAAAATAGTAAAAATGTCCCTCTTGGCTCTAAAATGGCAATCAGCTCTGTTACATAATAAAGTTGGGTTGGATAAAAACAAATTCCATCAAGTTCAACCCCTCCAAATGAAACCCAGTGTCCATACATACACACACTCACACCGACCCTCCATACACTCGCATAAACTTCACATACTAATATCTATACTAATTGTAAATTATCCAAGCCAATCTTAAAAGAATTAACAGAATGATGATGAACACATCGTCCGACAGAGCATTCCACAACCTCAATGTGAAGAACCACCTACGCTGCTTCAAATAAAAGTCCTTTTCTTCTAGTCCGAAGGGGTGGCCTCTGGTGCGGTGATCCTCTTTATGGGTAAAAATTCCCCCGGCTATTTGTTTATAATGTCCTCTAATGTATTTGTAAAGTGTAATCATGTCTCCTCCAGACAAAACAACCACAACCTTAACAGTTGACCCTCATAATGTGTCTTCCATCCCTCTAACCTAGGGGTGTCCAACCTGCGGCCCAGGATGGATATGAATGTGGCCCAGCTTGAAACCCTTGGTTCCTCAGGAAACTTCATGTTGCAAAGGATTTAGGAGTAGGCAGGAGGGGGGACTCTGCCCATTGCCCATTTAGTAGTTATAATAATAATAATAAGTCTATTTAATATCCAGGTGTCCCATATTCCAGTGTTTATCTCCATCTGGTTATCCAACTGAATTGTAGTTTTTTTCTGTGCATTTTCTTTACTTTTACAAATGAAAAGTGTTTGTGCATTTCATGTGTAGCCCCAGACAAATGTCTTTTTCCAACGTGGCCCAGGGAAGCCAAAAGGTTGGACACCCCTGCTCTAACCAGTTTGGTTGCACACATCTGCACTCTGTCCAGCCTCTTTATATCCCTCTTAAAGGGGAATTCAACCCTTCCTTGCAATGAAGTCTTGTCTCTTAATAACCCCGTTAACTAGCTTTCCTAACACTGACGTCAAATTGACTGTTTTCTCCATAAAGCTTTTTTCACTAAATAAATCCAAGTTCTGCATCCAACTATGGCAACCTGGCTGTAGCTACAAAATATGTTGGCACTATAGAAATACATGTTAATAAATAAATAGCTTTCTCCTGCTGCCTGACCGAATGTGAGCTTGATGATGTCACAAAGGGGGTGGAGCTTCTCATTCCATTTCCCTTGCAGCCTGAGTTTCCTTTACTTAAGCTCAGTTTCTACCTGTCTCTCCCCTCTAGTGTGTTACTTGCCTTATTCAAAAGGCTCTTTCTCCTTCACACTGCCCCCCTCTTTGTAACTCTATTCACTGTATGTAAGGAGAAAGGTGGGTGTACTTTGGAGCAGGCAGCAACGGACAGCCTGTCTCCTATCGAGTTACAAAAATCTTTACAAAATCCTTAGGGAAAAAAGCAGTTGGCATATAAAAATAGGTAACTTTTTGGTCTTTAAAGCGGTTGTTCACCTTAAAACAACTAGTTGTTTCCAGATAGGAAAAAGTCGTTATTTTTGTGATCTATTTCCTATTTGTAACCGTTTTTCTAATGTTGAAGTGTAAAGTGTCATTTTTCACCTTCTAAAGAAGCTCTGGGAGCGCCGACCCCCAACTGTTCTAAACTGATACATTTAATGGATACATTTCTTATCTTTGTCCCTGCAGAGCAGAATCTCTGGGTTTCATTACAGGCAGCTGTTAGAATTGATACAATAGTTGCTAATACTCAAGAGATGCTGCTGAGAAATGTATCAACTAAATGTTGCAAAATTGTATCTGTTTAGAGTCTGCACCTGAATTACTGAGCTGCCAGACTCAAACACCAGAGACACCAACATTCAACTTTAAACTTAGATTTTGGAAAAACAGTAAAAGATAAATAATGGAAAGTAATTGAAAAAAGTCTTTATTTCTGGGCAACAATCTGAAAACAACTGAACTGAAAAAGTGTGTGGAAGGTGAACAACCCCTTTAAGAAACCTTCATTAATTGATTCCTTATTTCCTGTAAGCTGGTGAAAAATAACAGTTCAGAATATCTGCTTCTTCTCTGTCCTCACTTACCAACTGACCCCCCTCTAATATTAAGGGTCCCCCCATCCTGCTTCATTTTTTTGATTTACATATTTAAAAAACCACAGTGGACCCCTTCCATTTAGGTGCAATCCATCATGACTGTAGGTTGTGCCCCAAGGAAAAATCAGCCCAGTGCTCTAGGAACCCAAATGCTTCATTCCTACACCAAGACTTTAGCCATGCATTTAGCTCCCTAAGCTCCAGCTGTATTCTTACTTTTGTTACTGTCGCTTTAAAGCGTAGCTTTCCACTAGAGCAAGATCCACTGGGAACCAGGGTTTCTATTAATACAGTCTCTTAAGGCACACTAATCGAACCACACCCACCTCAGACTGCAGAAAATTCACTGCAAATTAAAGCAGCTTCTTGCAAACCTGCTATAAATACAAAAGCACTACAGATGTTTCTATTTAGTACCTAAAACTGAAAAGCTACCATCAATTATACTGCAGTAGTTAAACATAAAAATCTTAAAAATTTAACCGTTAATAAAAAAAAAATACTGTTATATTTGAATCCAAGCTGTTTCCTACATATTAACACCCATAACCTTTACCAAGAAGAGAAGTCATTTAATTTAGGGGGCGGGGGGTTCTACTTTATGTACATAATGGGAAAAACTCTCCACTTTCCTAAACAGGTGGAAGCCTCCTTTGCTGTGAATCCTGTCCTGCTGCTTTTCACAGAGAATGCCTAAGCATTGATATGCCAGAGGGAAGCTGGTTCTGCAATGACTGCATAGCTGGTAAAAAGCCACATTACAAAGAAGTGGTGTGGGTGAAGGTGGGGAGATACAGGTGAGAATATTTGTTTTTGGTGTAAAGGGAAAAAAAGTAGTTTTCGGTCACTTATAAACAAAGAACCACACTTCATTTGGTCTTCTCAGGTGGTGGCCAGCGGAGGTTTGTCACCCAAAATCTATTCCAGCCAACATCCAGAAGATGAAGCATGACATTGGCGAATTCCCAGTTGTCTTTTTTGGTTCCAAAGACTATTTGTGGACACACCAGGCCCGAGTGTTCCCATACATGGAAGGCGATGCTCTCAACAAAGAGAAAATGAGCAAGGGAATGGATGCGGTGTACAAAAAGGGTACAGAACTGCTATAAATACCACTACAGCATTATAAAGAAGTCCGCTGCCAAGATTAAAATGATTTTGTATTAAAATCCTTGCTGTATATATGTACATACTTACAACTTGCCTTTTGGGGTTAATTAGTGAACAAAATGTATCTGCAGAATCCGATTTATACATCCAAGATACCCTGGTACTGACATCAGGAACTTTTTAGGGTAAGGCCAGGCGCGAAGATTCGGGGAGATTTGTCGCCTGGCGTGAGGCAATTTCGAGCGACTTTGAAAAACTTATTGGCGCGTGAGAAAAGACGCAGGCGACTTTAGCACTAGCGGGTGCGAGATACCAGAAACCCATTCAGGGAGATTAGTCACCTCAAAGACGCGGCGATTAGTCACCAGGCGACTAATCTCCCTAACCTCCCGTGTGGCCTAGCCCTTACAGTAGATTGTAGGAGTCACTAATCCTATCTGAGTGTTATTATAAATACAAGCGGCCCCTTGATCATTGTCTTTATTTTTATGGTATAGAGTGTTATTAATTATGCTGGCTAAAAATATAATTAATAAATTACCTTTTCACTAACCAATATGTATGCTTGGTTCAGTTTAAGCATCTGGGAGTTTAAGTCCTTAATACATTTTGGGGTTGTTTAATATAGTTTATATACTTGGACACCCCAGGTTCTTGTAGTATTTATTCACCAATAGGGATTCTTTGCCATTTATCACTTGCTGCGTACCACTTATTGGAATTATTGTCTCTCTCTAGGGCTGATGGAAGCTGCAGAGAGGTTTGAAGAATTACAGGCCCAGAAAGAAATGAGACAGTTGCAGGAAGATAAAAAGAATGACAAGAAACCTCCGCCATATAAACACATAAAGGTAAGAAGAACATCAGAGTTCCTGAGTGCATTAAGAGCAAAGTGCTGACTGCGATTTTGTTGTAAAGTCAAAGGCTTTGTATGACTGATTCCATTAAATAAGTCTACGTTTTTGATGGATATTATTAAATATAATAATTTTCCTGTAGATTTTTCTTGAGGTCTCCTGGTCTTTTGTCTGCGCAAAAGGTCTCAAGAAATAGTTGCTGAAATACATGTCCACATGTTGGGTTATAGGTATCACCCTTGGCTTTGTAGAACTTCATTTATCCAATGGTCAGATGAAGACACATGGCAATGTTGGCTCGATGCACACCATGGAGTTCTACCCTTAAATACTTTCTCATGATTGGACACACCTGCTTATGAAGTGCAAGGCTTAATGGGCTAATCCAACCAATTTGTTGTTGCCAGCAATCAGTATTGAGCAGTTACATTAATTCAAATGAGCAAAATTACAAGGGTACCCACATTAATTTCATACAACTGAATACTGCTTCACTAAAAATCTTTGTTCAGAAAGCACCCCAGTACTCGGATGTTCCTGGGAAGTGAAAGACATACCACTGTTATCTTTTTGTTGAAATTGGAGTAAATTATTATGCAGACTGATTGGGGTTCCCAAACTTTTTCATATGACTGCCAATTAAGCTTTGCTGTTTGTATTTTTAATATGTTCCTAGTTTATGTAACTTGATTTATAATAAAATAAGAACATTTATAACCTAGACAATTTTGTTGGCAGGTCAACAGGCCGGTTGGAAAAGTTCAGATACTCACTGCAGATCTTTCAGAATTTCCTCGTTGCAACTGCAAGGCTGCTGATGAAAACCCATGTGGGCAGGATTCTGAGTGCATCAACCGCATGCTGCTTTATGAGTGCCATCCTTCTGTGTGCCCAGCAGGGGAGCGCTGTCAGAATCAAGCTTTCTCCAAGCGTCAGTACCCAGAAGTTGAAATTTTTCGAACTCTGAGTCGTGGATGGGGGCTGCGGTGTAAGACTGACATTAAAAAGGTGTGGTTAAATGTTTCAGTTGTTGTTTGTGCTTGCAGAATGCCTTCTTATTGTTTTTCCTCTTCTTTGATATTTTGACCTGACTGCTAGATGAGTGGCTATGAGCAATAGCAAACTGTACCTTTTTGTTTAAAGGGATACTGTCATGGGGAAAAAAACATTAATAGTGCTGCTCCAGTAGACTTCTGCACTGAAATCCATTTATCAAAAGTGCAAACAGATTTTTTTATATTCAATTTTGAAATCTGACATGGGGCTAGAGATATTGTCAATTTCCAAACTGCCCCTGGTCATGTGACATGTGCCAGCACTTTAGGTGGGAACTGCTTTCTGGCAGGCTGTTGTTTTTCCTTCTCAATGTAACTGAAGGAGTCACAATGGGACATGGGTTTTTATTTTTGAGTGGACTGCTGGGGGTGGAGTTAAAATTGCAGTACAGCAGTAAAGAGTGATTAAAGTTTATCAGAGCACAAGTCACATGACTTGGGGCAGCTGGGAAATTGACTATGTATAGCCCCATGTGATTTCAAAATGAAATATAAAAAAATCTGTTTGAAATGGATATCAATGCAGAATTCTGCTGGAGCAGCACTATTAACTGATGTGTTTTGACCTGTTTGTAGTGTTTTATAAAAAATACATGTTCGTAAGTTGGAGAGAAATAACTGTAATCACTCAGTTGTCCTCTTTAATGCATATCATGCCACTTTCACTACCATTTCTGTTCTCAAGGTTTATTTTAAAATAAAAAGTTTGTGTTTCGTTAAATGTACTCTATTATGACCATGTATAGATTCTATGTAAGACAGAGATGTGGTAATGATAGGAAAACATTCAGCCAACAGTAATGGCCATAGCAAGTATTTCAAAGCCTAGTATAGTGTAGGGATGCACGAACCCTTTGGCTGAATACCGAACCAAATCCGTATTTGAATACACAAATTAGTGACAGGAAGGTAAAGAGTTGAACAAACATTTTTACATTCTGTCATTTTCCCTTCGAAACCGCAAATTAGGATTCGGTTCGGCCGAATCCTGCTGGAAAATGCTGAATCCTGGATTCGGTGCATCCCTGGTATAGTTTGCAGCTGGAACTTCATTTCAGAATGTTGTATTAAGCAAAACTTTGCACTGCCTTTAATATGTGTTCACTTACTTACCTTTCTAGGGAGAGTTTGTTAATGAATATGTGGGTGAAATGATTGATGAAGAGGAATGCCGTGCCCGGATCCGTTATGCCCAAGAGCATGACATCACAAACTTCTACATGCTTACACTAGATAAGGTAAGGGACACATTTGGTGATAGTAAGTTGGGGGGGGTGGAGCAACAGAAAAGAATGGCAAGACACAGGGCTGGTGTGAAGAGAGGTTATCTATATTTCTGGTTATCTATCTGAAAACAACTAGTTGTTTGAAGGTGAACAACCCCTTTAAGCAATCTGTTTGCTAGGGTGCTAATTCCCCTAGCAACCATGCATTGATTTGAATAAGAGACTGGAATATGAATAGGAGAGGGACTGAATAGAAAGATGAGTAATAAAAAGTAGCAGTAACAATACATGTGTAGCCTTACAGAGCATTTGGTTTTGTTTTTTTTTGTTTGTTTTTTTTTTTTAAGATGGGTCAGTGACGCCCATTTCAAAGCTGTAGAAAGTGTTAAGAAAAAGGCAAATAACTAAAACAAAAAAAAAGTTGAAAAGTTGCTTAGAATTGGCCATTCTATACTATACAATAACATACTAAAAGTTACCTTGAGGTGTAACCACCCCTTTAATTTAGGAAGCGTTATTTCAAGACACCCCAGGTTATCAGGGATAAACCGTTAAATGAGAAGGAAAGGCTAAAACTAATTAAGCTTCATCAGAAAGGTCTATATAAATACACCAGTAAACCCTCAAAGTAATGCTGCTCTGAGTCCTCTTGTCAAAAGAAACATTTCTTTCCCTCTATTGTGTATACATGGGCTTCTGTATCAGACTTCCTGCCTTCAGCTTAAACCTCCAGGGCTAGGGCTTGAGCATGCTCAGTTTGCTCCTCTCTCCCTGCTGTAATCTGAGCTCAGAGTAAGCCGGGTGAGAATCAGACAATGAGTGATGTCACACCAAGCTAATATGGCAGCTGCTATCCTAAACAAGCAAATATAGTGTCATAGTGTCTACAGCTGTTAACTCGGGTATGGAAAAGCATTCTCCAGAATAAATATAGGGTTATAGCTTGCACTATTGCCAATAAAGTGCCTTGGTAGTTTTCCTTCTCCTGTAACCAGAAATATTGTGCTTTTCTTTTCCCCCCCCGATACATTCTAGGACCGTGTGATTGATGCCGGGCCTAAAGGTAACTTTGCACGTTTTATGAATCACTGCTGCCAGCCGAACTGCGAGACTCAGAAATGGACTGTGAATGGTGATACACGAGTTGGGCTCTTTGCTCTGTGTGATATCAAAGCAGGTAAGAAAGAAAAGAGAAGCCTGCCTTCTGCTCTTGTCTCTGCCTTAAACTCACAGCATCTATTATCCTCCTGTGCATGGTCAGCTTTATTATGCACAGTGATTTCTTATATGTTTCTTTAGTAAGTAATTCAATTGAGCTATGGATCAGGCCCCGACTGGCAATCTGTTTGTTCTGGCAAATGCCAGACGGGCTGCTGTAAGTTGCCATAGACAGTCTCTATTAATTGGGCTGGTGGGGGCTGCCTGGGCCTCTGTGTACTTGAAATTGAAAGCCTGGGCCTGCTGTGAATCCCATTCTGGAGCTGCTATGGATAGACACCCTGCTCTCGGTCCCCACAGTCTGTTGCAGTTAATAGTGGGAGGAAGTTGTAAGTTAGCAATAGCCAGATGGCCTCAGGTGCATAGTAGTCCTAACAATTTGCACACAAGTGTAATTAGATTTAACTATAAGATGTGTTGTTTTGCACATGTGAAGTCAAAGCAGAAATGTCATATACTGTCAAACTGAGCTTTTCTACTGGATCTATGGCTGAGACTTAAAGCTGACAGGACTGTAATTGTGCAGTTTTCTATGCTATGATTGGCTATTATCAGAGGAGGAGGTGTTACTTAATTACTTAAAGGGATTCTGTCATGGAACAAAATGTTTTTTTTTCCCCCAAAACACATCCGTTAACAGTGCTGCTCCAGCAGACTTTGACACTAAAACCCATTTTTGAAAAGAGAAAACTGATTTGTTTTATATTTAATTTTGAAATCTGACATGGGGCTAGACCAGGGGACAAACCTTTTTTTACCTTTGAGCCACATTCAAATGTAAAAAGGGTTGGGGAGCAACACAGGCATGAAAAAAAGTTCCTAGGGTGCAAAATAAGGCCTGTGATTGGCTAATTGTAAGCCTCTATATGGAGTGGCAGCCTACAGGAGACTATTCGGCAGTACATCTGGTTTTTATTCAGCCAAAACTTGCCTCCAAGTCTGAAATTCAAAAATAAGCACCTGCTTCAAAGTCATACTGACACGTTCCTATACAAATAGGAACATGTTTGTATCATTGAAGAGAAGCTGCACGTGAAATATAAGCAGCTGAAAACCTCCCAAAGCCGCCACAGCTCAGCAAACCTCTGCAATCCCTCCATAGGCTGGAGTCTGGAACCTATGGAGGGATCTCTCCCAGCGTAACTGAAACAACTCCGCAAGATGATTGGTGTCAGAGGGTCGCTGTTGCTAAGGTTTGCTGGGCTGGGGGCGGCTTTGGGAAGCTTTCAGCAGGCTCGGACTGGCAATATGTGGGTTAGGGCAAATGCCAGATGGGCTGCTATAAGGTCCCATAGAAAGTCAGTATTTAGTGGGCTGGTGGGGACTGTTTGGGCCTCTATGTGAGCTGATTGGGCCTCTGTGTACCTGAAATGCCAGGGCCTATTTTGATTCTCAGTCCAGTCCTGGCTTTCAGCTGCTTATATTTTGCTTGCAGCTTCTTTTCACGGATACCGACACATTCCTATTTTTATAGGAACGTGTCAGGAGCACTTTAAGGCCACTGAGCGCAACATGCAAGGGATTGTTGAGCATAGTGTTGCTCGCTAGCTACTGGTTGGAGATCTCTGGGTTAGACATTGTCAGTTTTCCAGGTGCCCCCAGTCATGTGACTTGTGCTCTGATACACTTCAGTCACTGATATCGGCCAACTCCCTTCCCCCACCAGCAGTCCAATAACAGAACAATGAGAAGGTAACTGGATTACCGCTCCCTGATAAATCTAAGAACAGCATTCAGTAGTAAAAATCAGTCCCACTGCAACTCCGCCAGTTACATTGAGTAGGAGAAGCAAAAGCCTGCCTGAAATCAGTTCCATCCTAAAGTGACCTGAGATGGTGCCTACACGCCAATATTAGTAAAAATACACCAGTAAAAATATATATACTTGTTGGTTCAGGAATCAAATTTTACATGACCGAGTGAATTCTTTGCAGTATTAACAATGTAAAAGTTTGTACAGCAAAGTTGGCTCTTCTTCAGTGGTAATGACAGTCTGATAAAAACATCCAAACAAAGTTTTGGATTTGCATTGATACAGCACTATGGAAAATACTGACCCTGATCTTCTCTTCCCCAGGGGTAGAGCTAACGTTTAACTACAACTTGGAATGTCTTGGGAATGGAAAGACGGTCTGCAAATGCGGCGCACCAAACTGCAGTGGTTTCCTTGGAGTGCGCCCCAAGGTTTGTCATTTAATAAAGCTGTGTTCTATTCCAAATAGCTATTGATATCATGGTGTTAAAATTGTGGTTCAATCTTGTCATCGTCATTGCAATAATCTTAAAGTGATAGTGACTCAAAAAAACCACTTTTATAAAATATGAATGAACATTAAAAGGTATAGGCCATGTTTTTGTTTTTACGTAATTATTTGTTGAAGTTCCTAAACACGACTGTTTTTGCTAACCTGGCTGCCCCATCTCCACTTAAGGTTAAAGTTTCCAATGCAAACTGGCTCCTGCTGCACAAATATGGCAACCGCCTCATAGACAATCACAGGGACTCGGATAGGGAATTTTAAAAGCAACGGGCAAATACTTTATAGCAAAATTATAAGTAGCGTGTAAAGTCCTTTTTATGGCAGATGTAAAAAACGGTTTAATTTCTGCTGTCAGTATCTCTTTTTAATCTACGTTTAGCTGATAGAAGTGCCCTACAGGTTGATGTGTATATGTGGTCTAAAGGTGGCCATACACAGACCGATGAAAGCTGCGACAGACCAAGTCGGCAGCTTATTGGCCCGTGTATGGAGCCCTCCAACGGGCTTTACCGATTGATATCTGGCCGAAAGTCAGCCAGATATCAATCGGGTGGGACTAAAAATCCCGTTGGATCGCGGCCCCATCTGTTCGTTGATGCAGTCCCCTGATCTGACCACCCATATCTCCTCTTGTGATCCAATTGTTGGGCTCTAGGGCCCACAATCGGATCAGCCCGATATCGCCCACCTCAAGGTGGTAGGGTTGCCACCCAGCCGGTATTTTACCGGCCTAGCCGGTAATTTGTAATACCCTTACCAAAAGCACTCGGCCCTTCACTTTAAACTTATCTGTTCGCTGACGCTGCGGTGCCTCTGCCCCTTTGTGACCCGTTTCCATGACCATGCCCCTGTTATGTCGCTCCCAGCCCCTTTTGTTCCCGCCCCCCAGCACTATAGGTGGCAACCCTACAAGGTGGGCATATCGGGATGAGATCCACTCGTTTTGCAACATCGCCAAATGAGAGTATATCTCTGTGTATGGCCACCTTTACACTTTATTTATCTGAGACTGTAGTATTCACCTTTGAATTACCTTTAAGATTTTCTAAATTAGCCTGTTCTGTTTGGTTGGTATTATTTTGCTTTACTGTTTTCATCTTGCCATGTTAAGTGCTGGTTGCCGGAGTCACTAACACAGAAACCAAAATGTTAGGCTATTTTCTTGTTATATAGCTTTGTATTGCTTTTCAATTTATCTTCATTTTTGAATGCCAAAGTATTTTTTTTTTTTTTGTTGTAGCAGGTTCCCCAGTAACCAGATAGCAGCCACGTTGCTAAACTACTGCATAAAAGTAGAAATATCAGGAGTCAGACTGACCATATTGCCCTTGTAACTGCATTGTAGTTCTGTAGGTTTATATAAGGCATTTTTGATTATTCTTTCAGAATCAACCAGTGTCATCTGAGGACAAGGGTAAAAAAAGGAAGCAATATGTGAAACGTAAAAAAAGTGAGGTAGTCAAAGAGCACGAAGATGAGTGTTTCAGCTGTGGAGATGGAGGACAGCTCGTATCTTGCAAGAAGCCAGGTTGCCCTAAAGTATACCACGCAGATTGCTTGAACTTAACCCGTAGGCCAGCTGGTAAGTGTGTCTACGAAACAAAAACATTAAAGGGATACTGTCATGGGAAAAATGTTTTTTTCAAAACGCACCAGTTAATAGTGCTGCTCCAGTAGACTTCTGCACTGAAATCCATTTCTCAAAAGAGCAAACAGATTTTATTTAATTTAACTTGGGCTAGACATATTGTCAATTTCCCAGCTGCTCTTATAAACTTCAATCACTCTTTACTGCTGTACTGCAAGTTGGAGTGATATCACCCCCTCCCCTTTCCCCCCAGCAGCCTATCAACAGAACAATGGAAAGGTAACCAGATAACAGCTCCCTAACACAAGATAACAGCTGCCTGGTAGATCTAAGAACAACACTCCATAGTAAAAACCCATGTCCCACTGCATTCCGTTCAGTTACATTGAGAAGGAAAAACAGCCTGCAAGAAAGCAGTTCCCTCCTAAAGTGCTGGCACAAGTCACATGACCAGGGGCAGCTGGGAAACTGACAAAATGTCTAGCCCCATGTCAGATTTCAAAACTGAATATAAAAAATTTGTTTGCTCTTTTGAGAAATGGATTTCAGTGCAGAATTCTGCTGGAGCAGCACTATTAACTGATGCGTTTTGAAAAAAACATGTTTTCCCATGACAGTATCCCTTTAAAGAAATAGCTTATTATAGTTTGTTCTATATATTTGTTAATTAAAAACACTGTGAATAAAAAAAGAAACCTTTTTGTTTTTTTTGTGGAATTAAATTATTAAAACAATGTATTCTTTACCCATGGCACTTTTTATAACTGATTCCCACAAATCTGCCTAGTTGTCTGTTCAAGAATTTACCCTATTTCCTGCATAAGTCCATATTGTCAGATTTGTAAGGATGATTAGTCTTCGGATAATTGCCAGTGTCGGCACCCCTACCCCATCACACAAGGCTATGGTAAAATCGCTGTATATCTAAAGCTTTTAGATATTAAATATCTGTTCTATTATTTCTTTCTAGGTAAGTGGGAGTGTCCTTGGCATCAGTGTGACATCTGTCATAAGGAAGCTGCTTCTTTATGCGAGATGTGTCCAAGCTCCTTTTGCAAGCAGCACCGTGAGGGCATGCTCTTCATCTCTAAGCTTGATGGACGGTTATCCTGCACGGAGCATGACCCCTGTGGTCCTCATCCCTTAGAGCCAGGCGAAATTAGGGAGTATGACTCCTCTACTGAGCAGAATGATTCTGCTGGCCCTTCACGTCCAAAGAAACACAGACCAGACAGTGCAAAGGAGAAATCATCTTCTACCAATTCACACAAAAAAAAAGTTTCACCGAGTGAAGTGTTGCTTACACCTACAACAGCTGGTTCACAATCGGGTGGAAATGTGGTTGTAGCCCTTGAGCAAAACCCAAAACACAATTGCAAGGAAAATGCAGGGTCCGATGAGCAAAAATCATTGTCTGCTGGAAAAATACTCCTTGCCTCTGCTGGGAAGAATACCAGTGGCAGTAAGTTATTACTTGCCTCGGCAATTCAGAAATCCTTGCCTGCGGGGAAGGTGATCTTGACCTCCTTGGGGAAGAAAGCATTGCCCTCTGGGAAGGTATTGTTGGCTTCCATTGGAAAGAAGCACCTCTCTGCTGGGAAAGTTCTGCTGACCTCTGTTGGGAAGAATTCTCCATCTGTTGGCAGGATGCTTATATCTACAGCAGGGAAGCATTCAGTACCAGCAGGGAAGGTTTTGTTGGCATCAACTGGAAAATGTACAACAGCAGGTAAAATTCTATTGGCCTCTGCTGCCAACCAGCACGCATCTCCTGAAATAAATCATTTGGCTGTAAACATGGCAGATAAACAGAATGCTGTTAAAGAGACACAAAATTCATCAGATCCTGACACTAAACATCGCATAACTAAGAAGCCACTTAATAACCCATCTAAAGATAAGTTAAACAATACTTTGGAGCAACCATTGACTCAAAACCACACAACTGGGATTCAGAAACCTATAAGCCCTTGCCAAAAAGTAAGACTTCGTATTCCATCCCGCACAGGGAGACTTAAAGATCAGCATGTTAAACCAGACACTGAAGCTCATCCTAAGACCCATTTAAAGAGGCCAACCTCTCGAAACTCCCTGAGCGCACATAAAGAGAGGTTTCAAACCAAAAAGGAAGGAAGCAGCCAGGTAGAGAGCCATGCAGCTCCAATAAAAAAATCTTGTTCTCCAACTGTAAAGGATAAGCCCAGTGCACCAAGTGAGAGCTCTTTATCTACAATAGAATCCCCTTCTATCCCAGAACCTCTAGAGAACTCTTCAGGCACTAGAGAAATACTTTGTACAGTTAACTCCTCGGGGGAAAAAATGAGCACTTCAGAAAAGTCACTCCGCGCTGTTGTGCAAGAGAAGACTAGTCCCACTGAACCCGACTTTTCTTCTAATTGCCAGCCACCATTACTGTCCAGTCTTTGTCAGACTGCTTCCTGGTGCAAAGAAAAGTCATTTTATGATTGACTGGTGTGAAATCACTAGGGAATTATGCTGCACATAGTACTCTGAGAATGAAGAACTCTTTTGGAATAGTTAAATATTTGTAATCGTGTATGTTAACAAGGCCCTATCTTGTTAAACAAAACAAAAATGATATTGAAGTGGTGATTATATTAAGAACCACCTTTTGACTGTTACATTCCTTCAAATTCATTTGCAGCAATCCCTGAACCCCCCTTTTATAGTAAAAGGGTTAAGAAGCAAGATGACACTATGGCCAAAGGCAGTGAATTGGATGCCGGCTGAACTCCCATACCTCATCTGTGAATATGTGTGCTGTCTGGTTTAATATCACGGAACTCTGCTTCATCATGTGAAAACAATAGGGCGAGCTCGGCTAATATTAGGATCCTAGTGATGTCCAATGGCAAATAAAACAGAGGTGCCTTATTCCAGTGAAATGTAGTTGACTGTCGAGGAAGAACTTCAGGGAGCTTTTATTTCAAATGGGCATTGCATGAGCTGAGTGAGTTTCTTGGAATTGGCGTTCTTCAGTTGTGCCTGGTATCATCCCGCTAGTTGCAATTGCATGCTTTAACTGGCCAGATATATTTATGTAATAATTCTTGAAGCTTTTTTTTTTTTTTACATTGCCAAAAAATGTGCAGTTTCCTGTTTGGTCAAGTTTTGTGCAGCATAATAGGCTTCAATTGCATTTTTTGCATCATATTGTCTCCTTCCAATACTTCAGACCTTCTCCAACCGAAAGTGGGATGGGCTGAATGCCACTTTATCTACTACTTTAATCTCCCAGCTCCACCCCCCACACACACTCGCACTAGATGGGCAATCCTTGCAATACGGTGCATACAGTAGGGTTTAGATATCTAGAATCAAGAGGGCAGGGAATGGAAGCCCACTGGAACAGTTGTGAGTTTGGAAGCTATTATGAAAGAAGAGAAAATGCTAGGTAAGTAAGTTCTGCTGTAGGGCTGCAGTCTTCAAGAGAGCTTACCCTTTGCATTGGGATCCTCTGACATTTCACTTGAGAATTGTGTTCTGAGAGGTTTTTTTTTTCTGAACTACAATTGAATTTACAATCCGGTGTGGTCTGAGTGTGTTGTAAGGCACAGTTCTGGATTTATGTGGTGCTGAGCCAAGAGCTTTTCGGGAATGTTGTGTAAATAAAGCGTGTATTGTATCTTAGTGGTACAGTTTGTGAGAGTAGCAAGAGTGTAAATGGATGTGCATTCACATATATCTTTAAATGACCAACCCTACTGCAGCACACAAGACTTCCACACCTTACAATTGTCTCTGACACAAATAAATTCTGCCTTTGCTGAATCTGAGCATTCTCACGCTGGGAATCATGGTGCTACAGGCAGCTGTGTGTTTTACTGTATTTAATATATATATATATGTATTTTTTTTTTTTAACCAAAACCTTGTTGTGAATCTTGGTGTTGGTGCCTGTACCAGTGCCTCAATGATGTGACCCGGTTGATGCCTCCTGCCTTTTTTTATTTTTTTTTTCCTGGTCCTTGCACAGTAGTTATGGATTAGGAGCTGAAAAGAAAGCTGTCATTGATTAGCTTGACATTATTTTTAATTGTTTTGTGTTTTTTTTTTAAATAAATAAAAAAAAATTGACCACCACATGATTTTAGCCTTCAGTTGCACATTAAGCAATTGTCTTTTAACAGATTGTCTATTGCCCAACACTCTGCTGCATATTTCCTTCCTTGGGTAGGCATATACCCTGCTAACAAGTCCTCTTCTGACACCTGGAATATAGTTACTGTCTGTTCCTCCTTCAAGTCTTGGCACTTTGTCTTGCTCCCTGGCATGTAGCTAACATCTCATTACATTGGTCTAGAGTACGGAGTAGAAAGCCCACATTGCCTGGGCCCTGCCAACCGGACATCTTATGCAATTAAGGCTGAAGTTGCAGGAAATAAGATGTTGTTTTACGCTATTCCTCGGTCCTTTACTGTCCCACCTATTTGTTTTCATCGGCAGACATTTGTTTTTGTATTTTTTTTTTTTACACTCGCAGATAAAGCCCTAGATCATTGCCTGTTAATCATAGAGCAGCTGTTTGTGATACTAAAGGCATCATTTTGCTTGCTCACTACTGCTGAACTTTGAAGTGCTGCTGCTCCACGTTCTGAATGAGCAGTAAAGGCTGAGCATCTGGACGCAAAGCAACTGCTCTTTCTCTCCGTTTTACAGAAGCGTCAAATCTGCCCTGCAGGCATCTTGAAATGGGGCAGCAATGTGGCCGGAAGGATTATACACGACCTGGTGGCTTCTACGTCGTCTTCACATTCCACCTTGTTCATGGATCACGAAATGTTGGTGCTACTTAATTCTGGAACAGTGTATTTGATCCATCAAACGGCCCCTAACATGAGTGTGGCATTTGACACTGTATGTCATTCAAGGGAAGGATCACGTCGTATATTTTCTCACCTTTTGTTTACTGTCCCTGTTTCCTTGCATTTTCTGTCACCAATGGAAGAGATCTCTTGACTCTTCCATGAATATGTACTGTAATTCTTTGTATATAGAAGAAAAATACTGTAAAGTTTAAATTGATTCCCGTCTGTATTGTCTCCTTATTACACGTGCATCTGATGCCGATACAAAAATGGCATGGTAGAACAAAGCAGAAAGCGGTTCCCATATGAGGCTGGTAGCCAGGCAAACAACTGGGCAAGCAGTTCAATGCAAAACAGCCAGGACAAAAGCAAATCGTAAGCATCAGCTTTTAATAAGTCAAATTAACCTTGTTTTAGAGGGGCTTTTTTTTTTATTCTGTACATTGAGATATAAACATCCTTTAAACACAATTATTAGGCTTTTTCATTCAATAAATTATGTCTGCATCCCTGAGGCATGCCATTTAGACTGCTCTGATTGCTAAGGCCTAATTACACTAGTTTGTATCAAAGATAAATTGGAGAGGGCCTAAAAAGGAAGATAATTAAACTAAAGACCCCTTGGTATGTGTTTTTTTGTTGTTGGGGGGGGGGGTCTCACTTGTAAGCTTTAAAGGGCACCAATCATAACTAAAATCATTTACTTAGTAAATACACTATGTGAAAGTTAAAGAAAAACAAGTTTTAAAACAGTTAGAATTGTTTGTATAATGTAAATGATCAGCCCACTATACCTTCTGCAAAATCTCCCCTATCTCCACTGCAGTTCTAGGTGAGGCAGGCATCTTGGATTTCACTGACTCCTCCTATCTATATCTTCACAGCCAACTGTAGCTCTGAAATCTCGCACATGCTCAGTTGAAATCTCTTGGTTGCCTAATAAACAGTCTAAGCTATTTTCAAATCTGCCAAACTTCTGTGTTCCACCTTCTGGAAGTTAGTTTGTGCCCATCAGTTGCATAATGACATCACCGCAGGGGATACAATAGGGAAATCTCGTGATACTTCTAGTGGAGGAGTTTACTAAAGCTAGGCATTCTGGGTAGACTACTCAGGGCAGTGCTACAATCTGAGCATGCTTGTGAACTCATTTGCATGTTGTAGTCACAGTATGGCCAGAATGTTAATGTGTTTGATTTTGGCTGTGATTGGTGCCCTTTAACACTTTTCCGAAATGTCATCTTTAATCTTGCAAGGAAGAAGCCAAAACATAAATTCACAGTGTTGGCAGGCAGCAGAATTTACATTCCCCAGCAGGTAAGTGATTAAAGAAGCAGAATAAGAAGGTAAATGAATACAAAATTACATTTGAAAACTTTCTTAGAAAAGGCACATCAAAACGTCATAGATTTTTAAACATGCAGAGGTTTCTCCGCATTGCATAACCAGATATGACGTTTGCCCTTTAAAACAAAGGATCATTAGCAAGATTCTAAATCTATTATATATATATAATTTATTTTTATTTTTTTTAAATACCCAAGTGCTTGAAGTAATGAAACTGATAATCTTTGAAGTAGAAGATCCGGTTTTATAGCACAGCCAGGGCCATGAAGTTGGTACCTATATACTTTAACTCTTGGCTCGTCCCTTTATGGTACCTTTGTTACTGTTCCTTTAAGGTTGCTTTTATTTTGACAGCCAGCAGCTAATTGGGGGAGGAGGGTGCCATTTTTTCTGAAGATTTGAAGGGTTATGATGTTTTCAAAACTAATATATTTTCATTGATTGTTACTTGATGATAAATGGAATTTTAGGCTATTGTAGATTTTAGTGGGATTTTATTCCCTGTGACTGCATGTTGTAGATTTACAGTTAAAGGAACAGTAGCACCTACAAGTGACTGTACTGTCATGCTGACTGCTAAAACACTACAATAGTTTATATTAACAAGCTGCTGTGTAGCCATGAAAGGAGCCATTCATAGCTGAAAAATGGCTCGGGACTCACAGCAGATAATGGATAAAGGCTGTAATATACAATTTTTGTTTTTCAGAATGTATCTGTTCTCTACTGTCTCCTGTGCTTGAATGGCTACCCCTGTGGCAACACAGCAGCTTGTTTATATAAACTATAGTAGTATTTCTGAAGCTAATCCACCAGTTTTACCACTGCAGGGCAACACTACATTATGTGGTCATTTCATTAAACCACTTTCATTTTTTTGGTGTTACTGTTCCATTAATAAATGAGACAAACCCACTCAGTGCAGAGTTATCATGTGTGCTCATGCCTGAGTGTTTTGGAGATACAGTAAACACTCCATCTGTGGTCATGATCTGAACATGTACATAATGTATACAAAAAAAAAAAACTACCAGCAATATCATTATTTGGGGGATACTTTCCCTTTAATGAACAGTATAAATTGTACAACAGGGGTTCCAAAATGCTCAAGAACATATCTGGTTGTTCGGACTTGAAGCCAAAAGGGAAAAAATATTACATAATCTGACTTTCAGCATAAAGAGCAATGGAAAAATATACATTACAGGCAATTTATTGAGATATAATCTGTGGCAGCTAAAATGTACACACAAAGTAGAGTGTTATTTAAAGGGGAACTACAGCTTCCGAACCAAAATTTGCTAAAGAGGCCCACATAACACAGAAACTACTAATATACCCATCGTAGTTACCGGTTTCTTCAAAAAGTTTGAATAAATGCATTTTTCTATACTGAAATCCAACCGTGTAACAGTTTTTCTCTTTCTGCATCACTTGAAATCCTGGCAGGGAATGAGGGACTAAACCAGGGGTGTCCAACCTTTTGGCTTCCCTGGGCCACATTGTAAAAAAGAAAAATTGTCTGGGGACACACATGAATAAGGTTGCCACCCAGCCTGTATTGTATTTTTGATGGTTGATCCCAATGTTATTGTTTACAAGAAAAGGTGGCAACCCTACACATGAAATACACAAACACTTTTGATTTGTAAAAGTATAGAATATGCTCAAAAATAAAACTACACTACCAGTTGGATAACTAGATAGAGCTATACACTGGAATATGGGACACCTAAATATTAAACAGTTATTATTACTAACTGGGCAATACGGAGTCCCCACTATGACATTTCAAACTAATCGTTTAACGCTCTGCCGCATTCATATCCATCCTGGGCCATAGGTTGGGCACCCCTGAACTAAACAATGATGTTATCAGCAGATGGCTGCTAATACAAAGTAACAGTAGTCAGACAGCTCAACAAAATAGACAGATCAGCAGGAGAGCAGGGTGTTCTGTTTGGTAATAAACACCACACAGGGGGCTAGGCTTAAAGGGGAATTC
>CM044436.1:93080531-93092047 GCA_024363595.1 Xenopus borealis
TCGATAATTTGAATTGAGTTAAAACCCCTCGAATAATAGTCAAATAAGCCCAAAATAAATTTGAATTTGATTAGAATTTTCACCTCGAATCAATTCGAACCTTAGTAAATGTGCCCCTAATAGTCCTTGGGCTTACTTTTACTTGTTAATAAAATATTAAATATATTTCAGCCATGCTCAGAGAAATGGAAAATTCTGCACATTTACAAGAACAAGACCTCCTCCCCCTCTCTACTCTAGACATGCTGAAAGTGGTACTGTAAAGGGACACTCTCATCGATATTTTTACAATGATTTTGTTTTATGCAATACGGAGTTACTTTTATTCATTTATATAGTTTTAGCTTATAAATTCTAATAAAAACATTATAGTTGACAACAGATTCTGCCAAGAAAACATTCTGCTAAAATCCATGACAGAAAGCATTGCTGCAAAGGATTCACACAATCCCTAAGCATTGCTTGAAACGTATTCTTGCCATTAGCAATTAAACTTTTAGCAAGTGCTGATGAAGAGCTCCCAGTGGTTCAAACAATATGGGGTATGCTGGTCAGTGTATGAGATCAGTGGCGTAACTACCAGGGGAGCAGGGGGTGCAATTGCACCAGGGCCCGCTCCCTATTGGGGCCCACTGGAGAGGCTAGGAGAACTCCAATGTGCAATTCATAGGGAGAGAGCCCAATAGGGGGGCCTGGGTGCCAATCCTGCACCAGGGCCCACCAGCGAGTAGTTACACCACTGTATGAGATCTATATAATATATTACGTAACTACAGATTCAGTTTGGTAAAAATGAAGAAAAAAACATACACACAGGGAAATGCTTACTCTACAGTGTATAAAAACCCTACATAATCTTTATCTTGCAAAGCTTCAACTCCTGAGAGTGGACAAGAGAATCAAGAAATGGCACGTAACAAAACCAGTGCAATGTGCAATGTCAATAACAAATGTTTGTAAACAAGTTGTGTGGTTGCCATTAACAAAATAGAAGTAAACAGCCCCTTTGCCAATGTTTGAGATTTCAGTGCATAACATTGTGCCCTTTTTAGGCTTCAGTCCAGTCCTGGTCCATTTTCTGGCTGTTCAGGGGATTGCAGTGAACATGGTAACAATGAGAACACACTCGGACAGGATGGGTAGAGACAATATAAGGCAGGGTTGAGGAGTGTGCGGAACATTGTGAACAGAAGATCTACAGTGAAAACAAAACAGGATATCATAATCACAGACACACATTTCTAGAAGGGTGTATAAAACAACTTCAGCCAATCTAACAATTACCTTCCCACAGCTACGGCAATGATGTCTCCTGCGCAGGAAGGTGAAAGATGCATAGCAGCTCATGCACTGGGAACTGGCATTGTCCGGGAGCCATTCTGGAGGTACTGGGCACAAAGCACACTCATCAGGATCATCATTTGTACAGTCTTGGTATATATTAAAACAAGAACAGGTGATATAATGATTTATGGAAACACAAAGCACCATCTACCAGGAATATAGGTGCAAAGCTCTAAAATATATCAAATATTTAGCTACTTTTTTTTTACCCTCAAAATCTGATGTAACCCCCTTAATGGATTTTACGTTTCTTTAAAAGGGAAGCCTTCATTGCAGTTGATGTTTTTGTTTCACAAACAGAATTTCATTTTTCATTTTCTTTTTTTTAATCATTGGAATAGGTCTTACTTACAGGGATACTTGGGAAAACATGTTTTTTTCCAAAACGCATAAATCAATAGAGCTACTCCAGCAGAATTCTTCACTGAAATCCATTTTTCAAAAGAGCAAACAGGTTTTTTATATTCAATTTTGAAATCTGACATGGGGCTAGACATATTGTCAGTTTCCCAGTCATGTGCTTTGTGCTCTGATAGACTTCAGTCACTCTTTACTGCTGTACTGCAAGTTGAAGTGACATCACACTTTTCCCCCCCAGCAGCCTAACACAAGAACAATGAAAAGGTAACCAGATAGCAGCTCCCTAACATAAGATAACAGCTCCCTGGTAAGAAACTCAGTAGTACGCTCAGTAGCAAAAGCCAAGTCCCAATGAGACTGATTCAGTTACATTAAGTAGGAGAAATAACAGCCTACCAGAAAGTAGTTTCATCCTAAAGTGCTGGCATAAGTCACATGAATGGGGGAAGCTGGAAAACTGACAATATGTCTAGCCCCATGTCAGATTTCAAAACTGAATATTAAAAAATCTGTTTGCTCTTTTGAGAATCGGATTTCAGTGCAGATGTCTACTGTAGTAGCACTATTAACCGATGCGTGTGTAGGGGCCTTACCCGGATAATAAAGTGATAAATAGTGATGGACGAATTTATTCGCCAGGCGCGAATTTGCGGCGAATTCCCGCGATTCGCCAACGGCAAATGAATTTGCGAAACACCAGCAAAAATTTGCCTGCCGAAAATTCGCTGGCGTCAAAAACGTGACGCAACTCGTTTCGCGAATTGGCGAAAAATTAGCGAAATGAGTTGCATCACGTTTTTGCACGTTCTGCAAATTTTTCGGTGAAACGGGATAGATTCGCCCATCACTAGTGTTAAAGGCACTGTACACTGCGATCTTTCTTAATAAAGGAAAAACCACACACAGGTCACTCCGGTTTCACATCTCAACAGGCAATTCTTCCATCAAATAACATATAGCCAATTATACCAGGATCCTAGCCCCCTTTCACTTAGAGGATTCTTTCAGGTATTACCT
This sequence comes from Xenopus borealis, assembly GCA_024363595.1. NCBI lineage: Eukaryota > Metazoa > Chordata > Amphibia > Anura > Pipidae > Xenopus > Xenopus borealis. The sequence goes on from CM044436.1 coordinate 93,083,253, forward strand.
GAAATACCAATGGGCCGCTCCTGTTCCACCGGCCTCGATGGGATCTCACTATCCTCACCTGTCTTTAGCAACCCGATACTCCTCACTGGCGCCCCCTTGCTACTCCAGACAGGACGTTTCCCATTCCATAGCCCTTCTATTACTATCTTGTTTCCTATCACTGCATCCCTGACTAGGATCTACCGGAAGGTTAATTCCACTTACTCTTGGTTGGGGCTCTGAGCTGCCCTTGCTACCTTTCCTAACTACCTTGTACACCTAGTACGCACAAATCTCCTAATTCTGGCTAAGCCTATTACTTACTTAAGAGCTGGGCTCTTCTTCCCTCCAGCACATGTTCTTCACTGGACCACGCCCATCTATGAACTGCCACACCAGTGGTTTCTTGCCCCTACTGTTTTTTTCCCATTAGCTCCCTCTAGTGACAGGGGTAAAAATTACATCATTACACAACTAATAGGACCCTACTGTCCTCTTGTGGCCAAACCCTGTAAACACACACACACACACATATTTTTATATACATATATATATATATATATATATATATAAATATATACACACACATAACAGGCATTTTCACATTTTCACTGTTACACACTGCACACATGACATCATTTTCATCCACCTTACACGTTTTGAAAAAAACATGTTTTCCCATGGCAGTATCCCTTTAACCTAATTACTTTGGACTGTTGCATACAGTTCACTAGGTTTAGCACCTCGCCAGAAAAATTATTTTGGAACTTTTTTCCAGTTTACTCATGATGTATATTTCAGAAAGAAAGAAAGAAAGAATATTTTGTTGTACTGGATGAAAACCATTATGCTAAGGGAGCATGTCTAAATTAGTGATTTCAATGGTTCAACATACATTCCAACATAAGTCTTCTATAGTAGAGTTTATATATATACAGAATATATGTATATTATTACATATATGGAAAATGTCATTGTTGAGCAAATGAAAGTTCCTATCAACTAGAAATATAAATGCATAGAAAAAAAGTTCTGTCATTTATACCTGATTTAGCTACGGTGTGACATTCTGTATTGTTTTGACAAAGGCAGCAGTCAGGTAAATGGAAGGAATTATCTGTAGTTTCTGAGGGGCGAAATGCAGTTATTACCAATGAAAACACAATCATAATATTTACATACTATATATATATATATTTGCACTGTTTTGCTGTTGCACTCGTAAATGAAGCTCTTATCTGAAGGGGTCTCTCTTTTCTGTTTTTCTCTTTTTTAATGATACTGGTCTACGTCAGACTGAGGAGTAATTGACTGCTAGTTACACATCTAACAGGCTGAAGACACAATCCATAACAAAACTCTAAAAAAAGCCACTCAGGTCCTCAGGATAATATGCAGATCAAGAAACTACCTTTATTCACTTCCATTAGGAATCTGCCTTTGACTAGGGGTACAGTCATGTAGAAGGCTAGAGAGATAACCACAATGTATTCTTGAAAATAAAATACAGCTGCCCAATAAGGTATTTCTTGTTGTTCAATATATAGCAGGGTAAAAAGATCCCACATTAGTCAAATTAAACGTCCTTTGAAGGGACTCCTTCAAAATCAGGTCCATCAAGGTGTTCATTATAATAACGACAATATCAAGGGTTATGATATTATACAATTTTATGCAAGTCCTTAAGTTGCTTAGTAAAAGGAGGTTATTGTTACTTCATATTTTATGTTATTGCATGGAATAGAGGAGCTGACGCTCATAGTAATAAATATGCAGATAAATAAGCAGAATAACATTTGGCTACAGATTTTGCCAAGCTTTCATGAGGCTCTGCACCCACTCATGGTAATAAGTAGACCAGACTTGCATGCAGGAGGTAAAAAACATAGGACTACTGTATATGAGAAATCAAATGTCTATGGTTTAAGAAAGCACTGTCCAAACTTTGGGCCTTTACTTGCCCTTTCATACTTGTACATGAGCCATGTAAATTGTGATAACGCCATTCATGAGATCTTTGTTTCTTTAATATAATATGATACAACATATTACCAAGGATAGCTCTGTATTTTCCTGCCTCTATCTGTCCATGATGTTGTGATACTGAATGGCTTTCCTATCTCAAAGGGACCTTTTAAATTCTTTTTGGGCCTATAGTTATGTTTTACCAATTCTACACTGAAAATCTCCATTATATCAACTGAAATATAGGGGTGAAAACAAAAAAAAAAACACAAAGATGACAAAATCACTAAAATGTAAAGGTACCTGATAATGAGTAACAATTGTTCCCAATAGATCATCAATATTTTAGCAGAATTGTTTCAGTTAAACCATGCCTAAAAGATAACTAGGTGGAGCCTGACTAGCAATATATAGCATGACTGATGACTGTAGGTGGCTACTTAAAAGATAAAAATAGGTGGGGGCAAGAAAGAACTTCTCTGAAAGGGAAACAGTCAACTTATTATGATTATTTTGGTGTTTTTTTTAATTACAGTTAAATCCATTGTGAACACTCTCAGTTGAATGTAGTGAAGTGGAGGTCCTAATGTCTAACATCTGATAATTCCCATGTGCCTTCATTACTCCAGTACAGAGCAAGCCAACAATCTAGTGATCCCCATTAAGATCCCCACAATATGATGTTGCTCCCGGTGGCCTCAAAATTTTTGAATTCCTGGATTGGAGGCATGTTTTAATATAAAAAATAGCCAATCACAGTCCTTATTTGGCACCTGAGAACTTTTTTCAGGCTTGTGTTGTTCCCCAACTCATTAACAATTGAATGTGATGTGACTCACATATATAAAAATAGATGGAAAAAGTTGGGAACCCCTGATCTAGAACATACTCACTTTCCCTTTCCTCCTGTTGTTTTGAACTCACAGTTACAAACACAGTCTTTAGAATAGCACGGAGATCACTTGCAAAGTTAGTCTGCAGCTGGTCAGCAACACCTGAAGAGGAAAGCACAGCAGTCAAGATAGTTGCACACATATCACTGTAGGTAGTCTCAAATTTTTGCGTTTCTTGTTGAACTTTAACCCATGAATGTTACAAGCTGCAGTTAAATAGTACATGAGGTTGAAAAAAACAAACAAAAAAAATGTATGAGAAGTTTAGCCTTATGTAAGGAGCATGCAGGACAACGAGAAATTTACCGGCAATGCACACAAACAGGCGGTGAAGCATGTCCCTGTCACTACGATAACGTGATCTCACATACTGAAATCTCAGATTCCTTAGGGGAAAAAACAAAACATAGCATGATAGGCAATACAACCAGAAGTGGATTTGACAAGTGATGACAATGCCTACAACAGAACATGACAAGATATACGTTTAACTATAGGACTGAGAAGCATTTTGGAATAGCTTTTAGTTTTTTCATGTTCTGCTGCTTGTCCCTAATTCTCTTTCCCATTCTATCAGGTGGTGTGATATCTCTCAATTATCTTTTCTACTCTGCTTCTTCTCTATTGTTGCCCTATTTAAAAAACATTTCCATTTACCATAACTTTCCCATACCTATTTTGTTTTTCCTGCTCGCCCATTGCTGCACTATTTGCCTTTGTGTTCCGATCTTTAAAATGATGGGACCTGGGTAACTTTCTTGTCTTTTGCTCTACTTCTAGTTTCAATACAGTTTAGGGGACACAGGTGGAGTATAATGACCAAAGCAGAGTCCAAAAACCTGGGCTCCTGCCATTTCCCTTTGTAATTAGAAAAAAGTTTAATTGATCTGTGATCATAACTTCCATACCTGTGTACATATTTCACATGCTGATTGTGATGCTGTAATCTTGTATACTCTGTTTCGGTATTTCCAGAATATTCAAAGACAGCGGTTTTAATAAACCCCTGGTCTCTAAATGTCTTGTTACTGCCATCACTTTTGCAATAATTAGAGGGGCAGTTGCTGTGCATTGTCACTGGTGATTGGCATTGAATGCCTATTGATTGGGTTTCCCAAGAGCTAGGGACTTCATGTCTTGGAATTTCTGTAATCCCCATAATTGAAGACCTGGGCTCTGGTAGTGATCCATTAGTATGACTTATAAAATTCCATTTATTAGGAGAGTCAGAGGTAGAAGACAGGTGTCCTGAGGAGTCATCTGAAGATGCACAGCACAGTGCTCGTTCTAAGGAAATCAGCTCCTTCTCAGTAAGTATGCACAGTAATTCCCTGCAAGAACAAATGTCAGCACATTAGATTATTGTCTTTAACATTGGTTCCACAATCTGTCTATACTGTATGTGTAACTGTACAGCCAAGCAGCTGTAAAGATGACCATCACTACAAAGAAGTATATATTAACATCTGTTACCAAGAAGAGGATCCGCACTCTCAGGTCTTAATAAATGAAAAAATAATTTATTTAAAAATGTAAGACTAAGACTGACGTTTCGGCCTCCTCTGAGGCCTTTCTCCAGCTCCTCCATATAACGTTCCCAACTGGCTTTTCCTAAAACCATCAAGCTGCAGTTAATAGTAGGTTGCAGTTTAAATAAAGTGTACAGTACAGTTTGCAAATTGAGATACTAAATATAGTGTTAGAGTGGTTACTCACCAGATGAAAACACCCTTTTAGAGGATTAGTTGCATTAAAGTTAATATTCAACATCCATTATTAGCTTGGAAACAAGCTGTATTGGTTTCTATGCTATTGATGAAATTTTCCTGTTTTTCATTGATGACATCGCTGACTTTCACACCTAACCTGTTACTTTGTCATTGAGTTGATAATAGCCTTATGACCGGAAAGCAAGCAACATAAAGGACATTTCTCCATCAACCATACTTAGCAACTGCACATACACATATTAAATATTATAAGGTATGGATAGTCTTGAAAAAGTATATCTGAACATTACATGTTTTTCCAAAGGAGCTCAACATATGTTTACATTTTTACCCTTTCTTAGCTGTGAGCACAGACTGAAACGGACAATTTGTGCTTTACACTTGAATCACTTGCATACGGATGTTTTATCATAAGTACTATAGATTTAAAGATTGATGGCAAAAGAACTGTTAAATACATTATCAGAAAGTCTTATTTTAGTAGGTGCATTACTCACTGTATTTTCTTAAGTAAGCCGTGAAATGGTTTGAAGAGTTCACACATTTCTTCAGGTTGCTTCTGTAAGTTCAAGGGCCCATCAGGATAAATAAGCAAACCGCTAAAAGAAGAAGACAGATTAAGCTGAGTAAATGAAGGTGATGACGCTGGTCCACTCTAATGCCATATATGATACATCCACATGGGCAGTGGCATGACTATAGATCCACAGCCCCAGGTGCAGAATTTGCTCCCTGGGCCCGCTCCCACCCCGATGCACACTCTTTCCCCCACCATCCTCACTACCTAAAAACTACCTAAAAGATCACTTTGCAGTAGTTATGCACCTATATTAACAAAGGTAAAATAAATTCCAACCTCATACCATCCAAGTCAGATGTTGGTTTTGATTACTCTAAAGCTGGGCATACACCTAAACATCTGCTTGTCTGGTGAGATTGCCAAATGATCTTTGCTGGATCTGGCCAAAAACATTCTCCAACAAATCACACTATTTCCATTTTTTTCCACTTCCAATTTAGCAGCTTTAATTGGCCTATGTAGGGCCATCTTAAAAACTACACACACAAAAAAACGAACTATTGGTTACAGGACAGGAGTTAAATATTACCAGACAACCCCTAAATGTTTTTTGTCTGTTACCTTCTTGATTTTCTCCCTTTACCTGATAATAGCCAGACGTGGGATAGAAATCATCAGCTCCGGCTCACAATAATCAATCATTTCCTGGGTTAAATATCCTTTCTTAAGTGCTCTATTATGAAAAAAAAAAATCATGTAACACCTTCTAGCATAGATTACCCAACACCAAACACTTTACTGGTAGTACATTTTCCCCATTTTGTTGAAATTATTTGCCCCACACATCAGTTATTTACCTCCTCCAAAGTAAATGCCAGACTCCAATTTGATTCTAAGTGGCCTTTTATGTAACCCTTAATTACTGTAAAAAGTCAGAGAAATAAGAAAATACTCTAACAATGACTTAACAGTTTATTGAAAATTCTCCACATCTCCACATCAGAGCCAATTTATTTGGACTTTAATACCAGAGCTTCTAAAGCAAAGTGCTCAAAATAATGATATTTATTTACAGTCTTTATGGACCCCATTATTTATGTTGTGATGTGTTCTGATACAGACAAGTACATCATGCTATCTTCATCTTTGTTCAGAATTGAAACTCTTAATATCCTTGGAGGTGTTTTGTACTCACCTGGAAACAGTTTCACAGAAAAGTACTGCTAATTCCTGTTGTGAATAAATTTCCTCAGGTGTCTTTACAGAGACCAATAAGGACACATACCTACAAGACATTATAACACTACAGTAAATAAGAGAATTACTTGGCGTTGGGGGGGGGGGACAAAAAGCAAACAGCATGTTGAGCATTCATACTTCTATTCAGCTATATAAAATGAAAAATTGTTAGAATTTAAAAATTACATCCCATTCAATTCTTTGTTCAATGTAAAACGTCATTGTTCTATGTAGAACTGGGCATACATGGCAAGATCCGCTTGTTTGATGAGATTGTCAAACAAGCCAACCATTACCTGGTCCAGCAACCAGACTCTTCTGGTTTCAAAAATAAAAGAAGGCATCCCTTCACCATAATGCAATACACAAAACAAAGCTGGAGGGGAAAACAGACAAAAAGAAAAATGACAAAACAAAATCTATACTAATACCAGTACTAGTGGGAAAGCTGTACATATATTGGAGGTGAGTGGTATGCCCTGGGTTTGGTTTATTCAGGGGTGAGTCTATAAATGTTGTTTGTAGGTATAATTTTATTGTGTTTTGATAAAGATCCCAGGTGAGGACCAAAAAAGTTGATTCAATAAATTAAAAATTCTATTGTCAGAAAGTTAAGTTAAGTTATCAGTGCTCACTAGCCTCTTCTTCTATAGCACGAGAACAACACCAACAGACAAATTAATATTTACAGTAACTCATGCAAAGAAACATAATTGTCTAAGCATTCGTTTCAGAGAATGATCTCTCTTTGTTTGGCCACAAAAGGCACATGTGGCCAAACAAATGTTGATACCATTAATTGTGTATTCATTTAATCAGAAGCATTAATGGGCAGATTTAAAAAGGGTAAAAGTGAAAATTCGATTTTCAAACTCAAATTTTCTAATTTGAATTTTCGAGTTTTTTATGCCCAAAACTGTCAAATTTGGGAATTATTAAAATTTGTTTTGAGATTTAAAAAAAATGTTAATTTGATTTTTGAAATTTATCATACACTGGCCATTGAAGAACTCAAATTTGACTATTTGGCACCTAAAACAGCCGAATTGCTGTATAAGTCAATTGGAGAGGTCCAGGGATCACTTTGGGGATGTTTGCAGCCTTTTTTCTTATAAAAAATATTTAATACATTTCGATTGGCTGAATTTTGAGTTCCAGGGAGTTTTAAAAAAAACTCTCATGAATTTGAAATTTGACCCTTAATAAATATGCCCTGAACTGTGAAGCTGCTGGAGATCAATTATATGCATTGACTTATTGTTTTGCATCTAAAAGTTTTTTCTTGAATATTACCTTACTGCAGAAAAATGTAAATGTTTTAAAGTACTGAAAATACAGTGCGCTGTTGTCCTGCACTGTTAAAATTAATGTGTTTACTACAGAAGCTCTACTATAGTTTATATAAACAAGTTCACAAATGAAGCACCGCAAGTGCCATACCGCTAGCAATTTTACATTCATGTTGGAAAGGCAGAGAAAGGCAGTTTGGGGATTGTCACCCCCAGAAAAAGAGGAGATTTATCACTGGGGAGACTAATCTCCCCGAATCTGCTCCTGTGCCCTCACCCTTAGGCTAAGGCCAGACGGGGAGATTCGGGGGAGATCCGTCGCCTGGCCTTAGCCTTAAACAACAGGATACACAGTAAATAGCAGATAAGCTTTACAGTAAACAGCTTATCTTATCTGCTGTGTATCCTGTGCCCTTTCTCCTTTTTCAGCTTTGAATGGCTGTCCCAAGGCTACACAGCAGCTTGTTTATATAAACTATAGTAGTCTTTCTGAGGCAAACACATAACTTGTACCAGTGCAGGACAACAGTATGTTTTCTGTTCCTTTAAGAAAAAAACATGACAAAATATTCCTGTGTGTTTTTTCATGGGAATAAAAGTTGCATGCCAGCAGAAATCACATTGTTCCGTTCATTTTCAATTAGGCTCATAATATAAGCTGTTAGAGAACATTTCCATTGCTGTCTATACAACCTCGTCAGCTTTTACTTGCACGGTTATTTTTTCCTTTAATAAATTCTAACTGTTCAATGTTTCAGAAAATACTTGCACAGGCTCTTTGCATCCATGTTTTTTCTCTGCACTTTTCTCCAAGCAAGAAAAAAACCTACCAACTTGATTTTCTTTAATAAATCTTCCCCTTAGCCTGCAATTTTCAAAACATCCCACTATTTCTAAATGGCTAGTTATTTCTATTTAAATATATGTGTAGTTGAATTTTACAGTGATTGAGAGAAAGTCCATAAATATGCATGAACTAAATCTCACGTAAACACAACAAACTAGGTGAGGAGTTCTTTAAACAAAGGATGGCTGAGCACACAAGAAGCTCATAGTTTACTGCACATGCATCTGGTATTGTTTGCTATTGTTACACTCCACCTCACTTCTGCTGCTTTATTTGTTAACATGCTGACTTTTACCAAAATGATACAAGTGTATATTTATGCTCCTTTTTGCA
>CM044436.1:93178797-93208929 GCA_024363595.1 Xenopus borealis
CTGGTCTGAGGATTCAGATTAACTGTAATCCAAGTTTGCTAAAAGGGTGGAAACTTAATTATTTCCCCAACCTTTCCTGTTTCAGTGAGGATGCCAGCTTTGGTCGGATGTGCTGCAAATTTTTCCATTCAGCAAATTGGCTGAATTATACCTTTATTATACATAAAAGCCATGAATATCGTGCAAATGATCTCCTTATAAACGGTAACTAGTGATGTAATCGTTTATAATCGGTGAATATTGATGTCATTTTTGTCACATGACTCACTAAAACTTGTGTATTATACTAAATAAATAACCCTTTGTTTGAAAATATGAGGATATTAGAAGTAACCTCAGAGTTCCATGACCTATTTATTATTTATATGGTCAGGGAACTCCTCGGTGACTTATAATAGCCTTATATATTTTACAAAAGGGGTACTTCATTTACTATATATGATTATTTGTGGGTTTTTTTTTAGAAACATTGCTTTTCCTTGTATCAGTTACAGTCTTTTAACAATGACCATGGAGCTAATACACTAATGGGCAACTTTTCGCCAGGCACAAATTCGTTACCACTACGGTAATTCACTAGAATGCAAAGTTACATCTCAGCAGCCGAACGCTGGCAAATTTTCACTAGCGTTATTTTGGCTGGGCAAAATACAGGGAATATTCGCTAGTCTTCATTTCTGCCTAGTGAAACTTCACTAGCACGCTTATGCTTACATTAAATTGAATAAGGTGGGTACATAAAAGTCAAAGTTGTTTTTGTCTGTAGGAGGTTTTTGTATTATTTTGTATAATTTTGAAATTAAGGCACCTAACCTTCCTGACACTTCAGCACTCGAAGACTTGAGGAGCTCATGTAGAAAGAATCACTCGGTGATCCACAGTTTTTTTCTCTCTGTATTCGATTGCTCCATGAAACGTCTGACCTTAACCATAGTGCTCTACAAGCCTGTAGTCACAAGTCAATGATCTGGAAGAAAGTCCTGTCACATCAGCCGATGCATCTCTACTAGGGATGCACCAAATCCAGGATTCGGGTTGGGATTAGGCCAGGATTCGTCTTTTTTCAGCAGGATTCAGATTCGGCAAAATCCTTCTCCCTGGCTGAACCAAATCCGAATCCTTATTTGCATACGCATTTGCATATGCAAATTAGGATTTGGATTCGGTTCGGAATTTAGCAGAATCTTTCTCGAAGGATTTGGGGGTTCGGCTAAGTCCAAAATAGTGGATTCGGTGCATCCCTAATCCGTACACATACTAAATCAGCTCTATGCCACAGCAGCAATGTTCATGTGTTCTAAGAATGTTCAATATTAAATAGGTCTGAAGTACTGAAGGCAACAATACACAAACAGATCCTCATCGCTATCCCACTGATCAGCCCTCAAGCCAAATAGAGTCATAGAACAGTCGAAAGGTGTCATGCTGTATATGGTCCTTTTTCTGTAATTGTTACAGTGCGTATGGAAGGCCACTATACATGTATCAAATATTGTATGGTAGTATAGGTATAGACTCTATAGCATACAGGAATGATTAGCAACAGCAGCCATTTTTGTCCACTCAGTTGTAGGTGTAGAGAAATATGACAAAAATATTAGGCATGGAACATGCTATGGCCACAATCATTAGTACATGTAGTATCTGTTGTTCTTTCCCCCCTTGTACATTTTCCACTGGAGGACCAAGGTTCTTTGCAGAAGGCCTCCGCGAGCATCACTTAAAACAAACAAATTTAGCAGCTCTACATACATTATATATATATATATATATATATATAATGTTTACATAATTTTTGGACTGAAATTCCTCCAATTTATTTCTTAGTTTTTTCTCAATTATTTTCTACTCAACATAATAGAAGGATACAAGGTTACATAGTTACATCGTTAAATTGGATTGAAAAAAGACAAGTTCAACCCCTCCAAATGAAAACCCACCATCCATACACACACCCCTCCATACCTTCACATAAATTATATATGCCCATATACTAACTATATTTAGTATCACAATAGCCTTTGACATTAAGGGGCACATTTACTAAGGATCGAAGTGAATATTCGAAGAAAAGTTTAATTTTTAAAATTCTAATTTCGAAGTAATTTTTGGCTACTTCGACTGTCGAATAGGCCAAAATTCGATTAGAATTGAAAACATTCGAAGTACTGTCTCTTTAAAATCCTTCAAATTTGCCACTTTGCCACCTTAAAGCTGCTGAGTTGCCATTTTAGCCTATGGGGGACCTCTTAGAACCTCTCCTGTCCTAGGAAATCTAAGAATTTTGCAGAAAATCATTTGAATCGAATCAAACTATTTCAATTCGATCAGAAACTGACCTGTTTGGTCCATTTTTGATTGAAAATGGCCTTTAAAAAAATTTGCTGGTCGAATTTTGAAGTTTTTTAACTTCCAAATTCACCCATTAGTAAATTTGCCCCTATGTCTGTCCAAGAAATCATCCAAGCCCCTTTAAAAGCATCAAACTCCCAACACACTGCCATTTAGGGTATAACGTGCATTTATATTATTTTTGCCAAAGTGCATAACCTTGTATTTATCAACATTGAACCTCATTTTCCAGATTGCTGCCCAGTTTCCCAACTTAGATAAATCACTCTGCAGAGTGGCAGCATCCTGCAAGGAACCTATAGCTCTGCACAATTTAGTATCATCTGCAAAAATAGAAACCGTACTTTCAATGCCCACATTGAAAAGCAAGGGACCCAGTAAAGAGCCTTGCGGTACCCCATTAACAACACTGGCCAATTAGAAAATGTTCCATTTACCACCACTCTTTGTAGTCTATCTTTTAGCCAGTTCTCTACCAAGGTACAAATACTATGTTCCAGGCCAACATTCCTTAATTTAACCAGTAACCTTCTGTGTGGCACTGTATCAAATGCACAGCCATCCCAAAATCAAGGTCCCTGCTTACCTTCTCATAAAAGGCAAGATCTATTATGCATAAAACCATGCTGGCACAAACTCATAGTATTGTTATTTGCTATGAAGTCCAGTATCTTATCCTATATACCGACGTCAGACTAACTGGCCTATAGTTTTGAGGCTGAGAACAGGATCCCTTTTTAAATAGCAGCACTACATTAGCAATTCGCCAGTCTCTCTGCACCATGCCAGACCTCAATGAATCCTCAAAAATCAAGTAAAGAGGTTTGACAATCACAGAGCTAAGCTCGCTAAGTACCCTGGGATGAATACCATCTGGCCCCGGACCTTTGTTTATCTTAACATGTTCTAGTCTCTTTTAAATTTTATCATGTGTGAACCATGCATCATTACATGTATTATTAGAATTGGGACTATTAAAAAGGAAACCTTCATTAGTTCCTCATTTGTGTAGACAGATGAAAAATATGCATTCAGAATCTGAGCTTTTTTTTGCTTGTTTTCATCAACCAGCTGACCCCCCTCTGATATTGAAGGTCCAACCCCTTCCTGCTTAATTAATTAGCATATTTAAATAATAATTTTGGATTCTTTTTACTGCTTACTGCAATATCCTTTAACATATCGATTTTAGCTTGCCGGATGTCTCATGAACATAAGTATTTTTTTAGAGAGAATACCCTAATATATATATCACTTCATAAAGGTGAAACTGATAGCTGCCTCTAACTTCCATAGCATGGCTTAGTTGCCTTAGAGCCTTTACTAAGGACAGTATATACATAGATATACACACATAGATACACTGTCAACATAACAATAAATAGAATGTATTTAAACTGTATTTTACCTTTTCTTTTTCTAGTTTTTGCTATTATATAAATACGCAAGAAGACCCAAAGATTAGCAAAGAGAAGAAAATGCGAGACACCCGTGTGCTCTGATGTGCTTACTCTGCAACGAGGGGTAATTACAGGATAAGGGTCAATTAATAGAGTTATCATGTGTGCGGGCGGGAGCAGGGAGGGGGGACTATGTAGGGTAGGGGATAGTGGTTTTTAGTATATGGGGGGTTGAATTCTCTTTTAAACAATGAAAGCAAATATCTAATTGGTTGCCATGTGTTATTGCCCAGGAACTCTCCAGCAGAGTTCACGGCGCCATTTTGTCACGAGCAGTGTAGTGAGCGGCGTCTTTTGGTGCATGCGCAGTAGGAGGAATTTGCAGGTTCCTGATCTAGTGCGCATGCGCCTGAAGGTCACTAACTATAGTTGTTTTGCTACAAATAGGGAATTAATATTGTCACAGATTCTCAACACAAATCAAATTCACAGGTAACAAAACCATATCTGGGTGCATTGGTTTAAATATGATGTTATTATTCATGGGATTATTTTCTTGCATATAATAAGGCTGCACTTATGATAGTCCTGAAAATCTCTCCATCTGAGATTCACTTTCTTTTGTTTAGATATGTAAACTCTCTTAGTCTAATGTATTGCACTGGGCAAATATACATGTGGATAATTCTTTGTTGTAGATCCCAGACTATACATTATATACTATATACATTCTCTGGGGGGAAGCTATGATGACATCTATTGATCCCATTACATTACTATGTGCGCTGTACTCATTTATTTCCCAACTAGAGAGGAAAGTTTAGTACTTCCCATATAATCTTGCTGTAATTAGTGCATTGCCCTAGTAGTTTGTTCTGTTTAATATAATACTGCAAGTGATAAATGAAAGTACAGTGCAGGAAGCAGTGATTCCCCTGGCTATTCTTTGTAGGGAAAAGACAATATCATTAATAAAAGAATTCCCTTAACAAATAAGCCATATGCATGAATCTTCCCACTCTGATAGGATGCTGTGCTCTAAAATTATTTATGGACTTGTAATGTGTTCATGCTGCTTGTCTCTTTGAAGCTGTGATTAGAGGGGCACTAACAAATGGATTTGATTAACAAGCACATAGGAAGGTTTGCTGTAACATTAAAAATAGATGCATTTAGTTCTATTTCACGTTTGCATTGTGTGGATTTAAAATTTAGAATTTGACATGATTGGTCTTATATTTACCTCTTGTTTAATGAGAAAGTATAGAGGTATAACTGGAAGGTATTGGAAATGTAAGTTAAAGAAGAGCATAGAGTTGCAAGCAAAACTGCCTAGAAATGGAAGTAGAGGGATTTCCACAGGGCTGTCTATGAACTTTGTGGGCTGGGATGAGTTATCCACTAAATTAAACTTGCAGTAAATAACTGTATTTCCAGTGCAAGAATACAATGGAAATATCCAAATGGCCTCATGAGAGGGAAAGTTAAACATTTATGCTAGAAACACAAGGATTTTTATAAACAATAAGGACTTTCTGTAATTGTAAATGTTCTCTTTTACATTGGATTCTCATTTTAAGAGCTTAGCTCTAGAGCTGTACAGCTAATGGCAGCTTAATACTTGTTTTAGCACCACAAGTATGGACCTAATAGTTGATTTATTATGTAATACGCATGTAAGGAGCACTATTATGGATAAAAGTATGTGGAAACCACGTCTCTTTATTGGAATTGACTATATGGTTGCTTACAGAAATAGTGTGACATTGTTGGGTCAGTAGTATGACATTGTGGTTATACGTGGAGGGAAAAGTCATGTTAGAGAACAAGAAGAGAACAATAAAACTTTGCTTAGAACTTGGAGCAAGAATAGCATCCCTAGAGAGAGAGAGAGAGACAGAGAGAGAGAGAGAGACAGAGAGAGAGAGAGAGAGAGAGAGAGAGAGATATAAAACGACTTTGTTTAAGGGCACTGCTCATTGTTGTTGCACATTTGGAGGACAGACCTATCTCAGTACCAAATTTGTACTCACCCAGGGGGGTGCAAGGTAGAATATTGTATTGCTGCGCTGAAAAGAAAAGTTTCTTTTTGTTTTTTTCTTTTAGAAGAAAAGGTGAGCTGGTCCAAGGTCTGAGATAAATAGCTAGAATCCTGGGAAGGTGGGGACAACTTGGCATCCAATGATTCTATGTTGATCTTCAATGTCATATGCTTTACCTACAGGCAAACTTTAATCTGAATGGAAACAAAGCTGCCATGTCTGATGCCTTCCATGAGATATACTGTATAGGCAAATTAAAGGAGCTGTATGGTTTAAGTCCCTCACAACTATACAGCGTAGAACCTTGTATGGTTATCAGTTTAAAACATTCTGGCTAAAACGTAATTAGTTTAAAAAATAAATAAATAAATATATATATATATATATATAATCCTTTTCCAAAGAATGACGCACTCCAGGACTTCATAGTAGAATCAACCAAGGTGAAGTTTATTAGTCAACGTTTCGGTCCATTCTGGACCTTTCTCAAGACATGGTTATGTCTTGAGAAAGGTCCAGACTGGACCGAAACGTTGACTAATAAACTTCACCTTGGTTGATTCTACTATGAAGTCCTGGAGTGCGTCATTCTTTGGAAAAGGATTATCTACACTTCATATGACAGCACCCAGGCATTAACTTTGCTTTAATTGGAGTGCACCACAGCTGGAACTATATATATATATATATATATATATATATACAGCCCAAGGATACTAAATGTGTTTCGCGTAGGACTGACACTGCCTTAGTGTGGAATGTTTTTTTTTCGGGTGGATGTTTGATCAAACAATGAAACCAAATGTGTTTCTTGTTCGACTTTTCTTTAGAGTGTCCTCTGTGTAAAATTCTTTTGCATAATGAAAGAAAATGCAGTTCTAAGCAACTCTTCAATATACATTTATTAAAGTGCATCTATAATGCAAAGGTACACACGCTGTGCATAATGAGTTAGGCTGAAAAAAAAGACGTCCATCAAGTTCAACCTTTTGACTCTATATATATAACTTGCCTAACTGCTAGTTGATCCAGAGGAAGGCCCATTTGAAGCCTCTCCAATTTGCCACAGAGGTAATTCCTTCCTGACCCCAAAATGGGGACTAGTCCCTGGATCAACTTGTATAATGAGCTATCTTCCATAACCCTGTATTCCCTCACTTGCTAAAAAGCCATCCAACCCCTTCTTAAAGCTATCTAATGTATCAGCCAGTACAACAGTTTCAGGGAGAGAATTCCACATCTTCACAGCTCTCACTGTAAAAAAAACCCCTTCCGAATATTTAGGTGGAACCTCTTTTCTTCTAATCTGAATGGGTGACCTCGTGTCAGCTTTGAAGCAAATTATCCTTTATGTTGAATAAAGGATAATTTGCAGCAAAGCACTGTGTCAACCTGGTCTGTTCCACTAAACACGCTATACCTACTGGTGAATAAAGCATTAGAGAGATTATTATATGATCCCCTTATATATTTATACATAGTTATCATATCACCCCTTAAGCGCCTCTTCTCCAGCGTGAACATCCCCAATTTGGCCAGTCTTTCCTCATAGCTAAGATTTTCCATAAAAAATAAAAGGTATAGATGCATACTGGTACAAAAGCAAATATATTTGCTATATTGTGATGGAGTTTCAGATTGATTCTTTACTATTACTGATGGGTGAATCTCACCGTTTTGCTTCGCCGAAAAATTTGTGAATTTCCAGCGAAATTCGCGACTTTGCACAAAAATTTGCGAAACGAGTTGCACGCCGTTTTTGACGTGCGTCGCGTCAATCACGGTGCGTCGCGTCGTTTCCGTTGCATCGTGTCGTTTTCGCCGTGTCGCTGGCAAATTTTTGCTGGCGTTTCGCGGGAATTCGCCGCAAATTTACCCCTGGCGAATAAATTCGCCCATCACTATTTCCTATAAAGGAGACAGCATGAACCTTTAATAATGAATCCCAGGTAGGGTGCAAACAATAGATATTAAGAAAGGTTTTGTATTACTTGTATAGTACAACTGGCATAACAAGCAATTACAAAGAAAAGAGCCCAAATCCTTTCCCTACAACTCCTATTTACTGGGCTTTTTTTTTACTGTACAGGTATGGGATCCGTTATCTTGTTATTACGGAAAGACTGTCTTCCATAGACTGCATTGTAATCAAATAATCCAATTTTTTTTTAAATGATTTCCTTTTTCTCTGTAATAACAAAACAGAACATTGTACTGATTTCTAACTAAGATCTAATTAGAACTTTTTAGAAGCAAAATCAGCCTATTGGGTTTATTTAATGTTTATATGATTTTCTAGTAGACTAAAGCTATGAAGATCCAAATTACAGAAAGATCCATAATCCAGAAAACCTCAGGCCCCGAGCATTCTGGATAACAGGTCCCATACCTGTACTGGGCGTTTAACAGTCCCCAGTTACCTCGGCATGGGAGAAGTCTGATTCTCTGCTATGGAACTGATGAGTTGCAGACAGATGTGTATGTGGATAGGAGCCATAGAGACACTTAGTTTCTCAGCCCTTACAAGGGAAAACAGAATATGTGGAGTCTGGAGGATTTATAGGACTTGGCAGCCCCATCCACTTGTAAACATGTTATGAAATGTTATGTTCCTGTGATCGTTAATAGAAAGAAATAGAGCTTATGTAATGTCACTAGAAATGAAAGATGATACAGTGACTGACCTCTTCCAGCATTTCCTATGAAATAATCAGTAAGTCATGCAATAAACATCAAAGCATCCCTTTGTCTTTCCCAGTACAAACCTATATATATATATTTAAACAGGATTTACATTGTATTTTATATGTATTGACTAGACTGTGCTCAAATATGTGTTCCATCCCTGAACTAAAGGATATCCAAATTAAACCTGCCAAACACAAGTACAACATAAGGCTCGTTTATAACGGCCCCTGCTGCAAGTTTGGGAGCACTAAGGTGCCTCACTGGTCATAATGGAGTTGTGTCAGGGGCAGTTTTCCACTCTGTTTGCCATAAGGGGGTAAATACAGGGGCCCATTGTGGGCTGTGCCCGTAGCCACTCCCTGACTTGCATGTCTGAATTGCACACAAGGTACATGATGAGCTGGAGGATTTCTACGTGCCACCCCTGCCCTACCCTCATGTATTGCATTCAGCAGAGCTTTATCCATGGAGGTGGCTTTAGGTCTCTGCCATCCATTTTGGAATGACCTGTCAATTCCCCTGGTTTTTCAGGGAGTTACCAGATATGACCCTTTCCCCTAGACTCCTCTGATTTTCTACACTTCCCTTCTGAAAACATTTACATCAGAAGGTTTTGTGTAAATGCTGTGATGTCATCAACAAGCCATTCTTAACAGCAGGTGAAAGAAGTGACAACACGCTAACACAAATGCATAAGGGAAAACCATGTGTCCAACTTGACCACAGTTTACCAAAATTAACCCTACTTTATACCACTTTATTAATGAATGAATGAATTATACTCATGTAATGTTTTTTTGGCTATGCAGCACAAAGTAGTTTAAGTGTCCAGCTAGTAGATGAGCATGGGTTATACTGCGACACTGCACGGCAGGGCAGGGCCTTTGCTAAGTGGAAGCTATCCATTTAAGAGGTATAAAATACACAAATACACAGGCTACTGTATATAAAATAGATGTTGGACGCCAGGAGGTTCTTGGTGAAAACCGTAACAGAGGTTTATTTGCATATGCACCAAAGGAAATGAACCACAGGTTTACTAACACACAAGTTGGTGCAGGTGTAGCATATAACAGAGGAGGAGAAATAGCAGAGCAGATACAGCAAAAATGCAGATTTGTCATCCCATAAAGCAGAATAGTCACTGGTACATTAATTCCTCTTAAAGCATTACCTCCTGCCAGTGTGGGGAAATCAACGTAGGAACCTGTAGCTGCTGCTCAGGCCTAATCCCTAACCACTTGAAAATTCTGCACTAAAGGCATGCGGGGAAGCTTGTAGGAAGATCACTTCCTGCTATCACTCCTTGATGGAACCAGAGCTGTTCATACTATATAACACTTGCTATCTCACTCTCCTAGAGAGTCTATTAAAGATCTGCCCTAATGATAGCTAACCTATTCACAGGATTACCTGGTTCCTGACTCAGTCTCTGAAGGTAAAGTTCCTTTAGGGCACATGGCTTTACTGGGGCCTTGGTGATCCCAGGCTCAATTGGAACACCTAACAGATCAGACACCAGGAGCCAAAGAGACAGAGGCCCCTCCCTACACACATTATAAAGCCTAGTGGCAGGGAGTGGTCATTGCACACTTTCACCAATAACTAAAGGTGTTGCTAAAGAACTTTTACAGATGCTTACACCCAATAACAAAGGACATACTAAAGGTAGGGGATTAACTCCATAGATGCTGTATAGAATCTATGGGTCCCTACACTCACAAGCTGTGGTATATGCAAAGTAATCAGTGGCATTAGAAATCACGGGGCCCCATACAACAAACTTTCCTGGGCCCCATACAACAAACTGCCCACCCTACATCCCGACAAAGGGAGGTTGCAGCATTAAGAAGTGGATCTATGTTTGTGGAGCCCACAAGAACCCGGGGTCCAATGTTTTTTCCCGGTGTCCTATTGGCCCGGTCCAACCCTGGATACAGAAGCCCATATGGATACAGAAGCCATATGTACACAATAGAAGGAAAGTGTTTCTTTTGACAGAGGACTCAGAGCAGCATTACTTTGAGGGTTTACTGGTGTATTTATATAGACCTTTCTGAAAAAGCTTACTTAGTTTTAACCTTTCCTTCTCCTTTAATTACTTTAATATTTTATAAAAGGGTATATTATTTTTTCAAATTTATGTTTCAAAGTCACATGGCACAAATTCAATCACTGAACACTGATTATAACTGATAACATCACTAAGCACAATCTATAAAGATATAGGTTACAGGATCTCTCTATAAAGCAGTTATGTTTTATATAGGAGACTGGACACCTCGAGTTGTAGTTCCTGTTTGAGCTTGGGGGATATTTAAACTGAAAACTACTGGGTTATCAACCTCACCGAATTCATGTCACAGTGGCTGAAGCTTTGGTATGTTTCCTATTTATTGCACAGTATTGGATCTATCAAACAAAAGACAAATTGTTTAGATTATAGCCTGACTGGGAGAATTTTAATTATTTTTTTAAGGGTAAATTAAAATATTTTGGTGCCATCATGCTGCTTGTGATAATTAAAAACGATCCCTCCGTGCAATATGGGATTTGCATTGGTTTATCCAGTTTACAGCTCAGTACCAGTATACCCGTACTATTCTGATAATGTAAAGGAGGGGTTGTTCACCTTCCAAACACTTTTTTCAGTTCAGTTGTTTTTAGATTGTTCCACAGAAATAAAGATTTTTTTTTAATTTCTTTCCATAATTAATTTTTTCGCCTTGCCTCATGGCAGGAGCGGCCCTGTCTAAGTTTAAAGTTTAATTCTTGTGTCTCTGGTGTTTCAGTCTGGCAGCTCAGTAATTCTGGTGCAGAATCGAAATGGTTGTAATTTTGCAACATTTAATTGATACATTTCTCAGTAGCATCTCGGGAGTATTAGCAAATATTGTTTCAATTCTAACAGCTGCCTCTAACAAAACCCAGGGATTCTGCTCAGCAGGGAAAAAGATAAGAAATGTATCCATTAAATGTATAAATTTAGAACTGTTTAAAGGGTCAGTGACCCCCTCCCCCTTCCCAGAGCTGCTTTAGAAGGTGAAAAATTACACTTTACACTTCAATATTAGAAAAAACTGTCACAAATAGAAAATAGAGAAGTTATTGGAAAAAGTCGTTATTTCTGGTGGTCTATCTGAACACAACAAGTTGTTGATGAAAAACCCCTCTAAGGTGTAACAACAGCTCCAGTGGCTGCTAAGGGCCCTCTGACTATTGTACTACAACATACACGTTTAACACAGGAACCTCTACAGATACACTTTTCATTTTACCAGGTGGCACACATTAAGGGGTGGCATGTCACCCAGCCACACTAGTAGTTTGCAGTTATTCAGAATACTAGGGACTATACTCTGTCCCCATGTTTTGGCTATAGGTAAAAAGCATATGGTGCTGTTCCAACTAGCCTGCATGTAGGTAAAGCTTGCCCATAAACTTCACAGGGGTGGGGGCCAGAGGATGATGGCTTCCTGGATCCATGAGCAGAAATCCAGTCCTGTTATACTTCCACATCTGCTAATGCACAATTAACTGGTTGATGTGGAGCATCCATAGATGCAATTTTCAAACCTGCCCGTTTTCCAAACCAACTGATATCCATAGTAAATGTATATCAGTTAGGTCAGAGTCAACATACACACCAATGATTGCATTGGCTGGCTTTAGCCCGTCTTTCTGAACTGTTTGTAGTTCTTCATGTACAGGAGACAATACCATTTTCCAGTTACCCGAAGAGCGCAACACGTCTTATAGCTTCATCCACTATTGTGGTGGAGACCTCGTCCACTATATGTTTCTGCTCAACAGATCATAACATTATCATAAGCACTTGAGGAAGGCTCTTGGGCTACAGGACACATACAGGTATGGGACCTGCTACCCAGAATGCTGGGGACCTGGGGATTTCTAGATAACAGATCTTTCTGTAATTTGGTTCTTCATACCTTAATAGGATTATGTAATAAAAGGCTTTAAGTTTGCCCAAGGGCAGTAACCTATAGCAACCAATCAGCAGGCAGCATTTACTGGTCACCTGTTGAAAAGAAAGCATTTTATTGGTTGTTATGGGTTACTGCTCCTGGGCAAACTTAGTGCCTTTTATTACATATGAGTGTATTTATGTCTACTAAGGTCATGTAAACATTAAATAAACCCAATAAGCTGGTTTTGCTTCCACTAAGGGCAATACTACATGGACGATTCACGTTCCGTTTTCAGGTGGATGCAACACTGTGCGCAAAAACGCATGCAACGAGTCGCATGCGACAGAAAACAAGGTAAGTAATAGAAAAGTCGGATGGTGTCGCAGGGTTGATCAAATGCAACACAACTGTCGGATAAAGACACAGCTTGCAACATTTTCATCCGACAGTCATGTTGCGTCAGATCAACCCTGCGACACCATCCTATTACCTTACCTTGTTCCGGTCGCATCCGACTTGTTGAATGCGTTTTTGTGCACAGCGTCGCATCTGCCAGAGAAGACGGACGTGAATCGTCTATGTAGTTCTGCCCTAAGGATTAATTATATCTTAGTTTGGATCAAAGTGCTGTTTTATTATTACAGAAAAAAGGAAATCATTTTTAATAAGTTGGATTATTTGATTAAAATGCAATTTATGGGAGATGGCCTTTCTGTAATTTGGAGCTTTCAGGATAACGGATCCCATACCTGTACTGCAAGGGACAACTAATTATTTGTTGATACTGGGGACAATATTGTTATCCAGAAAGCTCCAAAGGTCATCTCCCATAAACTGCTTTATAATAAAGTAATACAATTTCTTAAAAATTATTTCCTTATTTTCTATAATAATAAAACAGGTGTTGGATCCGTTATCTGTAAATCCATTATCCAGAATGCTCCGAATTACAGAGTGGCCCTGTCTCATAGACTCCATTATAATGAAATAATCCAATTTTTTTTAATTAGTTCCTTTTTCTTTGTAATAATAAAACAGTAGCTTGTACTTGATCCCAACTAAGATATAATTTATCCTTATTGGAAGCAAAACCAGCCTATTGGATTTATTTAATGTTTACATGATTTTCTAGTAGGCTTAAGGTGTGAAGATCCAAATTATGGAAAGATCCATTTTCCGGAAAGCCCCAGGTCCAGAGCATTCTGGATAATAGGTCCCATACCTGTATCTTGATCCAAATTAAGATGAAGATCCAATTAATCCTTATTGGAAGCAAACCCAGCCTATTGGGTATATTTAATGTTTGCATGATTTTCTAGTAGACAAAAAATTTGAAAACACATTTAGTTTTCTCTGTAATAATCAAGCAGGACATTGTACTTGATGCCAACTAAGATGCTGGTAATCTTTTTTTAGGGTGCAAAACAATCTTATTGGGTTTATTTAATGTTTATATGATTTTTAGTTGACTTAAAATATGGAGATCCAAATTATGGAAAGATTCCTTATCCGGAAACCCACAGGCTCCCAAGCTATCTGGAGAGATACAGGCGCTACTAGTTAGAGCTCTCAATCTGGAATTTATATAAAGTGTACTTTTTTTTCTTTGTAAACTTCTGAAATAAATATTTTGTCATGCCATCGTTTAACCACAGCACATGTATTACTTTCATTGATCCTTTCTACACATAGTGTAACTGTCAGTATCCATTTCATTGAGGGGAAGGAGCACTTTTCCTCTGTTTGCTGCCCGTTTTCTGCCATTTTAATTTATAACTGTATTCCAAATGCAATTATTTGCATGCATGGTGTTATTTATCTCCCTGTGTGTTTATTGTTAGAACCAAATTGAGCCGGCGCCAGGTTAGTGTGTATTGCATACAAAAGAGTTTCTTGGCGTGACTTTATATGGTTTACATAATGTTACCCCAACAGCTGGTTTGTTGATTTGACTTAAGAAGCCTTACAGAAAACTCATAGGCACTGTACTATATTAGTGGAATCATGTACTTGTCATCCCTTCCTCATGGTGGAGGCTCAGTGTCAGAAAAAGAACAGAGCTCACCAAGGAAACTGAGGAATCATCAGGGATTACTTTGCAGCCATTCATAAAACGGAGAGTAATGAGATATAATCTCTGCAATATACGTAGTCACATATTCAAACCTGCCAACAGGGTAACCAACATGGGGAAGGAACATTTGAACTATTCATAATCATCTCAGATATGTTAAGGGCCTTTACACATGGGCGTTTTGAGCTGCGCTCCCCTGCGTTCCAGTTTCATACGTTCAGTCGCAGAGGAGCGCAGGAGTAAACGCACGTCATTGCTGTCTAGGGGGCCAAACGCAGGTGGGACGCAGCATGTTGAGTTCCACCTGTGTTCAGCGCTTACATGCGCCTGTGTGAGTACAGCCCCCTTAATGGCATGCATTTACTCCTGCGCTGTGGCTGAACGCATGAAACTGGAATGCAAAAGCCTATGTGTAAGGGCCCTTAGAGAGACAGACACTTTCATTCTACACATTGATCCAATAAACCTTCCCACAGGAGATGTCACTTTCCTCACATGTCAGCAAACCTGAATGCCTTTTAACTTCCCAGAAATATATATATAGAGAGAGACCTTATCTTTACTAGCAGAGTTATCAGGAGTTATTCTACACCAATATATACTATATAATATAGTTGCTTAAAGATGCTTTGGAAAGGTTCCATTTTCTGAGCATGCAGCTCATTAGAGGGATTTGTGTTTGGGGGGGAAATCATTTATTTCACCATATTCTTTCCAGATATCTCAGCTGTAATAGTGCCGGTAATGGAGACAGAAGAATTCCAGCTCACAGTGTGACAGCAGTCTGGGCAGTGTTTAAATCACTTCAAGAACTCTCTTTGAGAAATGGGAATGTGCCGTACAATGTGGCTTATATTAGGGGTGATATGTATTGCAAAGGGACATTTTAAAATGGAATTTTTTTTTCAGTCACCAGGTTTCATCCATAGGAAATGCCTGATGTTTCAGTTATTCTATATATACTATATATATAGTCCATAAAAAGGGTCCGCACTCACAGGACTTATGAAGTAAGCAAAAAGTTTTAATAGAAGTGACAAACGAACCTGACGTTTCGGTCAGCAATCTGACCTTTCTCAAAGTGCATTTACAAACAAGACATCGACTTATAAACCCCCAGTGGTGGGAAGAGAGGAAGTGACATCATTCAATCACCTATGCAAATCACTCACAGCAAAAATAAAACAATTATATAATAAAAAACAATATAATGTGACAAAAACATCAAATATTAGGATTATTCATGTGTCAGCAATGTGTATACCCACATAAAGTCCAAAACCCTTGTTAGCAAAAAAACGAACATCCACTTTCCAGCGTGCATACTAATAAAAATGCATCTAAAAATACAAAAATATAAAAATATCGTGAGCGGATACCTCAGTATTCCCTATTGGTGTATACTCAAAGGGATAGTATATTATTTATTAATATTGTAACTTAAAATGGAGATATCCAGCAGTTAGCGACTATGTTGCTAATTATGTTTGATCTCGATCCCTTCATTCGTGGGTATAACTGTATAAAGAGATGTTACATCCATGGTTGCAAGTAGTAGCCCCTGTGGTAGTGGTTGGCACTGTCGCAATTGGCTTAGTAGGTCTCCCGTGTCTTTAATATAGGTCTTAGTTTTCTGAACCAGGGGTTGGAGGAAGTGATCCAAATATTGTGCTAGTGGTTGTAGGCAAGAGTCCCTCGCACTGACTATGGGTCGTCCTGGTGGATTAGTCATAGATTTGTGTATTTTTGGTAAAGTATACAGAATAGGGCACACTGGATGTTTTGTTGTGAGAAAATTTTTAGTTGTTTCTGTAATAAGACCCTGAGACAGTGCTGCCTGTAGTTGAGAGTCCACTAGCTGTTTGAATCGTAGTGTGGGATCACTCTCAAGTCTTTGGTAGACTTGTGTGTCTCCTAGTTGTCTCAATATCTCATCCCTATATTGGGTATAGTCAAGAACAACAACTCCACCTCCTTTGTCTGCTGGCCTTATCACTATTTGTGAGTTACCCTTAAGGTTTGTGATTGCCATCTTCTCATCACGTGTCAGGTTAGATCGATAATTGGTGTCCCTCGGTTTCATTGATTCATCAATCAGTAGTCTCGTATATGCTGCAATTGATTTCGGTGTATTTGGAGGTTCAAAATTAGTTTTTGGCCGAAAAATCGGAATATTTGCATCTGTCGACTTAACTCTAAAATGCTCTTTAAGCTTCAAAGTTCTTTGGAATTTATGGATATCTACCATCAATTCCAGCGGATCAATTTTAGTGGTGGGGACATAAGTCAGTCCTTTGGACAATATTTGAAGTTCCGTTGGATGCAGATGGTAGGAACTAAGGTTGATTTCTTTGGAAGTCTAAACTAAACACCGGATTACCAGATGAGCCCCAGACTAAATGACACTGAGGGACAGTACATATTATAGCGGATCGCAATACAGGACCAGCTCTTGTGCCGATCGGAAGGTTTACCTATAAGATTTTATCAGGTATTTAACCATATATTTATTCTATTACGCTCAAGGGGGTAGCGCTGCATTTAACATATGCATGAAAGGGTTACCGCTATGTTCCAACAAACGTTGCCATTGAAATTGTCAAAACATAATTAGCAACATAGTCGCTAACTGCTGGATATCTCCATTTTAAGTTACAATATTAATAAATAATATACTATCCCTTTGAGTATACACCAATAGGGAATACTGAGGTATCCGCTCACGATATTTTTATATTTTTGTATTTTTAGATGCATTTTTATTAGTATGCACGCTGGAAAGTGGATGTTCGTTTTTTTGCTAACATGGGTTTTGGACTTTATGTGGGTATACACATTGCTGACACATGAATAATCCTAATATTTGATGTTTTTGTCACATTATATTGTTTTTTATTATATAATTGTTTTATTTTTGCTGTGAGTGATTTGCATAGGTGATTGAATGATGTCACTTCCTCTCTTCCCACCACTGGGGGTTTATAAGTCGATGTCTTGTTTGTAAATGCACTTTGAGAAAGGTCAGATTGCTGACCGAAACGTCAGGTTCGTTTGTCACTTCTATTAAAACTTTTTGCTTACTTCATAAGTCCTGTGAGTGCAGACCCTTTTTATGGACTGGATGATACTTTTTGGCCTATGCACCCAGGCGTTGCTGATCCCATAAACGTGAGTGCTGATACTCTCCATTGTGTATATATATATATATATATATATATATATATATATATATATATATATATATGTATCATTGTTAAATAGCTGTATATTATGTAGGTTAAAGAAAGGCATTAGATCCACATGGCTCACCAGGAAATTTCAATGTTATAGTCGCTTCAAAACTTGGCAGCCAGTGCTTACAAGACATAATTGCTTGGTGGGCAGTTGTTTTCTCCACTTATGGACAGGGCCGTATTTATATTAACGAACCCGAGGGCCTGTGCCTGGGGCGGCAAATTTTGGGGGGTGGCCCTCAGGTGCCTATAGCTGTATTTTTAATTACAAAAAAAAGTCGCCTGGCGACTTCCACGGATTTGACGTTTGACGTTTTGCCTAGGGCAGCATGGGACCTAAATACAATTCTGCTTATGGAGATTCAAGATGAATAGAGGGACGACACTGGAAGTATAATACATGTGAACAATGTACAGTTGGAAATACACAAAACTGCATTGTTTCTAGACATATTGTATCAGCCTGACATTTTTCCTTTTTAGCCTTTACTATTAAAAGGAGTGCTAGAAATTCTATTTAAGCAAGAGTCATCAGTGGAGGATTTACAATAAGCAGCTTGCGGTCCATCTGGGGTCCTGAGAGATAGATGTAGCTCTTGTGAGCAGGATCAGATAAACAGACAATTCTTTAACAGGGCAGAGTCCATTTATTATTCACATATACAGACTCTGGGAGCCAAGCGGCATAAAACAAAACAAAATCCTTGCCACACTTGGGCTGTAACTAATACACAGGGTACTTTCCCTCTCGACTATCAGTCCCCTACTGGGATTCCCAGCCAAACACAAAAGTACAACTCCACAGAGTCACGGTACTTTTACAATGTACTTTTTTTTCCTTATGGAAAACAAACAGCTGCTCCAACTGGCTACACAATGTTGGTCTCTATAAAAAGATATTGCATAAAACAACTCATATGTAAAACCCTACTTCATGTAAATAAACCAGTTTCATAATAATATACTTTTTTAGTAGCATGTGCCATTGGGTAATCATAAATAGAAAATTGCCATTTTAAAAATAAGGACAGCCTCCTGGGATCCTAGGATCCAACGGTGCACACAAACATACCAAACAAACTATAAAGTTAGGTCACATGAGCCAATTAACAGACAGAGTTGTGTCTTTTGCTTCCACACTTCTTCCTGTTACAGTTAGAGATTAAATATTTCTGGTCAGGTGATCTCTGAGGCAGCACACAGACCATCATGAAATGGTGGTTCAAGGCAAGAGATGTAAAAGGACAATATTTACTTAAATATATATACCAGGTAGGTAAGATTCTTTAATATGTCACTTGATTTGATATAAACTATCTGTTGCTCAAAAATTCATTTTGGGGGTATAGTTTTCCTTTAAGGTGGCCGTACACTGAGAGATCCGCTCGTTTGTCGATGTCACTAAACGAGCGGATCTCTCCCCGATATGAGGATATGAGGTGGGCAATATCGGGCTGATCCGATCGTGGGCTCTAGGGCCCAAAGATCAGATCAGAATGACACAGATACGGGCGGTCGGATCAAGGGACCGCATCAATGAACAGATGCGGCCGTGATCTGACTGGATTTTCAATCCTGCCCAATCGACATCTGGCCGACTTTCAGCCAGGTATCGATCAGGGGAAGCCCACACGGGCCGATAAGTTGCAAACTCTGTTGGCCGCTTTTAACAGCCTGTGTATGGCCTCCATTACTCTCTCACTCCCCTCTACAGCAGCTAGCAGATCTAGCCTCCTAATTATTCCCCAGGTTAGACTTCTGTACATATAGGAGTAAGACATGAACCTGGGGGAAATCTATTAAAGCACTGCGTATCTTGTCGGCGCTATACAAATAAATGATGATGATGATGATGATGATCTCCCTTCACACTGTGCTCCAGTTACCGGTTCACACAACTTAAAATATTTTTTAAGGCTCTTCTAAATCCAGCTCACATATATATGAAGGAGAAAATAATTGGCCCATGGCACAGAGGATATTGGACAGTACTGATTTAGAGAATCAAATGAATATTAAAAATACCATAGGCTCACACAGTATATGCATATAAGGGGTCATTTACCTATGGGAAGGAAAAAACAGGCAAAGAAAGTATAAAAAAAACAGGCATATTTAGCCATTTCAAAAAAATTCTAATTTACACTCTGCCTTCCTCTCTCTTTCTGAATTTCTGTAGACCTTTGCAGTTTGGAGCACAGAGGCCTGGGGCTGCTCCCATGGGTGAAGGGGTTTCTGTGTGTTTGGCAGCACATGAGAGACGTGAAGAGATTGGCACATAGGCATGCTCTTGCACTTCTTAAGGTGGCCATACATGGGGAGATCCGCTTGTTTGGAGTTGTTGCCAAACGATCAGATCTCTCCCCGATATGCCCACGAGGTGGGCGATATCAGGCTAATCCAATCATGGGCCCTAGGGCCCAACGATCGGATCACAATGGAGGACAAACGAACAGATATGGCCGCGATCCGACAGGATTTTAAATCCTGTCTGATCAACATCTGGCCGCAATATCAATTGGGGAAGCCCGTCAGAGCGCCCCATACACTGGCCAATTAGCTGCCAACTTGGACTGTCGGCAGCTTTTATCAGCCCGTGTTTGGCCACCTTTATTGCTCTTGCACATCATTCTTAGTAGAAAACCCAAGAGATTCTGCGTCTCATTTAAGGAGTCTTTCTTGGAAAATATAAAAAAAATCAAAATACTGCAGGGTTCCATATTTCACCACCCAGTTGCCCATAATAAGCCCACCAAACTGAATTACTGATGCTAGCGGATTTTATAGTGATCATCCTGACTACTGACATTACATTAGTCAATATAGTAGTCTACCTGGAAAATAGGATAAAAAAGGGAATCTGGTCAGGTTCTGTGAGGACAAGGGACCTTACAGTTCTTTCAGCTGCAATAATGTTTGAATGGAGTGTTTCCTTAGAATATCAGCATTCTTCTTGATCAGCTGAAAAACTCTCCAAAAATAACACATACTGTATAAGGCTCAAATGCAGTCCTACCTTTCAGGGGGGGAAGCACGGCATGTTCTGCATGAAAATCCCAACTGATATGGAACTTCCTCCCTTGTTTACTTTGAGCACAACACCTGCGTGGCACAGGGTCGGACTGACCAGCCAGGGTATTGGAGGATCTGTTTTTTTTTGGACCAGGACCTAGTCAGCCTCAATCTGGAAAAATTCCCATAGGCCCATTCTTAGTTCCACAGTAAACCTATGTAACCTCAATATCATTTAGCACTATCACCATTTCAGTGAGTGAGCCCTGGGTGTTAGGATCCTTGTTAGGCCCTAGGAGAACGAGTCTGACATTGGCAGGACAGGTGGACTGAAGTCCTAAAAAATGCACATACAAGGCACTGAATGCATAGATGAAGTGACATTTTAACTATTCATTTATTAAGAGTTTTGACACAACCCTTGCTGGTTAGTATCTAGGAAGGAAAAACACTTTGAATCTTCTGTGTAGTCAGGCTGTTATGTATCACACCCACACCTAAAGGTGGCCATGCATATAGAGATCCGCTCCTTTGCTGGTCTTGCCAAGCAAGTAAACCTCTCCCAGATATGCAATATCTGGTCGTAGGCTTAGGGCCCCCACAATTGAATCATAATGGGAGGTCTGATTGCAGGTCTGTATCAACAAACAGATGCAGTCCGCAATTAGACTGGATTTTTACCCCTGCCTGATCAATATCTGGCCGACTCTAGGCCTGACATACGGGCCCCACACACGGGCCAATATGTGTATCTGAACCACGATGATGCGGCACTGGCGGAACTTTCCCAACGTGCCCCGTCTCCTCTCTGATCGTAGCTCTCGTGATAGACTGGCCACTTTTCTCCAACTGCAATATCACATACTCCCTCACTTCAGAGTACTGATCAAAGTACATTCAGGAGGATGGTCAATCTAGTAACAACTTTGGCTTTATTAAGACACATGCAGATTACATTCTGACAGAGTAGAACGCGTTTCGTGCCTACATATTTGGCACTTCATCAGAGTTGAACATAGGTACTATGTTGCGAAAGCGCAGCTGCCAATAGCAACCAAGCATCAGTCTACTGCAGAAAATATAATATAAGATCTGATTGGCTGCTAAGCACAGCTGAGTGCACTGGTGCCATATTTAACCTTTTTTTTTGCCCCTACCAGCCCCTTGATTTTCTAGCAGATATTACAAGTATCCAGCCATTCCTAGCCCTAACATCACTGAAATGTACAGTATCATAATGGGAATCCTATTCTCCTATTCTCTTTAATTTGTTACGGGAGAGGAGGAAGGATATGGTGGTAAATGAATGTGATCCCTAGGGCCACTGATCCTGTTTGGGTTAAATCCGTTTAATCAGGGTCGGACTGGGGGACCCAGGGACTGCTGTCCAGGTCCCACCTCTGCCCCCCCCCCCCCGGACCTTCCCTCCTCGCCTTTTGCCGTACTGGGCGCAGCGCACCACTGCGCATGAATGCCTAGCGCCGCTCAGCAGGAGATTTTATTTTCAAATTGATTGGGGGGGCCCATAAGGGCCAGGGCCAACCACAGGCCCACCAGGTTTTTTCCCAGTGTCCCACCGGGTCAGTAAAACCCTGCATTTAATACAATAATTATATAATACAGGGAGCTGAAAGTCTAAATACTGGTAAAGCTATAAAGTACAAAGCAATACTTCTTGGCACGGGGTCAAGTCTCTGTGCTTTTCATTTCAATAAATGTATGGTTTAGGACGGTCCACTGATACTTTGGCAATATCAGTGAAATACAAACTTGGATAGAGGCTTCACAGTTAATCAGAAATCAGATAACCCCCCTCCCAATATTGAGCCATTTTGATATAATACCTTTGCTCCCTATGGGAAGCTCAGAGAGCAGTAGAGAGAGGAAGTGAAAATGAAACATTACTTCCATTAATGACATAAAAAGCTCAGTTATTAAAATCTTAACTCCCCGGTGTCCTACTATCAGCCGCACACACACAGTATACGTAGCAGCACTTTACTCTACTACACTCCTTCAGTACAATGAGATGCAACTCTCTGAGGAAATTTAATAAATTAAATGGAATAGCTCTCTTACTTATTATATCCATATAATCTGGCCAGAGCATTTTTTTATACCTCAGATATTCCTAGTGCATATGTGGAATACACACTAAAATGCTGAGACATACACTCTTTCCAGTTTGATTGTTATTAAAGAGAAACACAATAGCCCCAAGGCACAGCATTAGCATAATTATGCTCAGATAATAATTTATCCCTAATCAGTGTCATATGCATGGTCTTATAACCACGGGACACTAAGCTGTATCTCTCAGCTTTCTAACACTGATAGTCCAAGTTATGGTTTTAATTTTCTGTTTCTTTCCTGCCCTTTAAGCTGCAACATGTAAACAATACTATGCTATTAGCTGCTTCCTTATACTGTTGAGAGTATACTCATCTACTGTGCCTAGTAAATAGAAGAATGCTGAGAGTATACTCATCTACTGTACCTAGTAAATAGAAGAATACTGAGAGAATACTCATCTACTGTATCTAGTAAATAGAAGAATACTGAGAGTATACTCATCTACTGTATCTAGTAAATAGAAGAATGCTGAGAGTATACTCATCTACTGTACCTAGTTAATAGAAGAATACTGAGAGTATACTCATCTACTGTACCTAGTAAATAGAAGAATGCTGAGAGTATACTCATCTACCATACCTAGTAAATAGAAGAATGCTGAGAGTATACTTATCTACTGTGCCTAGTAAATAGAAGAATGCGGAGAGTATACTCATCTACTGTACCTAGTAAATAGAAGAATACTGAGAGTATACTCATCTACTGTATCTAGTAAATAGAAGAATACTGAGAGTATACTCATCTACTGTATCTAGTAAATAGAAGAATGCTGAGAGTATACTCGTCTACTGTACCTAGTAAATAGAAGAATGCTGAGAGTATACTTGTCTACTGTATATAGTAAATAGAAGAATGCTGAGAGTATTCTCATCTACTGTATCTAGTAAATAGAAGAATACTAAGAGTATACTCGTCTACTGTACCTAGTAAATAGAAGAATGCTGAAAGTATTCTCATCTACTGTATCTAGTAAATAGAAGAATACTGAGAGTATACTCGTCTACTGTACCTAGTAAATAGAAGAATGCTGAGAGTATACTCATCTACTGTACATAGTAAATAGAAGAATGCTGAGAGTATACTCATCTATTGTACCAAGTAAATAGAAGAATACTGAGAGTATACTCATCTACTGTACCTAGTAAATAGAAGAATGCTGAGAATATACTCATCTACCATACCTAGTAAATAGAAGAATACTGAGAATATACTCATCTACCATACCTAGTAAATAGAAGAATGCTGAGAGTATACTCATCTACTGTACCTAGTAAATAGAAGAATGCCGAGAGTATACTCATCTTCTAGTGTATCTAGTAAATAGAAGAATACTGAGAGTATACTCATCTAGTGTATCTAGTAAGTAGAAGAATACTGAGAGTATACTCATCTACTGTATCTAGTAAATAGAAGAATGCTGAGAGTATACTCATCTAGTGTATCTAGTAAATAGAAGAATGCTGAGAGTATACTCATCTAGTGTATCTAGTAAATAGAAGAATGCTGAGAGTATACTTGTCTACTGTACCTAGTAAATAGAAGAATGCTGAGAGTATACTCATCTACTGTGCCTAGTAAATAGAAGAATGCTGAGAGTATACTCATCTACTGTACCTAGTAAATAGAAGAATACTGAAAGTATACTCAACTACTGTATCTAGTAAATAGAAGAATACTGAGAGTATACTCAACTACTGTATCTAGTAAATAGAAGAATGCTGAGAGTATACTCATCTACTGTATCTAGTAAATAGAAGAATGCTGAGAGTATACTTGTCTACTGTACCTAGTAAATAGAAGAATGCTGAGAGTATACTCATCTACTGTACCTAGTAAATAGAAGAATGCTGAGAGTATACTCATCTACTGTACCAAGTAAATAGAAGAATACTGAGAGTATACTCATCTACTGTACCTAGTAAATAGAAGAATGCTGAGAGTATACTCATCTAGTGTATCTAGTAAATAGAAGAATACTGAGAATATACTCATCTAGTGTACATTTTAAAAAGAAGAATGCTGAGAGTATACTCATCTTCTAGTGTATCTAGTAAATAGAAGAATGCTGAGAGTATACTCATCTAGTGTATCTAGTAAGTAGAAGAATACTGAGAGTATACTCATCTACTGTATCTAGTAAATAGAAGAATGCTGAGAGTATACTCATATAGTGTATCTAGTAAATAGAAGAATGCTGAGAGTATACTCATCTACTGTATCTAGTAAATAGAAGAATGCTGAGAGCATACTCATCTAGTGTATCTAGTAAATAGAAGAATGCTGAGAGTATACTCATCTAGTGTATCTAGTAAATAGAAGAATGCTGAGAGTATACTCATCTAGTGTACCTAGTAAATAGAAGAATACTGAGAGTATACTCATCTACTGTATCTTGTAAATAGAAGAATGCTGAGAGTATACTCATCTAGTGTATCTAGTAAATAGAAGAATGCTGAGAGTATACTCATATAGTGTATCTAGTAAATATAAGAATGCTGAGAGTATACTCATCTACTGTATCTAGTAAATAGAAGAATGCTGAGAGTATACTCATCTAGTGTACCTAGTAAATAGAAGAATACTGAGAGATTGGTAGACAATGCCCAAACCAATCATTTGGCTATTTTTGCAAGTATATTACTTTACCAAGACAGACAAAGAAAACAACTGAAAGCCAACAGTAGCGTCAATTAGTTGTACATTAAATTAAACTATTGCCAATGGTGTTTTTGTTGTGAGATTTCCTTCAGTTGGCTTTACCACCTTGCTGATAGCTATGGGTCCATTGAAAACAGTCTCTGAAACCCCTAGCAATCTTGCTATTTAGAATATAATAAGATTACAACGTTCCATTAACACTACTTTGTGTATTTGTGTGTCTGCAGTAATTGGATCATGATGTTTGATTAAATGTACAGATGAATAAATAATTCAACAGATGTTCCGACTCCTATCGGAGCACCAGGAAGAGAAAGCAGACTGCCCTGTTTATTTGTATAGGTGCACTGCATGTGACCTGAGTGACCTGTACATCTATAGGGAAGCATGCAATCTATATCTGCTGTAAATAGGAGATTGGTATTAGTTACATAAATATTTCTAATAATTACACTGTTTAGGAAATAATGGCATTCCAATGTGAAATACACTTGCATTGTTTAAAAGGAAAACTATACCCCCCAAACAGTGTTGGACTGGGAGAGTCTGGGCCCACCGGAGCTGCCACAACAGGGACCCTCATGCACCTGCTCCGGGCCCTCAACCACCCTGCCAACTTTATAACCCTGGACCAACAACATCAGAGCCCCCTTGGCAGCTCAATCCGCTTCCCCGCCCACAGGATCGGGACTAGGGGGGCTGCTGTCCCCTGCATCTTCTCCCGGCACCGCACTTCGATGCGCATGCACGCTCGGCATGTGCATTGATGTGCACGTCCACCCTGCACTGGAGAAATTGGGTTTTTTTTTTCAAATTTAACGATTGTGAGAAGGGGTCTGGCCTGGTGGGGGGCCATGAGGGCCGGGGCCCACCTAGTTTTTTCCCTGTGTCCCGGTGGGACAGTCCAACCCTACCCCCAGACAATGTAGGTCTGTTTACAAAATGTATCGCATAAAATAGCTGATATGTAAAACCATGATTCATGTAAATAAACCATTTTCATAATAATATACATTTTTTTAGTATTATGTGCCATTGGGTAATCATTAATTGAAAATTGCCATTTTAAAAATTAAGGGCAGCCCCTTGGGATCCTAGGATTCACGGTGCACACAAACAAACAAAATAAACCATACATGTTAGGTCACATGAGCCAATTAACAGATAGAGTTTTGTCTTTTGCTTCCACACTTCTTCCTTTTACAATTAGAGTTGCGGTTTTTCTGTCAGGTGATCTCTGAGGCCGTACAGATAATATCGTAATATGGGGACACAAGGGAAAAGATGTAAAAGGGCAATATTTACTTAAAATATATAAATATTCTTAGTATATATACATTCTTTAGTATGCCACTTAATTTTATATAAGCTATATTTTGCTTAAATATTCATTTAGGGGCTAAAATTTTTCTTTTATGTTTATAAAAGTTCAGTGAGCAATGGAATGTTACAAAGCTCGGAGAGATGTTGGAGAAATTAGGCTTTCATCACTGAGTACAGCAGGGGTGTCCAACCTGCGGCCCAGGAGGGATATGAATACGTCCCAGCTTGAAACGCTCGGTTCCCAAGGAAGCATCATGTTGCAAAGCCTATAGGAGTAGGCAGGAGGGGGGGATTGGTATTGTAGTTCTTTGTATTTTCTTTACTTTTACCAATCAAAAATGTTTGTGTATTTCATGTGTGGCCCCAGACAATTTTTCTTTTCCAATGTGGCCCAGGGAAGCCAAAAGGTTGGACACCGTTGGAGTACAGGGTGCAGCTCAGAAAAAGAACTGTAGACTAGGAGTTTGCTAGGTGTGAAAACAGTTGGTGAATGAACAGATAACAACTCCAGTAGAAAAACTAATATAAACTTCTGTACAACTTGAAAGTGAAAGTAAGACTTACTGCTGTTATGTAATGGCTGCATAACCTGCTAATAAAGCACTGTTATATTCTCCTCATCCTCGGCTACCAAACACAACAACTTTCCTATGACCCTTTGTATTGCATCTGTAGTATCCCTTTCTGTTACCACACTGGGACATTACTCTTAAACTAAGGGGTTTCTATTCAAGCCATACTTGACAGGGTAGGAAGGTCAGGATATCCTTTTTTAAACACAGGTGAATAAGACAGATGGTAATCAGGTGCTAAATCATATTAGTGAAACCTGTGTTTACACAAAGGATAACCATAAATACTGTTCTATTGTTTGTGATTTGTAGAAATTACTGAAGCCAGTGGAAAGGGAATATTTAACATCAGTTACAAATTATGACATTTCCAAGGAAAATAATGGTTCATGCATTTGCATATGCAAATTCATGAGGAACAAACGTTCCACTATATTTTAGCTACAAATCTGCATAAAATAAATGCCACAGCTTTATAAATATACATGATTTTACATGGTGTACCATGGCTAACTACAGTGTCTTTGTACACAGCAGATATGTACACCCCTAGTTATGACATTATCCCTCTTTTTGGTAGGAACTGGTACCTTCAATCCATTGGCAGCCTCTTTAACATCGGTTTATAATCAGTCTGCAACTAAGTAAGGGTTGAGTCTCCTAGTCAGGGTTCTGTGGTTGCCAGCACTTAGAGCACACGTCCACAACCTTTTTTTTACCCATGAGCAACTTTCAGATGTAAAAAGGGTTGGGGAGCAAGTTGGGCAAGCATTTAAAATGTTCCTGGGAGGTGCAAAATAAGTGCTGCGATTGGCCATTTGGTAGCCCCTTTATTGACTGGCAGCATTTGTTTTTTATGCAACCAAAACTTGCCCCCAAGCCAGGAGTTAAAAAACTAGCACCTGCTTTGAGACCACTGGGAACAACATCCATGGGGTTGGTGAGCAACATATTGATTACCATGAGCAACTGGTTGGGGACCACTGGCTTCGAGTATCTCCACCAGATGATGTCATACATCAGGTCAGATCCAGACATGTCATAATTGTAATGGAGTCTCTTGTATTTATATACCAGGCTTGGGAGAAGCAAAGATAAGGTTTGGGCATGATGTGAGCATGATTAATATTTCCAAAATCGACATCTCTGCAGATCCCATTGGTACAGGTGGTATATGGTGAATTTCCCAGTTGGAGCTATAGTATTTATCTCAGCAACCCCTTTGGAAAACATATGGGCATATACTTAGAAGCTGCAGTAGTGATGATCTTAGGTGATTTCAGGTCAGAGAATAAGTTATCTAGTCACATGAGATTATAAGAGCTGGACAGCCCAATGTTTCCATGAAGAGAAGGCCAGTATTTTTCCCAGAAAACGTGGCAACCATAGGCCCTGCTTCATACATATACAACCCATTTGTAATCTTTCAAGACCAAACGGCACATGTACATCTGCAAGTACAGTTGTGTTCCACTTGGTTAAAGGTGCTTGGTTAAAATGAGCTCCTTGGAGAGAACTGCATAGCAAAAAGGATTATTATCTTCACCTCTAGAGTAGAGTGTTATAAGCCATGGAACAATGTTACTATCAAATGATCTAATTCAATGGATCATGCAACACAATTAAGAAATAATCATGTATACATATGTATATATGTACATTTTACTAGGCAAGTGGATATCATTCTCAGATGGTATTAAAAAGACACAGGGGAAAAATATGGGACAAACACGTTTACTGTTAATATTAGAATCAGGGAATCATAGCAAATAGGCCACATCATGATAGGCTAGAAATTAGAGAATATTAATTTCATCTGTAGAACAACGTTTAATGAACAGAAAAGAGCAGCAAACAAATCGAGATGCCTATTTCTGTTTGCATACATGGAATGGCCATGCCCACTTTAGACTTACAAATGATATGCATTATTGTACTTGGGACCAAAGGGGAAACAAGAAACAGCTTTAGGTTTTTCTTTGTTTGGGCCTAAATCATTATTTAAATGCCCTACTTTAAATTAAGATATGACCTACCCCTGACAGTGCATCTTCCTGTACATCTTCAGCCTATCTTTGCATTAATGTCTAGGGCAATTTGCATGCACAGTAAAATGACTAAAATTGCAGTTTTCTGGTGTCCATGCATAAGGCTGCAAAATAAGGTACTAGTTTCCGATCTTATGTAAGGCTGCTATGCCTAGTATGCACAACTTTAGTGTGCAATGCACTTTAACAAGCCTATTAGGACAAATGTTCTTTTACTTTAATTCAATCCAACTATACTTGTATTTATTTCAAGAGTAACAAATTAGAGTTCTCACTGTCAATGATGACGGCAATATAAATAGATAAGTAGCTTTTGTGTAGCCTGTAATGTTATAAACCACCTGTGTTGGAAAGAATCCACTGTAAATAGGTGAATAGAATCTGAAGGCTGATGTTAATCATTTGACTTTGTGACCCTGTACATGCTAGTAAGGCAGGTTAATTGTTCTTGGTACAGTATATGAGGAGCAGCAGGTGAGAGGGATGAGTTTTGTGGTGATATGTTCCTGATGTCTGTGTATGATAAGAAGACAAGGAATGGCAGCCAAGCAGAATGTCACCTCTCACTGTCTTTGATGTCACTGCTACAGTATGTGTTCCAGGTATTTCTGGGTTTGTACAGAACTATTTCCCACCCTGCAGGGCTCAACACACAGTCATAAGGCAAG
>CM044436.1:93251245-93261692 GCA_024363595.1 Xenopus borealis
ATAAATGTTTGACTACATATGTTCTAGCGCCCATTAATTTAACAGGCTTAATGTCTAGTTTGTGCATAATCACAAATAGCATTGCTATTTTGAGATATGCCGTTGTAGTGCTCGGCAGACAAGGCCACTGTTCCTGTGAATGGGCCACTGTTGCCAAGAAATCTTTTTATTAATGCTATATCTTGCCACCTCCAGACTAGCCTCTCAAGTGGGAAACTCTTGTTTTTAGTCCCGCATTGGCTGATGTGACTTGCATCAATGCTTATTGGAAATTGGACAGTAGTCCCTAGTTCTCAAGCATTGATTATACTGTATGTGTGCAGCAGAGCATTACTTTGGGGGATCACTGACACATATAGCCATAAGGGTTGGGGCAGACGGGGAGATTTAGTCTCTAGGACACTTCGGGCGATTCTGGAAATCGTAACACCGCAAGTGCATTGGCGCTGGTGTTTTTTTCCTTCAAACAGGCGATGGGAAGGGAGCAGGCAGTTAGGGAGATTGTCGCATCGCAGAAGAGCGATTAAAAGCCAATCGACTAAATCTCCCCGTCTGCCCCAACCAAAAGGTGAAAAAAGCTATAAAAAGCTATTAAAATGGACTGCAATACTAAGCATTTAGTTTGTTGTCCTGTCAAAACTATCAGCAGAAGCAACAATGGCAATAAATCCTAAAGAAAACCAAGTCATGTTGAGGCATGTTTATGTCTCCATGCTAATGGCAAAGGAATGTTGTCCAATAGAGTCAGGTTGTATTGACCTATATCAACACCTAAGAGCGCTGTTGTGTAACACTTTTGGTGAGCTAACCCACCAAAAAGTACATTTTTGATAAAAGAAGCAATGAACTTAATTATTGATTTATATAGCACCTGCCAGTTACACAGCCTAGCAATAACTTTACAAACAAGGGCTGCAGAATGAAATGCCATGATTTAAAGGACGTTTGAGAAATGCTGAATACGATATTCTCTAGACCAGGGCTGTCCAACTGGATGCCCCTTACCGCTTGCTTACCATGTGTAAACTTTAAATGGTATCACTACAGAGATTAACTG
Source organism: Xenopus borealis (assembly GCA_024363595.1). Taxonomy (NCBI): domain Eukaryota; kingdom Metazoa; phylum Chordata; class Amphibia; order Anura; family Pipidae; genus Xenopus; species Xenopus borealis. The sequence continues at coordinate 93,252,303 of CM044436.1, forward strand.
GCCCCTGCATTTAAACCTCAAATTCAGACTAATCACCTGTATTGTTCACACCTGTGATCCCCCTGCATTGTTAACACTTGTAAAGTTTCTATTGTTTATATACCCTTAAAGCCCTGTACTGTTCACACCTGAGACCCAGACTGAAACTGCCCACATTGCTCACCTGTTCACACTTAATACTTATACAAAATTCTAATGGGGCACCAGCACTGTGTCACTGTATGTAGTACATCTTAGACTGGTCCTATCTCCTTCTCTGTTCTGCCTTCCCTTTGCTCCCTGTGTGTGCCTTGCTCTGCCTGTGTGTGCCCTGCTCTGCCTGTGTGTGCCCTGCTCTGCCTGGTAGGGGCCCCTACAGTGTTTAATCATGTGCTGGGGGTGCTGTGTTATTCACAGGGGAAGAGGAGGCATATGGATTTAAGGGTATGACCTCTTTTTCACACATGAGTGATATCCCTGCAGTGAACACCAACCATTTATTTTTTTGGTGTGCTACCACAAACAGTTAATTTGACATGGTCTTATGGGAACATGTGTGTGGTTTAAACTGGGTGTGGTTTAAAAAGAGGGAGTCAACACTAGCTTCCATTATTGGCTCTCCACTATGTAGGCAAGAAAAATTTCTGCCCTCGGTAACACAGAAGTTGGACGGCACTGATCTAGACCAATAGATGCCATATCCAAAGAGAACAGTGTGCATTATTTTAGACTACCACTTTTAGGTAATTAGAACAGGATTCAATGGCCTAGCCACCTATATACAGGTATGGGATCCATTATCCAGAAAGCTCAGACTCTATTATAATAAAATAACTCTGATATTAAAATAAAATAACTCAAATGTCAATCTTTCAATATTTCAAGCAAACTGATTTCCTTTTCTCTGTATTACTAAAGCTGTACCTCATACCTGATCCCAACTAAAGCTGGCAATACACATAGAGATCCCCTTGCTTGGCAATATCACCAAATGCGTGGCTCTCTCCCCAATATGCCCAGTGGGTAATATCGAGCTGATCCAATAGTGGCCATAGCCATAGGGCCCACGATCAAATCGAATCAAAATGGAGGCAATACAGGTGGTCGGATCATGGGACCGTATCAATGAACACATGCTGCCACAATCTGACGGGTTTTTTAACCCTGTCCGATAGACATCTGGCCAACTTTTGCCTAGATATCGATTGGGGAAGTCTGTCGGAGGTCTTCACACACAGGCCAATAAGCTGCCTGACTCTGTCTGTCTGCAGCTTTTATTGGCCCATGTATGGGGCCTTTAGTATAATTAATCCTTATTGGAGGCAAAACAATTACTTTCTATTTTCTACGTGTGACCGTTTTTCTAATATTGAAGTGTAAGGTGTCATTTTTCTCCTTCTAAAGCAGCACTGGGAAGGGGGGTCGCCGACTCCCCCAAACTGTTCTAAATTCCCCCAAACTGTTCTAAATTTATACATTTCTTATCTTTGTCCCTGCTGAGCAGAATCCCTGGATTTCATTACAGGCAGCTGTTAGAACTGATAGTATACAATAGTTGCTAATACTCCAGAGAGATGCTGCTGAGAAATGTATCAACTAAATGTTGCAAAATTGTAACAGTTTGCACCTTGAATTACATTACTGAGCTGCCAGACTCAAACACCAGACACCAACATTCAACTTTACACTTATATTTTGGAAAAACAGTAAAACATAAATAATGGAAAGTAATTAAAAAAGTCTTTATTTCTGGGGAACAATCTGAAAACAACCGAAGTGAAAAAAGTGTTTGGAAGGTGAACAACCCCTTTAAGTTATGGAGATCTAACTTATGGAAAGATTCCTTATCCGGAATACCCCAGGTGCTGAGCATTCTGCATAACAATTCCCATACCTGTACTTACTAAGTGGATCCCGAAACTGTAGAAGCTGTGGGTTGCTAGCTTCCAGGTATTGTTTCCATATTCATCATGGCTTCCTACCAGTTGTATGGTGAAGAGCTTTTATGATGAAAACGTAAACAAAGTAGCAACTAAACATTAAGGATCCTTTGTTTATGCTGATTAATCAACTACCAGCTATAGGACTTTTTATGGTTCATGACCTATATTTGCCATTGAAGGTTTACCAACTAAGTCATCCAAGTCTGTTGTCTATAAAGGTGACCATACACTGGCCGATAAAACCTGCCGACAGTCGACAGCTTATGGAGCCCTCCGATAGCCTTTCCCAATCAAAATCTGCCCGAAAGTCGTCCAATTGCGGCCACAACTGTTAGTTGATGTGTTCCCGCAATCTGACCACCCATATCTCCTCCAGATTTGATTGTTGGGCCCTAGGGCCCACGATCGGGTCAGCATGATATTGCCCACCTAGAGGTGGGTATATCGGGGAGAGATCCACTTGTTTGTCAACATTACCATGTTTGGGTGTAGATCTCCATCTATGGCTACCTTCAGTTATGTATGTCCATATTGTTTGCTCGAAATAGTCCAAATATTATCTTCATATGGCCATATTCTCTTTTTAGCTTTCATTCTTGCTTTTTTAAAGCCCACTGGCTTCTGCTCAATAGAATACCTGGGGCAGACCTTAAAAGCCTGGGAATAATTGCTAGCAAGAACAGCAACCATTAATGGATGAAGTTAAATAGTTGAGATAATCAGAGAAATAGATTTCACAGTTCAAGCAGCAACCGCATGGTAAGAGCAATACTATTCCTATTAATAACTGCTCCGCTGGGAGCTGCTGCATGTACAGTTTGTTCCTTTCCCTGCCACCCACTCAAGACTTGCTTTAAAGCTTGCTTTAAAGTTACACTGTCTTCCAAACATTGTATGCTTTATTAAACACGCCTTGCGACTAATCTCCTCGAATCTGACCGTGTCTCTCTGCCATAATGGGGAGAAACTGATTTTTTTTTTTATTTGTTGTCATTCCTTTTTGATGGAAAATCGAAGTGGACGCAGAAGTTACTATCCAATAAGAAGGACTGAAAGCCTGGTTGGCTGGTGACCCAGCAGCACTATTACTTAGAAAAACTGCAAATAATGTTAGGGGGTTATTTATTTATACAAGATTTTTTTGCTGCATCTGTTTTGATGCTGAAAAGCCGAGAAAATCACGGTAAAAAAAAAAGACATGATTTTTTCGCGATTTATTATGCCCCGAATCTTTTCCAAGTCCTAATCCGAAAATACTCCATCTGAAACCTGCGGAATGCATGTAACATTCAAAGTCAGATGAACCCTTAACCATCGGAAGATGTTTTAAAGGACCAGTAAAATAAAAAAAAATTTTTTAAAAAAAATTTGTTGGTATTACATTGAAAAAAACCCACCAAGACAAATGAAACTTTAAAATTGCAAAGTCTTTATGAAGAAATAACTTACCGAAACTCTGCTTGCGCTCCTCTTCAGAAAAGGGCGATTGGGCAATCCATCGTGCCGCACTCAATTTCTCTTCCCTGCCATCCTTATAGGAGATAGCCAGGGAGGAGCAATCCAGTGATGCACAATGGATAATCGCTACAACCTACTGTTTTATTATTACACAGAAAAAGGAAATCGTTTTAAAAAAAAATTGCATTATTTGGATAAAATGGAGTCTATAGGAAATGGCCTTTCCGTAATTCGGAGCTTTCTGGATATTGGGTTTCTGGATAACAGACCCATAAAGCACTAACATATTACACAGCCCTGTACAATAAATGGGTGTAAACATTGAACATACAAGATCATATAAAAACCAACTAATAATGGATACTTCTAATCATATAAATTATGTTTTATGAATAGTAAAGTGTATGCACCCTGAAAACGAATTTGTTCCTGAGTGTGATTTTCATGTTTAGTGGTCTCCCTACAGGTGACATGATTGACATAATTGTTTTGTAGATTAATTTTAGAAGTCAAGCTGCTATATTCAATCTTGGACCTGACACCTAATGGGACAAAGTGTCCAGTGGCAGTGCTTGGAACGTAATGGAGCGCTGGCCATCGCAAGAGGAATTTCTCTTTATCAGTTATTCACTCCTGCTGCTCATTTTTCACCTTCCTATGATGAATGTAATGTTGGTAGAAAATACCTCTCTCACTGGCATATTTCAGTTCCTTGGTAATTAAGGTGAGGCAATTTCAAGCGACTTTTTACATTTTAAAAGCACTTCATAACTCTGCCCCTCCCTACATCTCTGAACTAATCTCCATTTACTCACCCAACTGCCTACTGCGCTCCTCTACCGACCTGCTACTCAACTCTTCTCTCATTACCTCCTCACATGCTCGCATTCAAGACTTCGCAAGAGCTGCACCCCTCCTCTGGAATTCTCTCCCACGGTCTGTCCGACTTTCTCCCAATCTTTCAGCTTTCAAGAAATCTCTAAAAACCCACTTTTTTAGTGAAGCCAACCCTCACTGTTAACTACTCAATGCAATACCGCTTACATTACTACATCTCTCACCCACTTTACTCTGATCTTGCCCACTCCCACACCTTGTGTATCATTCCCTTCCCGTTAGCTTTTTCTGTACAGGGCCTTCCTCACCTCCTGTACCAGTATTTATTGTGATGTATGTAACTCCATATTTATTGTGATGTATGTAACTCCTTATGTTCTATGTGTGTAATTCATGTGATTTAGTTGTATAATCACATTCACTTTACAGCGCTATGCAACAAGTTGGCGCTATAGAAATACATGTTAATAATAATAATAATAATAATTTTAGCTGGTGTGAGACATGGGTAAGCAATTCAGGCAGATTAGTCACCCCAAAGAAGCGACGATTAGTTGTCTGGCGACTTATCTCCCTGAATCTTCCCATGTGGACTAGCTGTTATAGCCTGGTGCAGGCCAAGCTCTTGGCACATGTCTAGTAGAGAAGGCCAGGAAGCATATGCCAGGAGCTTGCTTGCAATTACATATGTTACCACATAAAGTACTTGGGTTGGCAGAGCTATGCTCTTTCAGAAGCATCTGTCTGAATAAAAAAGTACTCCAACTTAGACCTGCGGAGTCCATGTAGAAATCAATGGAAGATGTCCCAGAGATATACTGATCTGTGCTGGGTTTCGTACCATGTGGTTAAAATCTGAGTTTTCTGGCGTCAAATCCAATACAATTTTTCAGAAAATTGAGAACTTTTCGAATTTTGATAACCCCCATGTTGACCACATTGTTGTTTATGATGCTTTCTTAATATAGAATAGGGAGCATTTGTGGTAGGCACTGGTATTACAAAGGGAAAGACACTTCATTGTATACTTTATCTCTAAATATATATTTAATGATTGTATATTTATGTGTATTTATTTAGTTTTGTTCACAAACAAAAAATATCTAATAGTTGAAATGGCAGGAACAGGTTGAAAAAGAATGGTGGGTCACTGGGTTGGGCCAAGTACAGGTTGGAAATGGGCAGCTTAGGCGCAGGTAGACTTTTTTTTTTTGACCCACACATCACAACTAGCTGCAATGTTGATACATATTGCTGAATGAGAAGGCTACAACAAAATGTGACCTTTGTGTAAGTCCCTGAGCTTTCAATTATTATTTTAATTTAGTAGTAATGAAGAAAGGCTTTAGTAGTAATGAAGAAAGAAATTTCTTACTGTATATACCCCTCTGCATAATTGCATGTTATTCATATAAATGAAAGTCTTGTCAGCCACATATTGTAATATATCGGGTCCCCATAGTAGTATGCAACTATATAGCATCATTGATATACTGAGAACATTCATAGATTGCAGAGTCAAGGAATAGTCCCCTCTGATTTAAGTATAAAACATATGTACAGAAGGAATGTACTACACAGAAAAATTTTGGGTTGCCATGATGTTTGGGAAAAAAACAGCGGCCTTCTTTTTTTTTCTCTCTCTCTATTACTAACCATGCCATCAAGCAATACCTGTCTATACAAAGAGACTGGTCTGGTTCCCATAGTGATTAAAAACTTTGCTTAGAAGTGTCCCCCATTGACACCAAGTCTGGAATGATTTTTCCTCCTCTGAGGCAAATTGGAGAAGCTTCAAATGGGTTTTGCCTTCCTCTGGATCAACTAGCAGTTAGGTAGGGTATATATAGACTTAAAATGTTGAACCTGATGGAGGCTTGTATTTTTCAACCTTACTATGTTACCAAGTAAAGTTAGGTTATTGATAGTCAGCTCACCAATGGCTTGCTCAAAGTTCTTGGAAGAGAGTCGCACAGCACCAATTTTGTCACAAGTGGGGAGCTTGCCCCTTTTATTGTCACCACATGTTCTCATCCTGATACAGGGAGGATGACCCCCCCCCAAAAAAAACATTGATGCCCATGTGGAGACAATAAAAGGGACAAGATTGGTGTGCAACTCTTCCAAAATTCAATTGCATGTGTTCGACGTGCTGACTGTCTAGAGGGATGAGCACCACCAGGCACTGGATTCATAGGAGAGGAAAGGAGGTATGGCATTCTTCAATATTGCTCAAAGTTCTGCAAGTGATTCTGCTAAGGTTGCATATAATACTACAGGCCATATACAACTGTGCCCAATAGGCAATTTAAGAAGATCAGAGAGGCTGTGGTGCAGGGGATGCATTTGCCCATTTCAAACCAGGTCATCTATTTTACCTGAGCAGCACATTTTTACAGGGCAATGGAGAGTCAAGGGTTTGACCCATCAATGTCATCTAAAGACAACCTGCAGTAAATAGTGGGGATTTGATTGTCACTTTTATTGCTCTGTTTTTAAGTTAGTTGATGCTGCCTCCTGTTTTTTGAATTCTCCATTGTGGATAAAGATGTTAATGCCATAACTCTCCTCTCCTGCAGGGAGGACTGAAGTTCTGTTGTTCCTCAGACAATTGAGTCAATGGATCGCTTCTTAATCTGGGTCACTTCACAGTGGCAAATGCCAGTGGAATTTGGGCTGCAGAGCTGAACTCTTACTTTTAGGGGACTTAAATATTTTACTGGATAATGAAGTCGGATATATTTTTGCTACTGTGGTGGATACAGAAATAAGGCAGGCAGCAACATTTTTGTGGGCTAGTGCAATACAGATCCTTATTCAATGAGCACCCTTTGAACAGAAACAGGTGAAACGGTGGCACATAGGAACATCCATTGGGAGGACGTTAAGAATGTGTCTAAAGGAGAGGGAAACCCTAAGGTTCCTGAGAAATGCAAAGCAAGTTGAAACCTGAGTAAGGTTGAAATGATGTCAGAGAAATACAGTTCTACTCCTGAAAGTCCGTGCGTGCTGTGTAACTGACTAGGAGGTAGGGACGGAGTTGTTTATTTTACATCTCTCTCCGGTGAGAAAAGCAGACAGGTGGGTAGGGCACCCGGGTGCTGTCATGTGGCTGATCTACTAAAGTGCTGAGCTTGGGTAATTCCTGGTTATAAATACAATCCCCTCCCATCAACAGGCACAATACAACCCCCCTACCATGCTCACGCAATACAACACTATAGAGGCCAAGGGTTTCTCTGCTGGAAGAGTAGGGGCCAAGAGAAAGCATTCCAAAATTTGTCTCTCTTCGTTCATAAATATTTGCTTAATTGAACATAAAAAGAAAGAAAAATATCTAAATAGCCTTTTTATTTACTTTCTTGGTAAAATGTATTTATAAAGGGAACCCTTGATCTACATGTTTCTAAATACTTGTGAGTGTGAGTACCAGATTGCCATAAGCTGTGGTTAACTGTGTGAGTTGGCCTAAGTGCTCACTTTTCTAGACCTTTAACTGAGAGAGTTAGCCTAAAGGACTACTAATAATTGTGTAAAAGTTGCCTAAATGACCTCTTTGCCATAAAATTAATCAACTCTTATGTTTTGTTTCAGCTCACTCCAGGGGGAAAGGCAGAGCTGGCTGGAGTCAATGTGGGGGATTGGCTGCTTCAGATTGAGGGTGACAGCACATCATCAATGACTCATATTGAAGCACAGAACAAGATCAGAGCCAGCAGTAACAAACTGGGCCTTGTCCTGAGCAGGTATGTTTTGCACCCATTCCTTTGCATTAAATTATAGTGGCACATGGTATAGCACTATATAACAAAGGGATAAGATATAAATCACCTTTTTCTTTTTCTTCTTACAGATTTGCTGTAGGTGCGAATCAGCCCAAGGTAGTTATTGGTCAATTTTCCTCCACCAAAAAGAATGTATGGTTGCATAAATGTTGGGTACTAGCAATAAATCAGATGTGTAGAATGGGATTTCATTAATGAGTTGGATCTCAGACTGTTGGCTTCCTTTTCTTCATCTTCGAAGCACATACTAGTTCTAGTTTTTCTTTCTGCTGCTGCCAAATAGTGGTTCAGCACCAACTGATGTTAATAGCTGTGGCTTCCTTGTCACCAAATCACTTAATTTCTGGAGCTACTTGCCCCCTTCAGCATAAACAGAGGCTGGTTTATTCTGTGCCCCTGGCATGTCTCTGGTGGTCTAAGGGGAACACGGCACTGCATGACGCTAAATAATCACTAGCATAGTAACACGGCTGCCAAAAAGTTCCTGAAATACATTATAGATCCTAAAACAGAATCTCAGAATAACTATTAATATTCACTGGAATATTTCTGAGGTTTCTCATCTCTCGCCCCTTGCTAGCATGAAGGAATGAACTCTCCGTGGCTTGTGGTCATGTGATCTAACCTCCGCGTGATCATTATGCCTATGGTCTCATCCCTGGTATTATGTGTTGCTCGAAAAATGTGTTTTTTCTTTTTGACCTTGTGCATTGCACTACACGCCTTACTATAATCTTGTTCTATCTATATAATAGTCTTGTCCAATGCTGTCCTTAAACGTCAAATATAACATAGTAAAATAGGTTGAAAAAAGACATCAAGTTCAACCTTATAACTCTATATATAACCTGCCTAACTGCTAGTTGATCCAGAGGAAGGCTAAAAACCCCATTTAAAGCCACAGACTGGGGAAAAAAATCCTTCATGACTCCAAAATGGCATTAGCACTAGTCCATGGATCAACTTGTACTATTAGCTACTGGTAAATAAAGCATTAGAGATATTATTATATGATCCCCTTATATATTTATATCTAATTATTGTATCACCCCTTAAGTGCCTCTTCTTTAGCATGAACATCCCCAATTTGGCCAATCTTTCCTCATAGCTAAGATTTTCCATACCTTTTACCAGCTTAGTTGCCCTTCTCTGTACCCTCTCTAATACAATAATGTCCTGTTTGAGCACTGGAGACCATTACCTGTTTTATAATACGCACGAGTTTCTTATGTACAGTTGTGCTCATAAGTTTACTGGTAGAATTTATGATTTCTTTAGAGAATATGAATGATAATACGAAAACTTTTCTTTCACTCATGGTTAGTGGTCGGCTGAAGCCATTTATTGTCAAACATCTGTATTTACTCTTTTTAAATCATAATCACTAC
>CM044436.1:93261702-93273635 GCA_024363595.1 Xenopus borealis
TATGAGCACAACTGTATACCTTGCCAGTGTGAGATAACCGTGTTCAGTGTGTGTGTGAGATGGGTGGGCTGGGCATGGGACATTCTGTATCGCTGCATGATGCCTGGTTTTCCCTGTGTGCTCTTCTTCCCAAGGGTGTGCACACTCCTGAATCCCAAGGGCGGAAGTATAACTTTGCACCCAGTACTGCTCTCAACAAAATTGCCCGACCATTTGGTGCTGGGACACCACCCCCAGACAACTCACGGCCTGGTCAGGTCACCAAGCCAGTGGCTTATAATCCTCCTCCTACTTCCTATCCTACCAGCAAAACGCCACAAGTCCAGCTTCAGAACGGGTATGTGATTGTTTTGCTAATGATCTGGCTGCAGATTTAGCATATTTGTTATATTCAGAATGTTAAGGCTTCAAGTGCCTTTTTAGACATTTTAAATATGCTCAACGTGGACCAACGTATATACACACCATGACAATGTTGCTGATTAAGGTTTTGTACATTACTGTATATATAATGACCATATACAATTGTGTGCACGTACCATCTCAGCTGCATATTTAAATAAACACAAAATATACCCCAATGTTGCATATAAAAATACACATAAATGGAAAATTCTTGCTGACTCCAAGATGACAATCAGACCAGTCCCTGGATCAACGTGTACTATGAGCTATCTTCCATAACCTTGTATTCCCTCACTTGTTAAAATGCCATCGGACCTTTAATACACACACACATATACATATTATGTATACGCTCGCTTATATAACTATATATATATCTCAGAATCTATACTAACTGTAGCTTTTGATATTCCACTTATTCAAACAATCAACCAGGGCTCCCCCAGTAGCTTTGTGTGACCTTCCCTAATGCTGGGCAGCTTAGTCTCTTTAGTGACCCTGAACTTTTGAATTGATACGAGTCTATTACTCTGTCTGAGCCTGGAACAGTTTATTCCCCAGTTAGTTAACCCACAAAGAACTTCAATTTTATCCGTTGCAGCTGAGGTAGTTGTAATATTTCCCTTGATTTATATCTCTTGAAAATGATGACTATCTGTGGTATTTAGGGTAACCAAAATCTGCAACCAGAACTGCCCAGTCATGTAAACTATATCTTGCATATCATGTTTACATTAGCAGAAGAATCCTGATGAGCTTACCATGAATCCTATTCCGTGTGTGTGAAAGAGCACCAATGGCTCACGCTCAGACATGCTGTTTTCTTAGACTGATCACATGTAACCCTTTTTCCTATAAAAAAAAAAAACCCTTATGTAATACCAAACACTATGTTTGGCCAGGTGCAATAGGCCAATAAGATATTTGCTTTTCAAGTAGGGATGCACCGAATCCACAATTTTGGATTGTCCGAACCCCTGAATCCTTCCCGAAAGATTCGGCCAAATGCCAAACTCAATGCAAACCCTAATTTGCATATGCAAATTATGGATGGGAAGGGGAAACCATTTTTTACTTCCTTGTTTTGTGCCAAAAAGTCATGTGTTTTCCCTCCCTGGCCCTCATTTGCATATGCAAATTAGGATTTGGTTCGGCCAGGCAGAAGGATTCGGCCAAATCCTGCTGAAAAAGGCAGAATCCCAAACCGAATCCTGGATTCGGTGCATCCCTATTTTAAAGGGAACCAATGAACAAATACATGTTTGTTTCCCTCAGAGGTGTGGGAAAAACAATAGTGCACAGGAAAATGTACAGGTATGGGACCTATTATCCAGAATGCTTGGGACCTGGGGTTTGACAGATAATGGATCTTTCTGTAATTTGGATCTTTATACCTTAAATCTACTAGAAAATCATTTAAACATTAAATAAACCCAATAGGATGGTTTTGCTTCCAATAAGGATTACTTTTATCTTAGTTGGGATCAAGTACAAGGTACTGTTTTATTGCAGAGAAAAAGGAAACCATTTTTTAAAAAATTGGATTATTTCATTATAATGGAGTCTATGGGAGACGGCCATTCCGTAATTCGGAGCTTTCTGGATAACAGGTTTCCGGGTAAGGGATCCAACACCGGTATACCAGTCAAACAACTTTTTTGCAGTTTATCACTTGTGTGAGCTCATCTTCACTATGGTCCATATACCAGACCAAAACTTTTGATGTAGAAAACTTTCATGTTTCTTGTAAGACTATGATGTGCGTTTTTAACGTGGTGCACCACCAGGTCAGTAATCCCATGATTCAAGTAAACTGTTGACTATATACAGTTCAAGTAGGGGATCCGTTATCCAGAAAACTGTTATCCTGAAAGTTATCCAAATTTTTCTGTAATAATAAAGCAGTACCTTATTTTTTAATGCTTTTCTTCAGACTTAAGGTATGAAGATCCAAATTACAGAAAAATCCATTATTCGGAAAATTGAGCACTGGGGGTCCCGAGCATTCTGGATTACAGGTCCCGCACCTCTATATGTTGTTTAATTAACTGTGTCAGGAAACAAATTGCTGCATCAGACTTCTTTAGCTGCCCCAGGTGGCCTATGTTTGCTTTACACAGAAGAATAATAATTTAAAGGAGAATTCAACCTTTAACTAAAAAATCCCATACCCACCCTACCCTACGTAGACCATCCCCCCCCCAGCCTAGCTGCTCCCACCAGGGAAATGCCCCTACATTTTTATTTACCCCTTGGTGCAGATTCAGGGATCGTAGTTCACGGCAGCCGTCGTCCGAGTCTTTTGTGTGTTCTTCTGGCGCTTCAGCAATTTTTGTCCATTTCAGCTCATGCACAGTTGTCGCAAACCGTTAAGTTGCTCCAACTGCACGTGCGCCGATACATCGCTCTCCTTCTCAGCTTACCGAAGACCCAGAAGATGGAAAACTTGCCAAACTGCCCTACTGGATTTCCTCACGGGGAAACTTCAGGCGACTTCGGAAACCGATGTGTTCGGAGTGCCATCCCACCAGCAATGTACACTGTAGCTGGCGGGGAGGCAGTTTGGGGAGATTAGTCGCCCAAATAAGAAGCGATTTGTTGCTGGGCGGCTAATATCCCCCAGTAGCTTTGTGTTTCACTGCCCTAAATGTGCATTTGTAAAATCTGCAGTAAACAAGCAGCAAAGAAGGAGCGTTCTCCCCAAGCTGGTTAGGTTAAAGAACATGTGGCCAATATTTGCAGCTTGTCTGACAATTTGTAAACTAAACAGGCCAGACACCATTTACTCTATCAGAATGAATAGTCTCCAGTGGGCACATGTTATTTCAATTTCCTCTGTCTACATGCTATCACTGATAATGAGTCCCCTCCACTTGTTAACATCTGCTCTGCAGCACTACTGAGCACAGGCTAGATGTTTACATGATAGACTGATCTTATCAGCTGTGTCCAAGCATGCCTCTCTCTTACATTTAGTGATAGTAGGGATGCACTGAATCCACTATTTGGGATTCGGCCAAATCCCCGAATCCTTTGAGAAAAATATGTCCGGACCATGTCCGAATCCTTTTACTTCCTTGTTTTGTGGCGAAAAGTCGCGTGATTTTCCTCCCCACCCCTAATTTGTATATTCAAATTCAGATTCTGTTCGGCCAGACACAAGGATTCATCAGAATCCTACGGAAAAAGGCAGAATCCTGGCCGAATCCCAAACAGAATCCTGGATTAGGTTCATCCCTAAGTGATGGTGCTAAATCAGTTTGTTTTTTAATTGGTGAATGATATTGGCATTCCCATCATCCATATCCATCTAACCCACTGGGGCATACATTTTCCTTTATGCAAGCAAAGTAGCCGGGTGTTTTGGGTGCCGTTATTTCTATGCTGGACCTTGCAGAAATTCCCCAATCAAATTAGTAACTGAGAATAGCCCCAAATTATTTACACCAGCTGGGGATACAGTCCAACAGCAAAGTTTGAGTACAGGAGAATGGATGCAATGCAAGCCACTCAGGTGAATGAATAAAAACTAATAAACACCTTTAGGTTTTTATTTATTCATTTTTTGGTGGCTAGTGGGGTACAAATCTATATGCATTAGGTCTGGTTACTCATTTTCCATTACTTAATTGTGAGGATGGGCTCTGCAGTAGCTGTAGATGATGAACAAGGGCAGCTAAAAAAAGTTTTCAGGTGGAGGTGTCTGTTAAAACCAGAAAATTGTAGAGCATGCACTCAAGTAAAGGCAATCTTCCACCACACAGTAGATATAGGTAAAATGATTTATTATGTCACATAAAGATACACAGCCTTACGCATTTCGTGTTTCCAACACTTACTCATATGCTCAGGAGGTGTCTGTTATACATGTATGGAACCTGTTATCCAGAATGATTGGGACCAAGGTTTTCCAAGAATTGTGAATTTGGATCTTCATACCTTAAGTCTACTGGAAAAAATCATGTAAACATTAAATAAACCTAATAGTCTGGTTTTGCTTCCAATAAGTATTAATTATCTCTTAGTTGGGGTCATATATACTGTACCATTTTATTATTACAGAGAAAAAGGAAATCATTTAAAAGAACTTGGATTATTTGAATAAAATTGAGTCTATGGGGGATATTTATCAAAGAGTGAAGTTCCGCCACTAGAGTGAAATTCCGCAGCTCTCTATTCATTTCTATGGGATTTTTGAAGGCATATTTATCAAAGGGTGAAATTTCACGTCACCCATTGATACATTTGCCTTTCAAAAGCCCATAGAAATGAATAGAGAGCTGTGGAATTTCACTCTAGTGGCGGAATTTCACTCTTTGATAAATTTACCCCTATGGGAGATGGCCTTTCCATAATTCTGAGGTTCCTGGATAATTGGTTTCCAGATACCAGGCTTTTCACTGTGGTGCCTCCTTGTTAAACACGTGTTCTTTGTTCTTACAGGCCCTGTTCTGCAAATGTAGAGGCTTTTCACTTGGGTATACATTTTCCTGCCATGACTAAATGCATTCATTGAGTAATTAAGCCACCAGCACTATATCTTGTCAGCTAGCAGAATTTTCTGTTGGGTGTGATCTTTACTAACTGCCACCTGGTGGTGCTGTTTATCGGATTTGGAACTTCTTTACATTAGGTAGAATCAACATCTTGAAATATTGATGAACCAGGAGGAAAGATGCTGCATCGTTGCTTGACCTTATCTCCTCTCAAAAATGTTCTGATGTTGACAGGAACTCTGGCAACACAAGTTTTGTCTTTATCACGGTAGAGATGGTATATCTGCCTTTATATAATTTGGGCAGCATTGGTGCAATGGGTGACATTGCTGCTTTGCAGTGCTGGGGTCCTAGGCTCAATTTCAGTCTGGGGAGTTTGAATATTCTGCCAGGGACATTTATATTTCTTGTTTCCTATGTGTACTCTGGTTTCCTCCCACATTCCAAAAACATAGAGCATGAATGTGAGTGCCTTAGATAAGGGATCCCTAACACTTTGAACCTGTGAGCAACATTCAGTAAGTAAAATGAGTTGAGGAGCATCACTAACATGAAAAATGTTCTTGGGGTACCAAATAAGTGCTGTGATTGGAAAAAAGCGCTACAGAATATGTTGGCACTATACTGTTATCCAGAATGCTTGGGACCTGGGGTTTTCCAGACAACGGATCTTTCCGTAATTTGGATCTTCATACCTTAAGTATGATAGAAAACCATGTAAACATTAAAATAAACCCAATAAGATGGTTTTGCTCCCAATAAGAGTTCATTATATCTTAGTTTGGATCAAGTACAAGGTACTATTTTACTATTACAGAGAGATAGGAAACCATTTTTAAAAAATTGGATGAAATTGAGTCTATAGGAATCTGCCTTTCCATAATTCGGAGCTTTCTGGATAACTGGTTTCCGGATAACGCATCCTATACCTGTATAAATAATTATTTGCAGACTATACCTTAATGGATTACCTAGTAGCTGTGTCTGGCACATACATGCACATGCCCCTTTGGGGGTATGTTCTCCCATAAAAGCATGTAGTTTATTGCCTATAATATATGAATTAGGACTTGCACCTGCAATCCTGAATGCATTTCTGTCAAGCTAAAGCTAATACATATTTCACTATGGTTTGTAGTAGTACTCGTCCTTTTACCCCTTCTGCAACCAATGTAGATTCTGTGTTGTTAAAGGGAAACTGTCATGGGAAAACATGTTTTTTTTTATAAAACGCATCAGTTAAAAGTGCTGCTCCAGTAGACTTCTGCACTGAAATCCATTTCTCAAAAGAGCAAACAGATTTTTTTATATTCAGTTTTGAAATCTGACATGGGGCTAGCCATTTTGTCAATTTCCAAGCTGCCCTGGTCATGTGACTTGTGCCAGCACATTAGGAGGGAACTGCTTTCTGGCAGGCTGTTATTTTTCCTTCTTAATGTAACTGAATAGTACGCAGTGGGACATGGGTTACTATTGAGTACTGTTCTTAGATCTACCAGGCAGCTGTTATCTTGTGTTAGGGAGCTGTTATCTGGTTACCTTCCCATTGTTCTGTTGTTAGGCTGCTGGGAGGGGGAAAGGGAGGGGGTGATATCACTCCAACTTGCAGTACAGCAGTAAAGAGTGATTGAAGTTTATCAGAGCACAAGTCACATGACTTGGGGCAGCTGGGAAATTGAGAAAATGTCTAGCCCCATGTCAGATTTCAAAATGAAATATAAAAAAATCTGTTTGCTCTTTTGAGAAATGGATTTCAGTGCAGAATTCTTCTGAAGCAGCACTATTAACTGACGTGTTTTGAAAAAAATTTTTTTCCCATGACAGGTTTCCTTTAACAAGGGTTTATCAAGCTGCTGGCAATGTTGTATCTGCGGATCATATTCGAATGAGCTGTACCAAAGCCTGGCGTTTAAAAGGTTAATAAAGTGGAACATTTTGTGTTACCCCATATGACGGCGTGGGCTTCAGTAAAATTCTATCCGGTTTATTTATTAATATATCTGACAAAGTGACTGCAATGTTCTTATTGCTGAATAATGTGAATGTTCTCGACGTACCAGCAGGGAGCAGTCGTGAATTCCAAACAGAACGTGAGTGGGAGCAAGTCTAGGAAACACAGAGGGCAGGCTGCTAAATAATGCCTTGCTTTCACAGGGGAAATTGCACACTTGCATGTACACCACAGTGTCTGTATATGTGTTGTATTTTCTTTATAATTCTCATTACAGTTGTATCCTGTCTGCTCTGTTATGTCAACCATAGGATGACCAGTTATTAATGATTTACATGACATGGGGTTTTTATCACTCCTGGCCTTTGTCTCTGTCCCAGGGTTGAGAGTCATGACCTCACTGGCTGGTAATTTTTGGTTCTTCTCTTCCAAAACGATGAGATCACTTTACTGCACAGAAAAGATGTGTCCACTCCTTAATCTTAATTGGATCGGTTTGATTATACTTCTTTGGATTGCTTGGCTGATGAAAACCTACAGGAGGGATGAAAGCAGCGGCATAACTATAAATGACACACACACCCTATGACTGCTTGGGGACCCTAGAAAGTTAGGGGCCCAATGGGGCATTAACAGATTAAGCAATTTCAGCACATTTCCCAACATTTTAGAAAAGGAAAGCGGGACAAAAAGATTTGGCGAGCCTTGCGTGGCAAAACTTTGGACCACACACATTTTGGGGCCACTTCCCCTAAGTACCATGTTAATTTTACAAAATTTGGCAGGTGACAAAGTTTGAACACATTTCTGTGGTTTTTATGTGTTGCTACAGTTTTGCTAATGAAGGTGAATTGCCCTTTAAGCTGTAAGTCGGTGTCCCCAAGAGACCTGCTTCTCTTAAACTGCTACAATTGTTTCTTTGCTTATCTTAGATATTTTTGTAACAATTTAATTGCACTTGCCACATTTTCTGGGCTCTCTGCCGAATGCCAATTACATTTTAGAAGCTTTGTATCTTTTTCTGGCTGTTAGTGCAGCCAATCAAAGAGAAAGTCTGGACATTTCAGTAACAATCCGCGGCTGCGGGTTGAGCTTTCAAAACGGGACTGTTGGGAGTAGTGATGTGTAGGTCAGGATTTTCCTGCTGGGGATCCTGTGCCTTTTTCCAGCTTGAATGGCTGCCTCCATGGTAGAGTCTTGCGTGGGTCCATCTTTCGGAACCTGACCCGTACCTGCAATCTGCAACCCGAATTCACCTTCTTACCTGCCTGGACCCGCTACCCGACCCTCAAGTACCTTATCCGCAACCCAATTCGTGACCTGCAAACACGGCAAAGATTCGTAGTTCTGTTAGGCCATCTGTTACATAATAGTCCACAATCTCTAAAATCTGGGGGGGAACCATCAAGAATCAGGATGTGCTGTCATTGTAAACCAGAATTGACATCATCGGACGTAAGTGTGATCAGAAAAAAAGAGTAAAACTCGCAATTGAGAAGACCCACGACCCGATCCACCACCCGCAAACCTGGAGAACCGCAGACCCGTGTATATACCCGCTCCAGAAACGTCTACCTGCAACCCTCAGGGTACCGCAGGTTACCTGCATGTACCTGACCCGCTGCAGGACTCTGCACCATGGCTAAGCAGTAGCATTGGGAACAAAATACCTACAGCTTTTGTGCCCATCATTGTTGGATGCAAATCTTTATGGGATGCAACTGACTGAGAAAGGCACACTGGCAGGTGCAATGTGAAGGAGTGGAACCTGGGCAAGTCTTGGACTCTTAATACTTCGAGGGAGCTCATGGCGTGTGCGATACACCAAGAGCCCTGTATATCAATAACCTGCACACAGTGGTGTAACTACCAGGGGTGCAGAGGGTGCAATTGCACCAGGGCCCCCACCCCTTTGGACCCATCGGAGTCACGATAATGGTTTTGGCAGGTGATTATCTAGGGGGAAAATGTTACAGCACACATGCTATCAACACTTCAGCATGGGATTTATAGCGCTAAGGGGCCAAAAAGGGGGCCCAGGTGCCCATGTACCGGGGCCCACCAGGGACTAGTTACGCCACTGCCTGCACAATTTTAGATTTTCTCTCAATAACTGTCCATTTCTCCAGGGAATTTCAAGATATGACTGTGGCTTGATAATTTATTGTCCACTTCTGTTGTCCCAATGTAAGATTCCCAGAAAGCATCTAGGTGTAAGCCTTTGGGGCTGGGCAATATTGGAGGCACAAAGTGTCTTAGTTTTTGTGGGATATGGTATTTGGAATTTTATATGAATTTCTTTCCAATGCCATTTCTACATAGGAAGCTCTTGGAAATGTATTCACTGCTTCTATTCTAGATGACACTCCAAGCTGAAAATAACCGACATACTTTACGAGAGAACGACCTCGTTCATTGTCAGCTTTTAACAAATGTGGCCTTGATGTATATTTCAGTGTGGTAAATTTACCAGGGAGTAAGGAAGTCTGATTATATCATGGGCCGCGCACCATTGTGTTTATAAATGGGGGGGAAAATGTTGGTGTGTCATGTTTATTCAGTGTAATAATTGTGATAAAAATAACAATTCTCTGACTCTGCTTTTTCACATTGTCAGCTGAAGCACAAACCTTGATCTAAGAACCTCTCCTTTTTTTATTCTTATCGGTTCCAGTACCATTTTGCCTGACCTGATTTCATTCAGCGTCAGCTGTGAAAATGAAAAGTACAAAATGAAGTTATTTATGGAAAATGGCCCACGTATTAGAGGCATTGTGCTGGTTCTTTGTTTTCAAAAGCAATTGTGGTTTTGAATGTCTTTTCTGGCATTGAAAGGCAAGGTTATCGCTACGACGGAGATGTTTCATTTCATTGTTTTCAACAATTATTGCTTAGTATATTGTAACGTTTTTCCTTAAAGGAACAGTTACACCAAAAAAAATGAAAGTGTTTTAAAGTAAAGAAAATCTCATGTAGTGTTGCCCTGCGCTGCTAAAACTGTGCTGTTTGCTTCAGAAACACTACTATAGTTCATATAAACAAGCTGCTAAGTAGCAATGGTGGAAATTGAAAAACGGCTATATGGCACAGGATAAGTAATGGATAACAGATAACATTATGTTCTACAGAGCTTATCTGCCATCTGCTGTGTAACTTGAGCCTTTTCTCATTTGAATGGCTGCCCCCATGGCTTCATAACAGCTTATTTATATAAACAATAGTAGTGCTTCTGAAGCAAACACTGCAGTTTTACCAGTGCAGGGCAACACTGTATTATATTTTATTAATTTAAAACAATTTCATTTTTTGATGTTACTGGTCCTTTAAAGGAGAAGGAAAGGCTAAAATTAAGTAAACCCTATCAGAAAGGTCTATATAAATTCATAAGTAAACCCTCAAAGTAATGCTGCTCTGAGTCCTCTGTCAAAAGAAACACCATATTTATTTCCTGCTATTGTGTATACATGGGCTTCTGTATCAGACTTCCTGTTTTCATCTTAAACATATAGGGCTTGAGCATGCTTAGATTGCTCCTCCCTCCCTGCTGTAATCTGAGCCCAGAGCTATGAGTGAGCAGGGAGAGACTCCAGCAGGAAGTGCTAATATGGCAGCTGCTATCCTATACAAATAGAGGGAGCTTCTAGAGCTGTTTACTCGGGTATGGTAAAGCATTCTGCAGAATATATATACTTCTGTGCACTTCTGTATATATATGTGTATAACCTGTGCCCATGTTTAATGTTATGTGCTTGTTTATACTGTATCTTTGAATACTGTAATGTAATGTAACTGTGCATAAGGCATTTAATTGCCACAGGAAGACACTAATAGTACCATGCAGGGTCACCCCCCCATGGCTGAAGCAAGACTGGTGATTGAAGAGTGTCGGCTATAACACCTGCTGGGATACATTGCAGACAGCATTCCAGGAGCATTATAGACTTGCAGAGGGAAGATGAAGTTCTGATGTCCATTGCTGGCCTACAGCCAACAATAGTCATCAAGCAGCACTGTAATAGTTGTCGCTGCAGCCCATGACAGTATGCTTTCTATATCAACACATGCCCTGCCCAGCCCCAGTGGTGTGCTCCCCAAACCCATGGTAGGTAACGACTCGGCGGAGCTAGGGCAACCAGTGTTATGTCAAACTAGGCCAGAGCTTTCTTCCTTTGTTTAGCCCCTCAGCACATAAAAAAACGAAATTATTTTGTAACATTTTCCGTGTTGTCTCGTGGACGTCAATCGGCCTCGTGTGGGAACTGACTGTAGTTGTAGTCATAAGAAGGCTGAGCTAAAACTGCAGTGTTTAACATTTAATAAATTATTTCCTATCTCTAGCTAAGCAACGGTGAGCAAAATCCAATCGGTCTGTAGAGAAAACTATTTTGGCCTTATAGTGTGCCATTAATGCTGCTTTGACTTTTGTCATAAAGTGTTGTTGCTTAAATTTGAACCTTATTAAATTCCTTCAAATGTTTTACTAAATTTAATCCAGGTCCACCCATAGAAACTAGCATGTAACGTTAATACACAAGGTATGGAAGACTTTTCTCTTAAACAGTTGTAGTTTATTGCTGTGACTCCTTCATAACAGGTAGACAGCAGCACAAACTTTTCTCCTCCCCTCTCCCCAAAAAAGACTACTGTCCCTTCCTCTATCACCGCCAGGATGGCCAAACTATTCCCTGGTCCTGTATGCTTTATTCCTTTTCAGTACCAACAACTTTGACAGTTCAACTTATGACTCAATGCCACCTAGTGGCCAAACTAATTATACAAGGGTTCAAATTCACCAACCTACTTTTCTGCAGACAAAATCGTCCGTGGAGTTTAGCCCTTAAAGGGATTCTATCTTGATTTTTATGGTGTATATTTTATTTCTAAATTACACTGTCTACACTACTAATTCACCCTACCATGTAAAATTTAATTCCTGATCCGCAAGTGTATTTTTTTATATTTAAAATATTGGCTAGCCCAATGTCAGATTTCAAAATGAAATATAAAGAATTCTTGGCAGAGCCTTGCGGTTATCCTAGATTCTGCCCTGACATTCACTCCTCACATCCAGTCACTTGTTA
>CM044436.1:93277937-93293199 GCA_024363595.1 Xenopus borealis
AACACTTTGACATTGTTGTGCTCTGCACCTTGTGCTGCCTGTAAGTTACACAAGATAAAGAGATGGATTAGGGCTGCATGCATGCCATCCCTACCTGCCCATTATAACTGAAGCACTGCCAAACACAGGCAACACTGTACTCTTTGGAGCAGCGCTATATCCAAAATACAAAAATAATTTGAGGTTTTCTCATTTTTTTCCCCCACACCAAGCTATAGGTTATATGTGCATATAAGTACTAAAAGGCCGCTCATTTGATGCATGTAACTTTGTGTATATAATACACAAAAGCTGTGAATATCTTGTAAATTATATATATAAACGGTGAGTTCTGATGTCCTCAGTTATAAACGGTGAGTTCTGATGTCATTTCTGTCACATGACTCACTGAAACTGAGGATATGAGGATATTAGAAGTTACCTTGGAGTTCCATGAACTGTATAAAAACAAATGGTCATGAAACTCCTCGGTGACTTATAATATCCTTATATTTTACAAGAGGGGGTACTTTATTCACTATATAATCTACAGTCTGGCCATTTCCCTCTGGGGCCATACTGTAAATTATATCCTTATAAACGGCGAGTTCTGATGTCCGCATTTACAGGTAAAGCAACCATGTGATTGGTTGAGCTGACGGGCATTAATGTTATTAAATTGGCTCCATTTTCTCTCTGCATGAGCAGCTGCATTAAAATGCTGCAAGAGTAGTCTGGGGGTTGGACCTACTGAACCAAACCAATGAAAGCTTCTCCATATTTTTGTTTACTTGTTACCAGTGTTTACTGGTTAGATGTTGTGTACCACTATAGAAGAGTCCATCGTGCTCACGTCAAGTGGGCGCTGTCACTTGCTAAGTCTGTGAGGTTCAGCAGGTGGGGGTTAGGGCTGCCTTGTTTACTCTGGGAGACCAACTGTAATTGAAATCAGGGTGTTCCTCCCCCCCCCCCATGTGTACCAACCAGTTAACGTATTGGGGAGTGGGAAACCGATGCAGCCTCCTGGCAGAGCCTTACTAGGGCTGGTGTAACTTGACCTGTGGTTATATTGGGGCTGGCAGGATAAAGGATCAGTGACAGAAGCTGCTCACATACTGGAGCTGCTAACATCCCCCCTGTATCAAGACAGGTATTTGGGTGCTTTTATTCAATATTATTTTTTAGGTTCAATCCGTTCTGGATTACGCATACACAGAAATAGTTTTTGTCATCGTATTTTTATTAATTGCATGACTGCTATACAGAGAGCCGAAGCTTTAGTAGTTCTAGGAGCCCGGGATGAAAAGAGCCATTACTTTTACCAATAATATAATGAGAAGTATGGGGGGCAGGCACACATCATCTTTAGGGTAAATCCACTGAACTTCCCCTTTAAAATGTAATTCCTAGGAAATGTGCACAGCAGATATTTGCCTTGTGTTCTCAACTGCCCAGCGGGGAGACATTACTAGGATCAGAGCCTGTCTGACAGGCAGGTGTTGGGTTTATTAACCAGAGAATCTGGGATGCCTGTGATGAATGGATCTTAAGAGGGAGATTTGTCAGAACTGTGACACTGATCGCCTTTAACAGGGGTTCTCAGACATTTAATTGCGGGGCAATTATTTCATGGGCTTTTGTGGGGGTGGAGGAGAGGGGAAGGAAACTGCCTACTGCCTTTTCATTCTTAATGACTATATTTAAAACTGCTTCATTTTCTTCCCTTTCCCTTTATTCTCCTTCTTTTGTCCCTCCCATGCCCTCTCTTCTCTCTCCCATGCTGCCCTTTCTCTTATAGGTGGAGCAAGTAGTAAAGTCAGTAAGCATGACTTCTATGTGTGTGCCTTAACTATTGTTTCATGCACTGTTCTTTATTGTCTATATTTAACAGCCTTGCAGTTTGACTAAGTATTGTATTGTGTGTTAATCTAATAGCTGGGGTTATGTAAATTTTAACGTTCTACCACCACTAACAAACAATTTTACAAAAATCCATGCATCACTGTCATTTATTTATACAGCACCAACAAGTTATGCAGCATGTTACAGTAATATTGTAACAAAACAGGAGACTTGAAATAAATGAACAAACAAAGGTTATAGGATTATACAATAGAACTAGATGGGCTTGCTCACAAGAATTTACAATCTAAAAGGGTAGATTTGTGAAGATGGACTTTATCCTTTGCTTGATGTACTTTATTATAGGCTAAATTCTTATTGCGATTTAGTTCTCCTCTGACATGACGGTGCTAAATCAAGTGGAGTGGCCTGGGAGAGGCTACATTTTAGGGTAGAAGTCCACGGACGACTTGAACCTGATTTTGACAGATCCTACGTGCTGTGCCAAAACGCAGGCGTCAAGTCAGATGCAACGGAAAACAAGGTAAGTAATAGCAATTTTGGATGGTTTTGCAGCGTTCATCCGACACAACACAACTGCAAGCTGAGTCTTAATCTGACAGTCGTATTGTACGAACGCTGCAATACCATCCGACTTTTGTAATTCTTACCTTGTTCTCCGTCGCATCCAATTTGACGCCTGTGTTTTAGCGCAGCGCGTCAGATTCATCACAATCGTATTCAAGTCATCCGTGAAGTTTGGAAATCCTATACTAATGGCCATAATTTGGATAGCAGTCAAACTGTGATTGAGATCACACTGCTCGACTGGTTTATGTCCGTGCCTGAAGGAAAATCAATTAGTGGGGTTGTTGACTAGGGATGAGGATTAGGATTAGGGCATGCAAGTCAGATTGATATCATGGGGAGTTGTACTTGTGGGTCTAGGTTAATTGTTCTTATCCTTATATCAGTGGTCTGCTGAGGCTTCTTTGTCTGAAGTCAAGTTAGTTACCAGTTGGGAAAAAATGCCTATTAGCTCAACTAATGACTCCTAAATGACCATTTTGGGAGTCAGAGCAATATTTGGGGGCAAACACTTCTTTGATGTCCCACATGTTATTGTCCATTATGGCTGATATAGCAATATATTCATTTGTTTACAGCCGTGTTCTGGAATAAGGGGAGCTGACGAAATATTGGGCCTCAAAGTGGGGCTTAAAGCGATTCCGACAAAATCTGCCTTACATTTTGAGATATAGATCTATCTATATATTTATTTATACATAGCTGTATTATAACTAAAATCAACTTCTGGGTTAATAACACTTTTTAAACTGTGAAACAAATTCTGATTTTCCTAGCCATACTTCTTTTGTGTACACGTTCATGGCTCTTTTCCCCATTTTTTTCCTCTATATTCTCCGATCTGACAGGGTTACCACAAACCCCAAAGTGCAGAATTTGCCCAAGACCTTGAACGGGCTGACCCAATCAGATCTGAACGATTATTTCTTTGACGATCAGTAAGTCCATTGTCGCTGTGTTGTGCATGTGTGTGTTTTATATAAAGATTGGATTGTTCTCATTGAACTGGTTCTCATTGGGCCGTTATTGAGAACTATTTATATAGCAACAGAGCTGCACAATGACAGTACAGGGCTCTTCTCATTGGAGCTTCCATTTTAAAAGTTTCTGCCCATTGGCCCTGTTTCTAGAGAAGGCGTGGTGACACTCAAAGGCTTTTGATGGGTGTATCTGCTGCACATTTCCCTTTACACAGATCTAGAGCTGTCTGTAGGGGGTGCACTAGAGTGTCTGCCCCTCATCAATAACAATATGCTTCCTCCCTCTCTGTCTGCATCCTCCTCTACATTGTGACAGACACTCTCTCAGGATGGAAACACATCCGGCTATTCTCTCCAATGACTCCAGCAAAAGGAGACTTATGGAGGATACTCAGGACTGGAAGCCACGTACAGGCACAACTCAGTCCCGCTCCTTCCGTATCTTGGCACAACTTACAGGCACAGACTTCAGTAAGTGGGTCTCCATGTGTTTGATCTTAGTCTTGTGTCACATAAGCATGCTGTATAACTGTGGCCTGTAAAACAGCTACCAGGGCAATTATTTGGCTAGTATGTCACACTACCCCATGTTCAATTGTTACCGTTTCCGGACACCCTTATTTTAAAGAGATTCTGTCATGATTTTTATTATAGTTTTTATTATATTACACTGCAAATAATTCACTCTACAATATAAAATTTCATTCCTGAACCAGGAATGTCGTAATATCTGTGTGTAGGCATCCATGTCAGGTAATTTTGCCTGGGCATGTACTTTCAGAAAGAGCCAGCACTTTAGGATGGAACTAATTTTCGGCAGGCTGTTGTTTCTGCTACTCAATGTAACTGAATGTTTCGCAGTGGGACCTGGATTTTACTATTGAGTGCTGTTTTTCCAGGCAGCTGTTTTCCTGTGTTAGGGGGCTGCGATCTCATTACCTTCCAATTGTTCTGTCGTTGCTGGGAGGGAATGAAGGAGGTGATATCACTCCAAATTGCAGTACAGCAGTAAGGGCTGGGGCAGACCGGGAGATTCGGGGAGATTCTGTCGCCTGGCGATTAATCGCTGGCGACAATCTGCCCGAACTGCCTTCTCCCTGTCTGCTGCCTGTTAAAATAAAAAAAAAAAGTTGCATCGTGAGGAAACTTCGGGCGATTCCGGAAATCGCCGCGCTGTGTGTGTATTAGTGCTGGCGCTTTTTGATTTTAACAGGCGGCGGACAGGGAGAAGGCAGTTCGGGGAGATTGTCGCCAGCGATTAATCGCCAGGCGACAGAATCTCCCCGAATCTCCCTGTCCGCCCCAGCCCTAAAGAGTGACACAAGTGAGCACAAGTCACATGACTGGGGGCAGGTGGAAAACTGACAATATATCTAGCACCATGTCAGATTTCAAAATGAAATATAAAAAAGTGTTTTCTCTTTTGAAAAATGGATTTCAGTGCAAAAATCTGCTGGAGCAGCCCTATTAACTGATACATTTAAAATTTTGACAGTGTCCTTTTAAGTTTCCAAGGTATATTTTCCCCAGACAGTTATGTGAATTAGCCCTTCGGTCATTTCTGCTCCTGCAGTGTTAGGATTAAAGCATTACTTCAATACATTAACAAGCCTGGGGCAATTTGATACGTAGCTCTCCTTAGTCAGTATTTAAACACTATTCATAATAATCGATCTTCCTCTGGAGAGCAGCAGGGTTTTGTGTACTCCAGTTTCTTACAGAATGTACATGAAATAGTTGATGTCCACTTCCAGTACAACCATTTTCTTTGCAGTTGTACAAAGCAGTATTAAGGCTTCAGAGCTGACTCCTGTCAGACATCATCCATGTGGAGTAAAGTCAATGTTTGAGTTTATCACTTCTTTCTGGGGTTTGGCATTGAAAGTGCAACAAATGATGATGGTTGCTGTCGCTTTATAGGTACATACTGGCAAGGGTTTGTAGACTGGGCTCTCTTTATATGGTGTTTATTTTACTGGTACCATGGTATAGATCAGAGCTTCTTCTCATCTACTTGTATACTGTTGGGGGTAAGCTGAAAGATAGAAAGATAGAGCTGCCTGTATTTTCTTGATAGTTTTCACTTTATTTCATTCATTCATTCATTCTTTGCATAGTACTGAAAGGTAAGGATAAGCATGCTAAAATCTCCCTGATGGTCTGGAAGCATTATGTGCTATAGGTTTTTTTTTAATTATAGTTGTTCAATTCTGTTGGAATGGATTATATGCAGTTTTTCTAACTGCGATATGGAAACATAGGACATCTGACATCGTACAAGGGTGTGCAAGCTATGGATGGGGACTCAGGCATTTGTACATCTGCAACAGCTATTTGGTGGCTGCTTTCCATTCTTAATATACATTTTCAAACTTGCTGAAACTGACCGCATGGAGACAAAAGCTACTTGACCAACTCTGATCTTCTTTTCCTTCTCTCCTTCACTTCCATTTCTTACTATCAGTGCAAGACCCAGATGATGAGAACATGAAAAGGGTGAGGTAAGCACAGTGATTTACCACCGTAGATAAGTGGTCCCTGCTGTTAATCAGGAGAGCATATTCCAGTGCAATGGGCAAAGGTGTGAAGGAAGTGTGTCTTGTACCTAGAAACTTGAACCCAACGGTGTTTGTAGGAACCTGGTTCTTCAACCAGGCCAGGTCAACAAGTCCTTGTAGAAATCAGCCTAAACTGTTGCATACATCCCAAATTGACTTGTTTGAAAACCTTGTTCCTCTACACACTAAATGGTGTGGATGTGAAACATGGTCCCTGCCTTAAAGGGGTGGTTCACCTTCAAGTTAACTTTTAGTATATTGTAGAAGGGCCAATTCTAAGAAACTTTTACATTGGTCTTCATTATTTATTTTTCATAGTTTTTTAATGATTTGCAATTTTCTTCAGCTTTCAAATGGGGGTCACTGACACCATCTAAAAACAAATGCTCTGTAAGGCTACAAATGTATTGTTATTGCCACTTTTTATTACTTATAATTTTATTCAGTCCCTCTCCTATTCATATTCCAGTCTCTTATTCAAATCAATGCAGAGTTGCTAGGGTAATTTGAACCCTAGGAACCAAATTGCTGACACTGCAAACTAGAGAACTGCTGAATAAAAAGCTAAATAACTATAAAACCACAAACAATAAAAAATGAAAACCTATGGCAAATTGTCTCAGAATATCACTCTCTACATTATACTAAAAGTTAACTCATAGGTGAACAACCCCTTTAATTTTGAGGGGCCTTTCTCCCAACCCTTTGGCCAGCAGAGTCATTCAACCCCTCCATCACCTTGTTCCATGTTGAAGTGATTCTGGGACTTGAAGTTTTTTTTATTTTTTTCCACCAGAGAAAGCAGAGAAATAAAGTCCCAGAATCCACTGAGTGGTTGAATAATGGAAGGGGTCCCCAAACGTTTTTTACCCATGAGCCACATTTAAATTTAAAAGAACTCTTCTCTTGTTAAATTTAAAAGTGTCTGGGAGCAACACAAAAGTTCATTGGGGTGCTAAATAAAGGATATGATTGGCTGTTTAGTTTCTCTAGATACAATGACAATGTTTGTGAGTTTTTAAAAAAAAAAAATAACCAAATAGTGGTTACAAATTTAAATACATTTATTAGGACAATACAAGTGAAGGCCTAATGCATTTCATGCCTTATGGGGGGGGGCATTTACTCATAAACTTTAGTTGCTCTGTATGCATTGGAAGCATGCAGGCATCTCTGTTTGGCCATAAACTTGGTTTTTACGCGACAATAAAAGGCACTAATAAAAAAGTTCAAATTACACAGATTAAAACGAATATTATTTTCTCTCCTGATATCCTGAATTTTGTTATTTCGTTGAATGTCTGTGATCAGGGGATAATTCATTAAAACTTAACTAAATGTAAACTAAAGGGGTTTCCTTTTTTAACTGGAACCGGAGCTGTTATGCCTACCCCCTATAAATAGCCTGTGCTGGAAGGACAGAATAAATATAAGCAGATGCTCAGGTTTAACTCCACTTGAAATGTCTTGTCACCCCAAGCACACATTGGATTTTTAAAAACTGAGTTCTCAATTTATGGGGAGCAACCAGACCTTTATACATTTCACCACACTGTTCTCATTCTGTGTGTATACTTCTACATAGGAAAAGGTTTATGTATCCCTGTGATCCCCAACCAGTAGCTCGCGAGCAACATGTTTCAAAGCAGGTGCTTATTTTTGAATTACTGGCTTAGAGGCAAGTTTTGGTTGTATAAAAAACAGATGTCCTGCCAAACATTCTCTCCTGTAGGCTGCCAGTCCATATAGGGGCTACCAAAAAGCCAATCAGAGCTCTTATTTGACATCCACATGGACTTTTTCATGCTTGTGTTGCTCTCCAACTCTTTTTTAAATGTAAATGTGGCTCATGAGCGAAAAAGGTTGGGGACCCCTGATGTAGCCTGAAATTTAACAACAAACAATGAAAACACATGTTATCAATTCCAGCACCATAAAGGGGAGAGCAGACTAATAAAATGAAAAGCTTATTTATGAATGCATGTGTACAGACAGCTCAATATTTATTCCCTAACAGAGGAAATAAACAAACGAGCCGCCCAATATATCTCTGTTTGCTCAATGGTTTCATTTAACCATTATTTAAGATCATATTTAGTATATCATATTTTTAGAAACCCTTTTGCTACATGGGAAGTATTATCCTAAACAGGATATCTGTAGATATACTGAGGAAATGAAAAGTTTAAGGGCCCATGCAACTGTATAAGTGCAGGTTTCATTCACATTATTGTTCTGTGAATGTCCAATAAAATATATTTTATAGGTTACTTTGCACATAAAGCCTTATGTTGGGTATATAACTCCTATTTTTATGACTCTGGCTGCTCCTAAGTAAAGCAGATACTCTGCCCTCTAATGCCCCTTTAAAATTGAAAAGTTTTGCTTGTTTTAACTAGGGATGCACCGAATCCAGGATTTGGTTTGGGATTCAGCCTTTTTCAGAAGGATTCGAGCGAATCCTTCTGCCTGGCCGATCCAAATCCTAATTTTCATATGCAAATTAGGGATGGTGAGGGAAATCTCATGTCTTTTTGTCACAAAACAAGAAAGTTTGCATAAGCAAATTAGGATTCCGTTCGTTATTCGGGGAAACTTTCGTTAAGGATTCAGCGTTCAGGTTGATACACGGGCCGATAAAAGCTGCCAACAAACTTGGCAGCTTATTGGCCCATGTGTGGGGCCGTCCGACTGGCTTCCTCTATCAATATCTGGCCGAAAGTTGGACTGGACAGGTTAAATGCCTAGGACACAAACGGATCAGCCCGATATCGCCCACCTCAATGTGGGCATATCGGGAAGAGATTCGCTCATTTGGCAACATCACCAAACGAGTGGATCTCTCAGTCTATGGCCACCTTTATTCAATTGGAAAGAAATTGGCACATTTAAGTTTGCTCTCCGAAACTTTGTCTCCCAATAATAAATGTAAATATATTTTTTGTTCTTTAAGACCTGAGTGTGTAGACTTCTTTTTGAATTATATATATGTATAAACTGAGCTTTGTGATGTCATTTTTGTCACGACTCACTAAAGCTTGTATATTATAATAAATTATATACCACTTATTGAAAACATATGAGGATATTGGAAGTAACCTCGATGTTCCATTCGTTCAGCCTCATGCTTTTTATGGTCATGGAACTCCTAATTGACTCATAATATCCTTATATATATTATACTGTAAGCGGTACTTTATTCACTATATAAAAACATCAAATATATATGATTCGATTTAAATGATGTTAAGCTAGTATTTGACTGAAATTTTGTATAGAACACGAGTTAAGCAATTTCAACTTGCCCTTTTGCCTTTTTCTCTACTGTTCTTATATCTTCTCATACTGAAATTCTTTCTCTTTTCCTTTCCTCCTTTTCCCCCTTGTCCGTCTTTTTTTCTGTACTTTTACCCTTGTCACGCCGTGACCCAGGGAAAAGTTCATCACAGAGATGCAGAGCCCCCGATATACCCGCTTGCGAGACTGGCACCACGAGAGATCAGCCTGCTCCCTGAATGTGAAGCCTTGAGCAGCAATGAGGAGAGGGTGCGGGGGAAATCTGTTTGGGAAAAGTCAGGAGAGCTGTTCCCCACATGCTTTCTGTTCTACTGATACGCCATGTCACATAGATACTCCAGTACTCCATCTACTTTCTTCGACTAACATAGGGGTATGAACAGTGCAGCATTCCCATCACGTTTGCTGCCTGGAGATGCAGTTGCAACCTCAGTTAGATGGTGGGTGCACAGCTAACTCTGACTCAGGTATTAGACCATAATCCATCTCTTCCCCTCCTACAATACTCCTCATGTTAAAGTCTTTTCCTGTAATTTTCTCCCCCTCCCTTGTGACAAAGCGAACATATGAAAACTCCCTGGATCCTTGTGTTCTCTCTCTGTTGTGTAAAGCTGTAGGATTTATTTAGTGTACTCACCATGCTGTTGAGAGATTAGCAAATATGAATCACTTTGGTGTTGATTGCAGTGTGTTAAATCACATCCCTTCCTTTTTACACAAACACAAATCATTTGGGTCTCCTGACTCCCAGATTTAGGGATGTAGCCCTCCCACATGCCACATTATCACTAGTCCCCAATGGTTCAGAGGACCGTTGTTTTATACGAAGTGATGAACATGTCTGTATCAGCTGGGTGACATTGCACTGCCTCTCTGCCCCCCCAGTCTCTGTCATGTGCAATTATGGGGAACATGTTGTTATGTGTTTGCGGCAGATAAATGCTCAGACTTTTGGAGGAAAGATGAGAAAAGAGGATATGTTTCAATAAACTTGTTTGTTGTCCAGCAGCATTTTGTTTTTCTATTTGACAATGTTTGTTTTTTGTATACTTCATACAGGCTTTTGTATGCTTCATATAGGGGGTGTAACTATGAAGGGCCCTACGACTGTTTGGGAGCCCCAAAAATATAGGGGGATCATGGGGCATTGGTTTTCAAACACATACTGCTTATCAAAAATGTTTTATTCTTAATATTTTTGGGGCCTTAGATTGCTAAATTCCCCAAGATGGGCCATTGCTGATAGCTTCAAGATATATCCGTAACTTCCACGAGGCTCCTAAGCATTAGACATTGGATTCTGGCAATCAATGCTTCTTAATATCAGTATTTGACTTATATTAAATAAGTGACTTTAGAATTTGCTTTAATAAAAAAAATAGTCGGTGCTTTTGAAGTCATTTGCAAAAGCAATTGCTATTAAAAGCCTGGTTGTTACTTTTTAGGCAAAAGTCTGAGTCTTCTAAGTTTGAGCCACCAGGACAGAATAGATAGGGACAAGCACTGCTTTTAATAACATAACATATAAACCGTTGAGAAATTGTAATGAGTGCATATTGTAAAGTTTTCTTTTAGTAAACATTTATTTCTTTTATTTTGGGGGGTTGACATTAAAGGGGCTTGTTCACTTTCCATACACTTTTTTCACATGTTTTCAGATTGTTCACCATAAACACATCTTTTTTTCAGTTGCTTTCCATCTCTCATTCTTTACAGTTTTCCCAGAATTGAAGGTTAAAGTTTATTGTACCTGTTCCTTGAGTCCTGCAGTGGGTCGGGTACCCACGGGTTAACCACAAAAGCCTGCGTTACCCTGCGGGTTGCGGGCAGAAGTTCAGGGTGTGGGTATAGGCGCGAGTTTGAGGGTCTTCTCAATAGCACTTTTTACTCCTTTATTCTGATCGCCTATTTCTGATGACGTCACTTCCGGTTTACTATGATAGCACTTCCAAATTCTTAATCTTTTTTTTTCTTTCTTCTGATCACGCCTACTTCTGATGATGTCACTTCCGGTTAGCAATGACCGCGCTTCTTGATTCTTGATGGTGAGCGGGTCACAGATTGGGTTGTGGATAAGGTACTTGCAGTTCCAAGCGGGTAAGAATGTGGGTTGCTGGTCCAGGTTTAGGGCACAGGTTCCAAAAAATGGACCAGCGCAGGACTCTACCTTGTGTTTCACTCTGGCTTCTCTGTGATCCTGAACTGTTACAATTTGCTACATTTAGTTGATACAATTAGTTGATACATTTCTCAGTAGCATCTATGGAATATTAGCAACTATTGTATCAATTCTAACAGCTGCCTTTAGTGGAAATTCAGAGATTCTGCTCAGCAGAAATGTATCAAGTAAATATATCGATTCAAAACTGTTAACTGTTTGGGCCCCCCTCCCCTCCTCGATCTGCTTTAGAAAAGTGTACACAAATAGAAAATGGAAAGTAATTTCAACTCTTCCTATGGCTTCCAGTGTCCCTGTTGTTGTCGCAGGGCCTCAAACTGCTCATGTAGCTTGGGTAATGCCACAAAATAGAGATTGCTGCAAAAAAAGAATGTAAATTCCACCCAGCTTACAGAAACGCTGTGACTAAGCCTTGCTGTCTCCTAAAGCAGACCTCCAATTATCCTAGCAATGTTATTAGTCCAAAAATGTCAGACTAATGCTGATGCTGAAAGAATTGGATTGGTAAGAAAACACGCAGGAAGAATTCAGTCATCTCTGTATAATGTATTCTTCCTCATGTTCAGGTTTTTAAAAGAACCCTCAACAGGCAACATGTTGAATTCCCTGGTGTTATGTGCATTGCACTGGGACTCTAAGCTCACCAATTAATGAATTGCTTTAACAGACCTAGTTTTCCATTTGTCCTATACTTCTGCTTTGTTTGTGTTAACTTTTTACAAATGCACTGACAGTGTAGAGAAGTATTGAACTGGTGCATAGAATATCTGATGAACATCTCTGTGTGCCACTAAGCTTAAAGGAGAATTCTACCCAAATGTTCTACCCTCCATCCCCACCAAGACCCCCCTCCCTCCAGCCTAAGTGTTACCCTGGGCAAGTGCCCCTAACGTTTTACTTACCCCTCTGTGTAGACACTATCTTCAGCCGCTCAGGTAAACCTCTGAATGAAACCGGCACTTTTCGTGAGTTTCGGTGAATGCACAGTTGCGCTCCAACTGTGCATGCGCCGATACACCACTCTCATTCCTAAGATTACCGAAGCGGCTGAAGATGGCATCCATGAACTCCAAAGTTCATGCGCCTTAGTGTTACCCGGGGCAAATGCACCCGTTTTACTTACCCCCTCGGTGCAGATTCAGCCTTCGGAGTTCAGCTGCTGAAGATGGCGCCTGTGAACTCTGATGGCTGAATCTGCACCGAGATGTAAGTAAAACGTTAGGGGCATTTGCCCTGGGTAACACTTAGGCTGGGGGGAGGGGGTGTTTGTGGGCATGGGGTGTAGGGGTTTTTTTAATGTTAGGGTTGAATTCTCCTTTAAGGTGGTCATACATGGGCTGATACATCTGCCAACTGTGCTCCAACTAACCACACTTCTAGCTTATTAAAGGAACAGTAACATCAGAAAATAAAAGTGAAATGACAATATAAGGTATTATTTTTATTATTAACATGTATTTCTATAGCGGCAACATATTGTGTAGCGTTTTGGGTACTGCCAGGGTCGGACTTGCCCGGTGGGGCTCCATGAAAAAACCCGGTGGGCCCCCACCGTGCCAGACCCCCTCACCTGACCCTACAAAAAATGCGTGCAGCTACTTTTACGCAGGCGCGTCGTGAAGTGCTATTTGTGCATGCTCACGTTAGGGTGTCCGGAGGGGGGCCCTGAACAGGAACTTATCTGCAGGATATCCTGTGCCTTTTCTCCTTTTTCATCTTTGAGTGGCTGCCCCCATTGCTACACAGCAGCTTGTTTATATAAACTATAGTAGAGTTTGACACAAACACACAACACTACATTAAATTTTGATTACTTTAAGCACTTTACTTTTTTTTATATTACTGTTCCTTTAACCCATATATGAGAGCATCCCAGTGGCCCACTGACTTGCTTCTGGCCGAATATATTCCAATTAGGAATACTGTTGCCCTCACCTGAAGTACCTGTCTAGACCTCCATTATAATATGCAGTCATTGACCCAAGGGCAAATTCAACTTATTTAACAGGCCAAACTGATTGCCAAACTGATTGTTTAGCAGAAGTTGCAGGGGCAGATTTACTAAGGGTCGAATTTCAAATGAAAAAAAAATTTGAAATTCAACCATCTAATTTTTTTTGGGTGGGGGGGGGTTGATCGAATAGGTCGGTTTTGGATCGAATTTGAATCGAACAATTTTACAAAAATTTTTTTTAGATTTTCCAGGAGGTCGCCCATAGGCTACAATGGCAATTCAGCAGCTTTAAGGTGGCGAATAGTTGAATTCGAAAGGCAGTACTTGTAATATTTGAGACCACAGTCCCAGTGTCCTCTGACTCTCTCCTCCTTTGTAGGGTCCATAAGACTAGAAACAACATAAGATAGCTCTTAAAGGGACTTCTCTACCATCTATTTATTTCTGATTCATGCTGCTCCTGAAATCCAAGCACCGTTAATTCACTTTAATTAATGAACTGAGAATTGATTTTGAAATCACTATTTAATGAATCAGTCACAGATCTTCAATCCGTGTATTTACGGTTATAGTTTTGATAATAATGCTGATCATTAATTATTTTTGTTAATTGCTTTGGGTAATTCATTATAATATAAAATAATCAATGAATTTTTATAAATTAGCACACTATCACTTTAACTGGATAAGGGAAAGTCCGAGCAACAAATTATTCAGCACAAGTCACTTTATATAAGTATAAGCGATAATTTAATTTATGCATTAGCACTTTATATTTATATGTTTTAGAGTAAAAACAGCACCTTAGGGTAGGGACAGACAGGGAGATTCGGGGAGATTCTGTTGCCTGGCGTTTTTAGCAGGCGACAATCTCCCCGAATTTCCTTCTCCCTGTCTGCCGCTAGTAAAAGGGACAAAGCGCCAGCGCCTGTGCACACGCTGTGCGGCGATTCCCGGAATCGCCCGAAGTTTCCTCACGAGGTATCTATGGGCGATTCCGGAAATCGCCGCGCAGCGTGTGCACAGGCGACAGAATCTCCCCGAATCTCCCTGTCTATCCCTACCCTTATGAATTTTAAATTAATTTAATACACATTAAGGCTGGGTTAAAGAATTGTTACACACATTTTAGAAATACATTTTCAGCCTCCTGGTGAGGAGCACGGAAGGGCAAAATTCTCAATGCTTAGAAATGTGCCAAAATGAATTAGGGGGATATCTTTTCATTCTAATCAACTCTGATCCCTTTAATCAGTTAAGTCAGAATATTTACTGATAGTCTTACTGCTCCACTATATTCCTGGCACCTTGCATCATTTTCTTTAGCAATAATCTGGTAAAATCTTCATTTTTAAGAGTGAAATTAGGTTTAGGGGAATTTGGCCAGATTCCTATACGCAGATAAGAAGTAAAGAGTGATATCATTGTTCTAAAAAAAGTAATAAAATGAAAAATGTCCATTGTCTGCAGCTCAGTTTAGTAACACAAATATACAAAGTGAAATGAGGTAATAGGCCTGCTGGTGAGAGGGAAGTTTATCAGTGATTTGGGGTATGGGGAATGTTTGGGGTTGGGCAGCAGAAGAAAGAAGAAGGGTGTGATGGGAGATGGATACATGCTAGCTACACTAGCACGGAAATACAGTTTCAGAATTAGCAGCTGCAATTACACTTCTTCCCACCAATTTTCATTTCAAAGGGCGAACATTTCAGGCTGACAGAAAATGTGCCAATAAGTCATTTCATAGGTGAAACTAGTTGATTGCATTGTTGGCCAGGAATTTGGAACGCCCAGTTGCAGATCATAATGACTGAGTTGTTTGCGGTTAGTTGTTAGGCTATGAAACCTATTGTTGACACAGATTTATTAAAGTTCCAGTGGAGTT
>CM044436.1:93302823-93326400 GCA_024363595.1 Xenopus borealis
GCACTATTAACTGATGTGTTTTGAAAAAAAAACATGTTTTCCCATGACAGTATCCCTTTTAGTCTACTAGAAAATCATGTAAACATTAAACTAACCCAATATGCTGGTTTTGCTTCCAGTAAGAATTATGTATATCTTAGTTGGGATCAAGTACACGCTACTGTTTTATTATTACAGAGAAAAAGGAAATCCTTTTTAAAAATTTGGATTATTTTATTGTAATGCAGTCTATGGGAGAGCTTTTTGGATAATGGGTTTCCGGATAAGGGATCCAATACCTCTATTATACTTTTTATATGTAATAGAGGGACCTGCTGTAAGACATTTTTTTCAGTTGATCTTCATTATTTGCTATATATGTTATTTGAAATATCAGTTTTCCTGTTTCCATCCTTTAGCAAGGATTCTACCAGTTTTCGTCTCCAAGCTGCCGGTTCATGTTCCGGAGTAATTTCATGTTGAACGCTACTGGAGTAGTGTAAATACTCATTTCCTGGGGTGCCTTAGGAAACATGCATTATTTGGGCATGGTAAACAGTCCGTGCAAGCTTTAGATGGTAGTCTGCCAATTTCTGTATGAAAGCATTTTAGTTCCAGCTAGAGGGGTTATGTTTTGGGTCTGTTCAGGTCCAGCTGTGAGAGAGAATTCTCCTTTCTATGTACAGCCCAAGGCAGCTGGTACAAAGGGCAGGCTAAGCCTTTGTGTTGCAGTCTCCCTGCAAAGACATAATCCCTATGTCTGCCCCCGCACAGCTCCTGACCAAGAGCAGGACAGATGTTCAACAGATGTTGGCTGATTAGGAGGCAGACTGGTGGTCCCTTAACTGTTACTTGGCACCCAGCGGAAGGGATCATATATCAGACTGCTAAAAGCAAAGCTGGTAGAACTGTAAATCCACAAAGCTAATTTTGACAGATAAAGGCAGAGCTTAATAGATCTTGAATAAAGGGCTCTTGCAATCCTGGACAAAGTTAACCAATATATATATATATCTATATATATATATATATATAATTTGCATGAAATGCGGCTATTGGTTTGGATTTATTTTAAAAGGGATTTATTTGATTTATTAGCAAAGATTTCTCATAGTGCTGTACCAAGTGCAACCTATTGGTTACCCAAGTGATTATACATAGTCTGCAGACTCGTGTAGTTGGATGGTAGGCTGTTGCCTTGAGAGACCATAAAAAAAAAGAATTGTAATATCACCTTCCTCCCTCAGGACCGACAGCTGAAATATACGCACCGCACAACACATACCCCAACCCCCACGGTAATAATTGGGTCAGACCTTACAGACCCTTCCAAAACAGTGTCCTTGTAATTGAATACACTGAAATGTATTCCATGTCACCCCCTAACTGACAAGTATACGAAGGGAACAGATCTGGTGGGACCTTGCTGTGCTGTGATTGTAAAACAAATACATACAAAATTGGACAGGGATCATCATTTCCTAGTATTAATTTTCCATGTATGATTGCTAGACATACAGTTACAGGTATAGGATATATTATCCAGAATGCTCAGGATCATACCATAATTTGGATCCCCATACCTTTAAAGAAGAAGGAAAGCTGCTGAAGCAGATTATTGGCAATAGTTTAGCCACAATAGTGCTTGCTATATTTATTCTGTAGAAAGCTTTACCTCAGTAAATAGCTCTAGAAGCTCTCTTTGTTTGTTTAAGATAGCAGCTGCCATATTAGCTTGGTGTGGCATCACTTCCTGCTTGAGTCTCTCCCTGCTCAGTCATAGCTCCGACCTCAGATTAGAGCAGGGAGGGAGAAGCAAACTGAGCATGCTCAAGCCCTCACCCTGGAGGTTTAAGATGAAGGCATGAAGTCTGATACAGGAGCCCATGTGTACACAATAGAAGGAAAGAAATTGGGTGTTTCTTTTGATAGAGGACTCAGAGCAGCATTACTTTGAGGGTTTACTAGTGTATTTATATAGACCTGTCTTAAAAGCTTACATTGTTTTAGCCTTTCCTTCTCCTTTGTTTTTTTTTTTTATAAATTATTGAAACACTAAATAAACCTAATAGGATTGTTTTGCCACCAATATGAATTCATGGAGCATAGTTTGGATCAAGTACAAGCTATTGTTTGATTTTGTTTGAAATAGGCCTTCACGTAATTTGTAGCTTTCTAAATCATGGGTTTCCTGAAATCTTGGAAACTGAAGTTGTACTGATGAGGGATCTTTCAGTAATTTGGGTCTTTATACCCTCTATACCCTAAGTCTACTAAAAATGGATTTATGGTAGTGAAAAGACCCATAGGGCTAATGTGCCCCTATGGCTTTAAATCCCTACACTTCCTGATCTCCCTAGTTGCTGGACAGATGCCCATGTAGCTAGTTGTAATTTGTATAGTTGTATTATTGGCCAGGAGGTGCTACATAATCAGGGAATGCACCTGCATCTACCTCTGATATACTGCCTGAGCTTTGTGCCTATATATTCTGCAGATGCCTGTGTACTTTTGTAAGTAAAGTACCCTGAGGATCATCTGTCTCTGACAAATAAAAGTTTGTTCTGTTTTATTGCAAGAACCTCCTGGCACCCATTTCTTTATTGGTTAAAGCACAGTAGCTAGTGGGAGTTGTAGTTGCACTACACTGCACCTTCAATATTTCCCTTTTGTAAAGGCCCTGCCTTAAAGGGGAATTCAACCCTGCCTGCGCTAAATCCTTCTCCTCTGGGCTATTGCTATTGCTATCCCTTTGTGTAGGGTCACAAGCGCCATCTTTGGCCACAATGTCTTCTTCCTTCTTCTATCGGCGATGGCTGCGCATGCGCAGTAGGACGCATTTGCCGGTTGGTACTACTGGACATGTGCCCGAAGTTCAGTCGGTGAATTTCGTGTGCATGCTCAGTAGTACCAAATGTGTCATACTGCTAGGGTTGCCATCCAGCCGGTATTTTACCGGCCTAGCCGGTAAAACACCAGTCAAGGCCGGGGCCGGTATTACAAATTTACCGGCAATGTAGCTGCCGGTAAATTTGTAATACCCCCTAAAAAAGGCCCTTGCCCTGCCTTCATTCCAATTAAAACTTACCTTTCTTGCCGTCTTCAGCCGATCGCTTGCTGTGGCTCCGCCCCTGTGACGTCACGCTCCGCCCCTTTTGCATCACGTCCCACCCTTTTTTACCCCGCCCCCAGCCGGCCGGTAAATTTTATAGCAAAAGGTGGCAACTCTACATACTGCACATGTGCCCCCGGAAGAAGGAAGAAGTAGTTGCGGCAGAAGATGGAGCCTGTGACCCTGCATGAAGGGACCTTCGCTTTGGGGTAATATACAAGTTATGGGCAATAGCCCAAGGGGGGGGAGGTAGGCCAAGGGGAGGAGGGGCCTATGGGGGGAGGAGTTTAGAGCCGGCGGGGATGAATTCCCTTTTAAGTTTAAGTGAGTCCAGTGTAACCCATGCTCTGGTATACTAGCTGGCTGTTAATCCCGTTGGCCTGTATAGTCCAAAAACATGTTACAGAAGGTTAGCTTACTTAGGCTCAAATGCAAGCTGACATATTTTTACAGAGAAAAAAAAATCGTAAAAAAGAAATTGCTAAAAATGAAATCTATGGGAGATGATCTACTGATAAATCAGATAGAATACAGGTTTCTGGATAAACCAAAGCACGTATTTGGTTTAGATTAGAGTCCTGCCCGGAACCAATTTCTAAGACCTTACCCGAACCGGCAGCCCCCGACCCACATATTAACCCACTAATGAACCGCTACCAGACCTGGACCCACAACTGCCTTATCCACAACCTGACCCTCAACCCACTGACCACCATCAAACAGGAAGTGATGTTGCTGCAAACTGGAAGTGACCTCTTCAGACGTTGGCTGAGGGGGAGAGGGACAGAAGCATGTGTGACGTAAGAGAGCTGTGCCTGAAGTCAGATGGGAGGGGGAGATGAGTGGAGGGGAAGCTGCCAGGAGAGAGCAGCAGGAAGAGACCCGCAACCATACTCGGACTGGGGGGCCCGGGGCCCACCAGACCTACTGTCCAGGCCCCCCCCACCGTGCAGAGTGAGGGCGCCTTGCGCGCCTGCTTGAGAGGTGTTTGCACGTGACGCTGAGTGCAGTGCCAAATGAAAACCTTCGCTTTAAGATGTGATGGGGAGAGGGGTTTGGCCCGACGGAGGCCCATTAAGAGTCGGGTCATTCAGGCACTACTACGTAACACTGCAGATCCACATCTATACCTGCACCTGAAAATCCTACCCTCATTCTGCAGGGTACTTGCCTTTTTTGGGTACCCGACCCGCTGCAGGATACAGCCTTGCGAGAATTGTAGGGGGCTATGCCGCAAGAGCCTTCTGTCTAACTACTAGTAGCAGGCAAAAAATATTGGTGTTGGAGACACAGTGCTTCTATAACTACCTATAATAATACACAAAAGCCATGAATGTCTTGTAAATTATATCCTTATAAATGGTGAGTAGTGATGTAATTTCTGTCACTCGCTGAATCTTGCGTATTAATAAATTAATTAATTAATAAAGTACCCCCTTGTGTTTTTATATGAAACTCCTCTGTAACTTATAATATCCTTATAATTTACAAGAGGGGGGTACTTTATTCATTATATAATAGCAGCTCTCTATTTCTGGGCTTCCCAGCATGGCACCCTTAAGCATCACAGATATAAAGCAACCAATGTTCGTGTGATTAGGTTATTAGGTTATTGCCTGCACGCAGGATATGAACAGCAGTTCCCAGCACAGTTGGCATTTTAGAAATTGAAATGGTGGTTGCCTAAATACAGATGGCTTTTTTTTTTTTTAGCCACAAGTGATTGCCTTGTATTGTTACAGAACTTCAAACAATGTGCCAGTGCCGAGTGTTAGATGATCCTGAAAGTTACAGCAGAACCATTGCAGTAGTTCCATTAGATTTTGTAGCAGCATGTCCTTTTTTACCAGCGTCAATACATTGTTTATCTTGGAAACTCTGTTACGTGGATATCTACTTCCAGCAGGCTCTCCGATCCCCTGTGGAAGATCTCTACAGTGATATTATCACACTGGGCATGCATAGAATTTTGGGGGTTTAAGAAAGTTTGCTGTAAAAATCCAGTGAAGATAAAGCTGTTACATTTCCCTGTGGTGAACTTTGGCAAATCTCTGCAATATGCCCCTAATATGACAGATTTGTCAGGGGGCCTTCTACTACTTGAGCAAAGAAATTAAGAGAAAGTAAACTGATCTCCGCCATAAAGTACACTACGCACCATTCATTGCTGACATGTTCACTGCAACCTAGATAAATAATCCAGCAATTCTCTGCCTCCTTTCTGATGTAATGGATCAATTATGCCTCCTGCTCTGCCTGTACTGTGTATTTAAGAAACAGAAGGGCAAACCAGCATTTTTCTATTGCTGTCTTAACTAGCTTCTCTTTATATTGCCATGGTTTAAATGTCTGTGTAAAATATGGGTGAGACTAATGCCCCAGACAGATCATATTTTGTAGGCCTCCGTCCTGTTCACCAGTTGGTGAAACTACATGTTGTTATTATTATTATTATCAAGTATTTTTAGAGCGCCAACATATTACACAGTGCTATAAAATGAATGTGCTTATACAAAGAAATGACATACATATAACATACAGAGTTACTTACATAACAAGAGATCTTTTGAAAGCAGAAAGGTTGGGAGAAAGTCAGACAGACTGGGAGAGAATTCCAGAGGAGGGGTGCTGTCCTTGCAAAGTCTTGAATGCAAGCGTGTGAGGAGGTAATGAGAGAAGAGTTGAGGAGCAGTTCAGTAGGCTAGTGTAGTAAGCGGTTCGGTGAGTATCTGTAGTTCAGAAATGTAGGGTGGGGCAGAGTTCTGAAGTACTTTGAATGTCAGGGTCATTAGTTTGAATATTATTCTGGAAGGTAGCAGAAGCCAGTGCAGGGATTGGCATGGCAGAGGAGGAGCAGTTGTTGAGGTGTAGTCTGGCAGCAGAGGTGACAGTGAATGGCCCAGTATTAGCCCATTAATCCTTGCAAAATCCAGTCCTCTGTGGTTTCTGGGAAAAGTGGTTCAACAAATACCAATGGGCCACAACACTGACGTCCCTGCAGTGGAACAAAATCATGCCTTGTGCTAACGGAGCTGCAGGAAAATGTGCTGCTGTGCAGGGAGGGGAGGAGTAGTACAGTCCAATATCTATTCATATGCATTTTTGTGTTTCCTATCTCTAGTCTCAAAAGTTGATTTTCCATGTTTTTCTTGACATTGTAGTGCGAACTAGCTAGGCCAACATGTTGATAGTCTTTGGCACCAGCTCAGTAATAAATTGGCGTGCAGCTCCTGAAATTCATGTTCCTGTTTAACCTAAAGAATATGAATGCTGCTGTTGCTTATAAATCTGACATTAGCCAGACTCTGCCGTCTTTTTTTTTTATCATGTAGCAAATCGCCAGCCTGCAGATTTTAGTTCCATAAAAGGAGCATTTTTATTCTCCAGCACTGGCATGCAACTGCACTGACTTGGAGACTCCCAAATTAAAAAGGGTTAACCAGCCATGCAGACTTTTTGCTGAGCAACTGCATAAGCAGCTCTAATTGGAGAAAGAAAATATTGATCTGGTATCTGCTGTTGTTGGGGTGGG
Organism: Xenopus borealis; assembly: GCA_024363595.1. Classification (NCBI taxonomy): domain Eukaryota; kingdom Metazoa; phylum Chordata; class Amphibia; order Anura; family Pipidae; genus Xenopus; species Xenopus borealis. The sequence goes on from CM044436.1 coordinate 93,309,447, forward strand.
TCAGAGGAATAACCCAGTGGAAAGTAACATATGTTGACGAGCTGGATGCGGCACCAAATGGAACTGATGTCCATATAATGACTGATATATATATATGTCCAAATACATGGACCTTCACCTTCTGCTACTCAGAGCATTCACCCTCTGTTGGAGGAATGCTACACACAGGTTTGTGGCAATTACCTGGAGTTCAGCCACTCTGAGTTTCAAATCATTCTGTGCCACTAAAAGGCTGATTTTCACTACTGGGGTATTCTGGGGGAGAATTGCAATTAGTACATGGATCATAGGAGTCCATCTCTGTGTGGTACTTCAGACCTCCTCGTGTCTAAAGCTGGCCATAGACGTAATCTTCTGACGATATCGGTCGGCTCGTTTCCTGCCATACACGCACCGAATATCGTAAGAAAATTTGTTTCGTACAATATTATCTGTGCGTCTATAGCCACCTTAAGAATGGTTTATCAGCAGATATCTGCACTAAGCCTAACTGTTTACTCTGTGTTCGTCACAACCATAGATCATTCTGATGCTGGGTCCCCACAGTGACTGAGCAGAAGGCTCAACACCAAAATGAGAGAATAAAGATTTCTCTGGCACAGTAACCACATTGAGAGCTGTGTATCAGCAAGCCAATGGTTAGATTTGTGCACATATAGTTTGATCAACCACTGGACTGCTGTGATATACATGCTAGCTTGATTATCGGAGCAGTTTGAATTATAAGCGACATTCAGCACCACGCAATGTTAACTGCAGTGCTGACATTTCCGTGCCGCTCAATAACTACAGTGACATTTCTGTGCCGCAGGGACATTTGTACTGGACACAGTAACTGTGCTGGGCAGTGTTGTACTGGCGTGCTAGGGCCCACCAGCAAGCAACAAACATTAAATATAAAACATGCAAAACTGTATGGGTTTTAAATTGCTCTGTGAGGGTAAATTTATGCTGTGGGTGGGGGCAATGCTGCTTCAGGACACCATGGAGATTCCCTGGTAGGCAAGGCCCATTGGTGTTCTAAATATTTTGGATCCCTTGGCCCTCCTCCACCCTCACCCACAGGCTCTGTATCAGGTAGTGAATACTTCCTGGGCCCCCTCCTGTATCTGCAGGCTCATCATTGCCTTTGAGGTCTGCTCCCCTTATACTTAATGCAAGTCCTCAGAAGGACTGAGCTGCATATGCCAATGTCAAACAGGCATTGAGTTGTTTTTCCAACTGGCATGTAATGATTTGCGAGTGAATCACAAACAAATAATGTATTGGAAACAGAGCCTAATCACTATGCTCTATTACATAACGCCAGACAGTGCAACTGATAAGAAAAAGGACTAACGATTCTGAACCCTCAGAGCGTGATCCTTTTTTTTTTTTTTTACTGCTAAATACAAAACATTATGAAAACTTAACGGAGAAACGGAGAATACAGCAGCATCTGACACTTAAAACAAATGGTAATGAAAGCATATATCATGGGTTGATGGCATAGTTTTGTAGAACAGAGCAGGTAGATTCGGTCGGGAGAATATGCAGGAAGAAATGCTTTTTCTAGGTTAAACATATGCTGGATGACAAGTGCACCAAACTGTATTGGAGGCTGGGAGACCCTGGGGAAATACAAGATAGTACTTTACTTGGAGACAAAAGCTCTGACGTTCAGAGAAGGCAGAATAATTTGGGAGTACTGGGTCAGCCAAATGATATCTCCTTTTCTACTCTTTCCTGGATTCAAATCCAAAGGGGGAAATGTCTAATGTAGATGTAGGCCAAGTCTCACATTGATACAGGCGTGTGTTTGGCTCCTGTATTTACATATATATGCATGGGTATTCTGAGATGTATATGTAAACCGCTTGGTGCCCTTTTACACCATAAACATATCCATATACTCTGGATGCATATTCCCTGCACCACCCCAGCTTCAGATTCAGCAAAACATAAAGGTATATAATCTAAAGGTTTCATACAGTGACATTGCTTCCTACAGTATTGTAGAGAAAGAGACACTCACTGGTGAAAGGTCATTTTTATAATTCACTGAAGGATTGCATTTCCCATTATATTTATAGCAGAGGGGTGCACATAATCTCTAGCAAATACTTTGTCTCCCTCCCTCGCTCTCTCTCTCTCTCCCCATCAAATTCATCATCCTTCGTATACCTTACATTAACCAAATACACTCACCTCTGCATTTCTACCCTCAACAAATATATCTGTGTCTCCATGAATTCGGCATCTCTCAGTATCTTACTCAAACCTCTGCACTTTACCCACCAAAATATATATTTTAAGATGTTAGCCAAGTGCAGACTATTGTTCTCGCCATTCCTACGCATCTATGTTCACAAATTGTACCCGACATCCTTGTTAATAAACCGATTATCTGACTGGGAGCTGCAAATAGCTAACATGTGAAACCTTTCTCATTGGCAGGCAGGAGAGCAGGACAGTATCCAATGTATCTGGGAACGGTGAGTAGGATATTCTTTGAATTCTAATAGAACTCTTATAGGTGCCTGGTGTCCACACACTGTACCGGTCTCATCTAGTTGTTTTACTGCTCATCCCTTCTGTGCAAGCTAAATTTGCAATCCTGGAATATGTAATAACAATTAATGGTGCAAACCATAGACTTGCAAGAGCTTCCCGAAAAATCACACACCGTTAAGAATGCTCTTGTATCCCCCTCAAGACCATTGTGATGTGAAGCAGCAGCTGCAATATTGCTGATATTGTGGGGGGAATGCTGCTTTGTAGGAAATGAATTGACATTTTCAAAAAAAAATTTCCTATAGTTTACCTTCATTCTTTTACTCCATACACTGTACAAATCTAGTCCCACTTATATACTGAGAGAACTGAACATCCATTACAGAAACAAACAACTCATTGTGTCAACTCTCATAAATAACTTTAAATAAAGTTTTTATTGCTAAAGAACAGTGTTTACACTGCACATAATTCACTCTACAATATAAAATGCAATTCCTGAACCAGCAAGTATATTTTCTTTTAAGTTGCAATATTGGTGTATTCATGTGCCTTCTGAAAGAATCCGCACTTTACTATGGAACTGCTTTCTGGCAGGCTGTTGTTTCTCTGTTTACTCAATGTAACTGAATGTTTCACTATTAACTGATGCGTTGGAAAAAAAAAAATTCCCATGACCGTATCCCTTTAAAACGTAGGAAATCCATTACATTTACAAATAACCTGAAAACGACTGTAAATGGTAATGTATACTGTAAAGTTGATTAGAATTACATTTTTTTTAGTATGAAAAAATTGGAAAATGATTAAAAAAATAGGCAGCGATACCTTGTTTTGTAAATATATTGTGTCCTTTTCAAATATGATATATTAAACTTTGGTTGGCCAGTTAATGGATGACTCCATCTAATGCCCATTTCTGTGTGTCACATACATATATGTTAAAGGAATTGTTCAGTTTAAAAATAAAAACTGGGTAAATAGGCTGTACAAAATAACAAATGTTTCTAATATAGTTAGTTAGCCAAAAATATAATGTGTATAGGCTGGAGTGACTGGATGTCTAACATAACAGAACACAACTTCCTGCTTTTCAGCTCTCTAACTCTGAGTTAGTCAGTGACTTTAAGGGGGCCACATTGAAACCAAGAGAGCTGAAAAACAGGAAGTAGTGTTCTGGCTATTGTGTTAGACATCCAGTCAAAAATGAGACGCCGGTTCGCGAATTCTTCAGAACGGGACAAATGTGCTCCTCACTATTCCTTTTAGATTTAGGTAGTATGCCCTTGTAAGGAGAAGCCCCCCTGTGTAGGAGATATAAAGACAATAAATCTGTTAAACCACAAGACATGTTAGTCCATATTACACTTTCCCACCTATTGATCCTCTCTCACTTTAATTCTCATTGCCTGAAAAAAAACTAGCTCTTAATATTGATGGGCTGTCATACTTAATACCCACAGTGCTTCTATAAGATCCCTTCCTTTCAGTGTGGACAGCAGCGGTAATTTGCAAGGATTGTTTACTGTAGAGCAGGGGTAATTTGCAAGGATTGTTTACTGTAGAGCAGGGGTCCCCAACCTTTTTTTTTCTTGTGAGCCACATTTAAATTTAAAAAAGAGTTGGAGAGCAACTAAGAGCTCTGATTGGCTTTTTGGTAACCCCTTTATGGACTGGCAGCCTACAGGAGAGAATGTTTGGCAGGACATCTGTTTTTTATGCAACCAAAACTTGCCTCTCAGTAATTCAAAAATAAGCACCTGCTTTGAGGCCACTGGGAGCAACATCCAAGGGGTTGGAGAGCAACATGTTGCTCGCGAGCTACTGGTTGGGGATCACTGCTGTAGAGCAAGGTAAAAGTGCACAGAAAATGTTGTGCCAAGAGTACACAGCGCTACGAAATAAGTTGGCGCTATAGAAATACATGTTAATAATAATAGTATAGAAAGTGAACAGAAAATAATTGTTACTGACCATAAAGGCCCATTGACAAGCAGTTTGCATGGATGCAACAGAACCTTGACCCTTGCCTCGAGGTGGCGTTATTTCCATGGTTTCCTTGGTGCCTATGTGCTCAACTGACTGGCACTCTAATGCTATTACAAAATCAAATCATAATTTACATATGCAAATTAGGGGTGGGAAGGGAAATCGTGTGACATGTCCAAAATCAAGGAAGTAAAAATTTTCCCCATCGCTAATTTACATATGCAAATTCAGATTCGGTTAGGTATTCAGCCAAATCTTTCACAAAGGATTAGGGGATTCGGCCTAAATAGTGGATTTGGTGCATCCCTATTAGGTAGCATTGCCTCAAATGATACCCACAAATAAAATACTTAAGCCACAGTTTATATCAAACATACTGGTATATGTATTTAAGTAAATATTGCCCTTTTACATCTCTTGCCTTGAACCAACGTTCCGTGATGGTCTGTGTGCTGCCTTAGAGATCACCTGACCAGAAATACTGCAGCTCTAACTGTAACAGGAAGTGTGGAAGCAAAAGACAGAACTTTATTGGCTCATGTGACCTAACATGTATGTGTATTGTTTGTGTGCACCGTGAATTCTAGGATCCCAGGGGGGCAGCCCTTATTTTAATACATAGCACTTAAAGTTCTAATACTACATATAATTATACATGTTCTCTGTAAATCATTTGAGTCTGCAGCAGTGCACTATATTAAATAACTATGTATTCATACCCAACTGTTCCTTTAATTACACAGTAGTTATTTGCTTATTGCATCCCCCCTTCTCTATTTTGCTTAATCCAGAGAACTCCTTATATCTCCTTTTCCTCACTTTCTTTTCAATAGCAGAAATGCTAAAGTTTTTATGTTGGCCCAGTTCCTGTTCCCTTTACAAGGTTGTTCTATTATTTGTGCGCAAACTGCATGGAGTAGATAAGTACTTGGCTTCCACTGGACACATTCCATTATTTACAGTTTTCTTTTACATCAGTAAGTCCTCGCTGACTTCAACAGTGCACTCTGGACTGGTCATGCTTGTAAATAAAAGGGCCACTGTTCTATAAAGCTCTTGCTGAGTTTTGATTTGTACATGGGAGTACCTATGATATACAGTAGTTTTATAGTAGCACTCTATCAACTCATTTAAAGGGGCAGTATACACAGATTTGTTAAAAGGAAACTGTCATGGGAAAACATAGCATACAGTATTCCTTCCACTTACTTAATGTACAACATTTCTGTATTGACTCTGGCTTCTCCCTGTGGGGTGTCTGGCCTCTTTAATTGTGGTTTTTTATTGACCTAAAAAGAAGGTCAGAATGTAATTTTAGTGAGGTGTTTATCAGATCTCGGTGACAAGCTAAAATGGTGATGCTATGCTCTCTTTCAGAAAACACGTTGTTTATTAACACATAGCCACAAGTGTCTGGCCTCCCATTCCCTGTTGCATCTCTTTCCACCGCTACAATATCTATCATTTTCTCCTACTCCCTTTTTTTTTCATTGACACCCCCCTCCCCATTTTCCTCTTCCATTCTATTTCCATAAATAGATATTTCAATCTTTCATATAAAGAGCTCCCTATTAGGAAGTCATTTCAATTAAAATCCACTTAAGATTTTCTTTCCTTATAATATAATCAAACATTAATTTGAAAACCAATTTTATTACTTAGGGTACGTGTTTACTGTAAGCCACCTATTCTTGCTTTTATGTTAAATAACAACATGCAGGTTCTTGCATTAGCCCTTTCTGTATAATTCCCTTCTAAGAATAGAATACTTTTCTACTTATATGTGAATGTATTTCACAGTGAATCCTACCAGCACATGTTACACACACACACACACACATATATATTTTACATAAATGATGTGCAAAACATTCAGATTACTACCTGGACCCTTAATAAACCTATTATTACATATATAACAATTGGGAATAATATAGGAAGTCCAGTGCACACGTTACAGCATTAAATTTCATTTTGATTTATGAGTTTATGCTGATTTTTGCCTCCTGCTTTATGGGTCTTGTTTGGTTTATATTGAACTTATACTTTTATGTTAACATGGTGATTCATTCTTGATGCCAGTTTTTGCACTGTTTGGTTTGTTTATTTTCAAAAGGTCACACTCTGTGTGTCGAAATGTTGGGTTTCTGGTGTTGAAAGAACATGCAGAGTGATGGTTGCACATATACAATATTCCTATATTTCACCAATAACCTTCTACAGATGCAGTCACTTGGATTTGTAAGTTAAATGTGTCGTGACTCAGCATTAATTGAAGAAACTGTGTTATCTAAAGTGATCTTAACTCATTTAATGCATTTAACCTTTTCATTAGCATACCAAAGCTCCATTGTTTTCAATGGTGAACTCTTTAATTGGATGGGATGCTGTGACACAATATTCTGTGCTAAGTGGGATAAATGAGATAGATGAGTTAAGTCACAACGCATTTAACTTACAAATCCAAGTGACTGCATCTGTATGTGGTTCTGTAACAAATGCTGTAACAAAATATAAGTAGATTACCTCCTCATTAATCCAAATGACTAGGTTCCTGCTCAACTCCTCATAGAAGGCAATTGCATGTCTCTGGTAAGGTCTATTGTGCTTTGCTGACACAAACTCATAGCATACTTGAATACTTTGCAAATCACAATACTATCTCCATTACCCCTTAAAAAGCTCTACTATTATGGATGTCAAAATAACTGGCCTGTAGTTTTCAGGCTGAGATTGTGATGCCTTTTTGAATAGTGGCATCACATTAGCCACACATTTTGCCAGTCTCTTGGAACCATGCCAGACCTCTAAAAATCCTGAAAAAATAAGAGGTTTGGCAATCATAGAGCTGAGCTCTTCTGATACCCTAAGATGAATACCATCCCGTTGTTTACTGTCGCATGTTCTAGTCTTTTGAACTTCCCCGATTCAACCAGCTATCAATAGTTATATTATTAAAATTGGATATGTCCAAACGGAAACCATCGGAATGTCTTCTTTTTTTCCCCCTGCTCTCATAATCCAATAGACCTCTCTCTGATACTATGCCCTTCTTGCTTTGTTTTCTTTTTATTTAAAAAACTAATTGAGGTTAATTGTACTACTTGCTGCAATGTCTGAGTAGTGTTATATGTCCCAGCTAGTTTGAATGCCTTAAATGCATGTTTTTTTGTTCCAACATCAAGCTAACCTTTCTAACAAAGTATAATTATTTTTGTTTTACTATGTCTTGCCTTGCTTACAAGGGGAATAAACGAACAGGTAAATTTGTTAAGCAGTACTTAAAAGACAATTCTTTTTCTTTCTGTTGTGTTTTAACCCAGTGAAAAGCCTTTCTCCATTACTGTTTTGCAGAGATACCTGTATGCCCCAAAGTTTGCACATGTTAGCATCGTACTCCCTTACAATATAATCTCAAAGTAGAGGCATGTTAGATCACTGCTTGCCCACATTAGCGCTGGAGATAAATTTGGCATTATTAGTAGGTTCCTGAACTACCTGAAATAAATTTTTTTTACTTGGCTACCCTATTTCTCCAGTCAATGTCTGGATAATTTAATACCACTGTCCCTCTTTAAAGGGATATAAACCTCAACATTCAAGCCTAATCACATGCTTCTTCCCACCAGGTCTCATATACTATGAAATACTACTATATCATAATTTTCATAATTTAACTGTATCTCTCAGATCAACAAAAGATGAGTGTTGGGCGGGTTGCAGGTAGAGCAGGCAATCGATGAACTGGTTTAGAACCAGTTGTGCCCCCTATCCACACAAGTGGATAAAAATGTGGTTTGCGTATAGGTCTACCTTATTACAGCAGAGCTACTACCAACATCTATTTTTTATGGCTACAAAATGCCCTGCCATAGACAATACTGAGAATTGCCTCTGCTAAAACACATGTAGTGTCTTAGCAAAGCCAATTATCACTATTGTATATTTTGTAGCCGTGACAAATAGTTGCTACTAGTGTGTCTTCACCCTTAGGGGCAGATTCACCAGTGGGTGATTCGCACACCTCGCACCACTTTGCCTGGTGCAAATTCGCTACCCCTATGCTAATTTACAAATATGCAAAGTTGTGTCCTAGGCGCCGAACACTGGCAGCTTTTCACTAGCATTACTTTGGCAGTGCAAGAATTTCAAAGTGAAGATGGTCTAGCATTCGTTTGTGCCTGGCAAAAAATTGGTAGTGATCTTGCACTTAGGTCAATATGAATAGGTCAGGAAATGTTAAGTTGTATGGACGTCTTTATTATAAATGTTTTTGCAAATGCTTGAAGTTACCAAGAGGTAACATTTAGTAAAATACGCACTTTATAGAATTTGCATGTAGCGACCTTTCGCCAGAGTCTGCCAATAGAGTGCAAACAAACGCTAGTGACAATCCAGTTTGTTAGAGAATTGTCCTCTGCACCTGTTAGCGAATTGGCGATGTCCTCGTGGATGCTGACGCTGGTGGAAAGTCACTAGCGTCTGCCACTTCGCCCCTTCAGTGAATCTGCCCCTATATATATGCCAGTACATTTTTTTTCAAAACAGGTTAAACCTACGTTTTTTGTCACTGTGTTTGTTTTGTTGTGCTGCCCATATTTTACATAATGTATAAGCGCAATATATATAACATTTATGAATGCCTGTTATGAAGGGGTTGTTTTGTTGGATGTGGGCTTGTATTTCTTGGAAACCTTTAAGCTGTAATGCTAATGTAAATATAGAGTTTATCTCTTGGTTAATTTGTACATGTTCCTCAGATGCAACAGATCATCCTATCCCTCCTGCACCCTCTACTGGGCCTGCTGTACGTCCGCCTTGGACTACAGATCCCACGTTTGCTGATCGTTATGCTCCTGACAAGACAACCACCGTCATGACCAAGCACACACAACCAGCAATACCAACTCCAGCCCAGAGCCGGAACTCTATCCTACAGGCGGCACAGGTCCCTTCTTCTGGAGACAAGACTCCAGTGTGCTCTCAGTGTAATAAGATCATCCGGTGAGTGACGGCAACCTACTCTTCCCCTTGTTTTTGGAGAAATGCAGACTGTTTGGTTGTTATCAGGTCCGCCATCAGGGGGAGACAGGGGAGACAAGTGTCCCGGGCCCAGTGCTGAAAGGGGGCCCGGCAGTGCTGCATTTTTCCAAGAGCCGGGCCCCCCTTACGAGCGCCGAGCCTGTGCGGCTCCTTCCGATGTTCCTAAGGCTGAATGCAGAACTGCCAAACAGACACGACAGTCTGAAGCGGCAGAAAATACCCGATGTCACGAAAGGAGCTGATGCTGAAGTCCTGAAGCCACGAGTATAATTCTACTGACACCAATGTGGGGTTTTTTTTAATCCCCTGGCCACCAATGTTTTCTTTTAATACTCTATAAGGCCCCTGCCAACCATTTTTAAAAAAATATATATTTATGGGGCTCCAATTTTTTTTTTAAGTTGAAAGGTGGGCCCTGTTGCCAAAGTTTGTTAAAAACAAATTTTTGGGGCCCCAATTTTTTTAAAGGGGTTGTTCACCTTCCAAACACTTTTTTCTGTTCATTTGTTTTCAAATTGTTCCCCAGAAATAAAGAATCTTTTACAGTTTTTCCAAAATCTAAGTTTAAAGTTGAATGTTGGTGTCTCTGGTGTTTGAGTCTGGCAGCTCAGTAATTCAGGTGCAGAATTTTGCAACATTTAGTTGATACATTTCACAGCAACATCTCTGGAGTATTCGCAACTATTGTATCAATTCTAACAGCTGCCTGTAATGAAACCCAGAGATTCTGCTCAGCAGGGACAAAGATAAGAAATGTATCCATTAAATGTATCAGTTTAGAACAGTTGGGGGGGTCGGGGACCCCCCTTCCCAGAGCTGCTTTAGAAGGTGAAAAATGACACTTTACACTTCAATATAAGAAAAAATGTTACAAATAGAAAACAGACAGTAATTGGAAAAAGTTATTTCTGGTGATCTAGATCTGGTGAACTAATTGTTTGAAGGTGGACAACCCCTTTAACTTGTAAGGGGGGCCATTTTGAGGCCCCAAATTTTTTTAACTTTTAAGGGGGGCCCTGACCATCAATAGCTTTTTATAACGCGTGTGTGTGTGGGGGGGGGTTACTTTTTTTTAGCACTGATGTCTGTGTGGTCTTTTAACTGTGATGTGGAGTGGGTGGGATCAGGGGTGGGGCTTGGGTGCCAAGGTGGGCGGGGCTCAGGGACCCCCAAAAATGTTGTTGTATGGGGCCCCGTGATTTCTAATGGAGGCTCTGGTTGTTATTACACTCACTAAAGACTAGTAGCTCAACTGAACTGGGAACAAATGTAATCCCTTTATTCGGTCTCCCTGTAATCTGATGTGTTTGGGACACCACAAGCTGTAAAATACAAGCTTGTTGGAGTATTTTGTTCAAAGGTCACAGTGTCTTACTTTCCTGCAGAGGTCGTTTCCTGCTGGCACTGGGGAGATACTACCATCCTGAGGAATTCACTTGCTCACAGTGCCATAAAGTGCTCCAGGAAGGAGGCTTCTTTGAGGAAAAGGGTTCCATATTCTGTCCACACTGTTATGATGCCAGGTTTGCTCCCAGCTGTGCAAAGTGCAAGAAGAAGATCACAGGGGTGAGTAAAGTATCCTTTATATTACACCCATCTCATGATATTACATCATTCCTATATGACAATCATAAGATTATAAATATTCTGGTGCATTGGAGGGGTTTCCTTCTAGTCACTGTACTTTCATGCTGCAGTGTTGGCAATCCTACACTCTCTTCTGCTATGTTATATCATCTTGTAACTATGATGACTTAATAAGTAATGAAAGTGTCTGACATTTGCACTGCTACATTTACACACCACTGATGAAACTGCATATCCGTAGTTTCTCTGTTTTAAAGGAACAGTAACAAAAATAAACTGTTTTAAAGGAATGACAATATAGGTATAGCATATATTATGTTTGACCCTGATGGTTCTGTAATTTGGAGAACCACTGTTTAAGGCTGCTAAACACATTTAAACATTAAAATAAAGAACATTATCTTTTGTATTGGATGTGGCTATAATATACACTTGTACACGCATTAAACTTTTTTTTGGAAAGTTTGATCTCATTGAGCGTTTAAGCATCTTCAACCCACCATTAGTGTTTTATTTTAGCATATCTGATGCATGAGAAGTCGAAAACACAACACTTAAAAGATTTTTTTTTTGCGTGTCTCCCCAAACTAAAATTGCCTTATGCCCCCATATTAACAGGAAATCATGCATGCATTAAAGATGACCTGGCATGTTCCATGTTTCACTTGCACATACTGCAAGACTCCAATACGCAACCGTGCATTTTACATGGAGGATGGGAAGCCTTACTGTGAAAAAGGTAAGAGGTTGGGAAACAACCTATATTGAAGCTGTAATATCATTGTTTTTTGAAGCAAAAATAGCATCACGGTAATTACTACTGGCCATTCATCTGTTCATTCCAATACATGTGTTAATTTCCAAGTCATCCAATAATGTTCAATTAGACAAAGCAAGTTGGTCATCCGAATGTGCATCATTGCCAGTAGTCTACTATGGAAAAACAGATGACCTATGACCCTGTTGTTGTTATAGGTTTGGAAACTGCAAGGGCCAATCAATTGTCCCATATACAAAGATGGTGGGCAAAAGCAAGGTGTTGATGTTCGAGACATAACCATCTTTTTCTCGTGCAGATTATGAGCAGATGTTTGGCACCAAGTGCAGAGGCTGTGATTTTAAGATTGATGCTGGTGATCGTTTTTTGGAAGCCCTGGGATTCAGCTGGCATGACACCTGTTTTGTATGTGCAGTAAGTAGTGTCAGGAGTCTCTGGATGAACTATACAGTTTGCTTCACGTTGCTTGTTCTTCTTAGACATTTGTGTAACAAGAATAAGACAATAGGTGGGACTACAAGTATAGGCAAAGGTGGGGAGTATGAAGAGGAGTTAACAGAAATAAGGCAATTGGTCAGTTGGTCCTTTAGGATATAAAATACAGGACGTTGAAAGGAAAGCATCTATGAATGCTGAGATGTTGAGAATACGTAGAATAATGTTAATTTCTGGATAACACAGAAGAGATAACCCTCAGATATTATGGGGGGTGAGGATGCAATGACATTTGCTGTAGATTTAGTAACCCGTAAGCAGGGGCGCTCTGCCAATGAGGTGGGTTGAGGTACTCGCCTCAGGCGGCAGCGCCCCTGGTTACCAGGGGCGGCAAAAAAGCCCTTCCTGGTAACTAAGAGACGAATTTCTGGTTTTCAACACCGTAATTCCGTTCTTCACTAGTACCGTGGAGGGGGGCCAGCATATTAAAGGCCGCCTCAGGCAGCGATATCGTCAGGATCGCCCCAGCCCGTAACTACCAATCAGCAGGTAGTATATGTCCAAAAGCCAATTCATTCTATGGAGCAAACTTTTCACATTATTCTACTGTCACATCTTAAAGCCATACAATATGGTAATATGAATAATATGTGTTCTAGGAAGGGGAGACCTAGAAAATGTAAGAAGTGGGTAAGAACAATGTGGTTGTTCCAGGAAACAAATAGGAAGGGCCATACAGAATTTTGGCCTTCAGGTAGTGGTAATTCAGGGAATTACTATAATGCAATTATGGAAACTTTAGGGGGTTATGGGAACCAGGAAGTTTGGGGGGGGGGGAGAGAAACAGTTCATTGCTAACAGTGTTTGCTTTCTCTTTTACCTAGATCTGCCAAGTTAATCTTGAAGGCAAGACATTTTACTCCAAGAAAGACAAGCCTCTATGCAAAACTCATGCCTTCTCCAACGTCTGAGCCACCAGCAACTCTAAACAAAGGCGTGCACACACCCTCACTTGCACACTCACAGACATGCACACTCACAGACATGCACACTCACAGACATGCACACTCACAGACATGCACACTCACAGACATGCACACTCACAGACATGCACACTCCAGCATTGTTCAGCAACAGAAGGTCCCTGCTGTTTCATTATTTAGTTTATCTTTAGCTTTAAAAAGAAGTTAGGGCCTGAGAGAGGAAATATAAAATCCTATCTGCATACAGCAGCGCCGTCATGAAACACTGAACTATATAAGCCTTTATGGTTTGGTGCTATGGAAGAAGCATAAAGTCTACTATGGATCTATATCCCTAGATTAGAGGCTCGTTAAAGTTGGCTTCAGTGGACCTGGTGCAATTGGTGTTTAAAATATTTAAGATAAGAAGATTAAGAACAGCCTGGATTGAAGAGTAGTCTGGTGGACTGTCACCAGTTGTAACCATAGAGAGCACATGCTACCTTCTGTGCCTGCCATTTAAATGTGAGGTTACTGGACTTTTTTGTATTTAGTATTCATGGTTAGTAGAAGAGAATAATCCTGCAAAATGGTTTCTTTAGCTCACCTCAGTAAAGGCAGATAATGTATGGAAAAGGCAGTTTACAGAATGTCCAGTTGGCTTTCTTTCATTTGGAATTTAGAGAGTGAGGTAGTTTACATACTCTGGCAGAAGTGGGGAGAGTATAACCAATAGAAAGGGTGATGACAGGGAGAGTGAGTTTACATATATATATATATATTTTAATGCACAGCACTATTCTTGCTCAAGTTTTCTGTATATTCATGTGTTGCAATATTGCATAAAGTGTTGTTTCTACACAGTTGTGTTACAGTTTTTCTTTTGCACCGCATAAAATGCCAGAATATAGGCCCTTTGGCTCCTTAGAGATGAAATCATATGTCCGAAGAAAGAAGAATGGGATCCACAGCCGCTTGCTGTTAGGAGTGAATTTTGTCAGCAAATCATGCAGCAGAACACAGTGTGTACATGACTTTCAAACACCAGTCGCTGATTAGCTGAACAGTCCAATCATTCTCCCAGCTGCAGCTTTGGGAGTACAAAGTCATTTGTACTATAAGGGTAAGGCCAGACGGGAAGATTCAAGGAGATTTGTTGCCTGGCGACTAATCGCCTCTTCTTTGGGGCGATAAATCTCCCCAAACTGCTTCCCCCTGCCTTCCGGTGTCTTTAATGAACAATCGCCTGCGCCTATTCACACGCGACGCTGGCTTTTCCAAAGGCACTCTTAAGTTGCCTCCTTAGGTAATTTCAAGCAATTTCGGGAAAGCGCAGCACCGCATGTGAATAGGCGCAGGCGATTATTCATAAGAGACGCCTGAAGGCTGGGGAAGCGGTTCGGGGATATTCGTCGCTAGGCGAATCTTCCTGTCTGGCCTGAGCCTAAAATGTCTTCTTTACTATGTACTCGACCCAGGGCTAGGTGAGCTACTGCTGAAGATTGTGCTAAACAGTTCTAGCTCAGAATGAGGGGCTGACATGAACAAATTTACTACTTTAGGTTGGCAGAACAGGGCATTTACTGTTAAGGTGGCCATACACGGGCTGATAAAAGCTGCCGACAGACCAAGTCAGCAGCTTATTGGCCAGATGTCGATCGGGCGGGACTAAAAATCCCGTTGGTTCGCAGCCGCATCTGTTTGTTGATGCGGTCCCGCGATCCAACCGACCGTTTGATCGACGATTGGATCAACCCGATATCGCCCACCTCAAGGTGGGCATATCGGGGAGAGATCCGCTCGTTTGGCGACACCTTAAGATCTCTAACGTTATTTGATCGGGTCACCCATCTGCTATTCCTAATTGGGATGCTCTTAAACCCACTATCAGATCATAGAGATCCTCATCAGGAGAGAACTGCACTGAAAGAATTATACCTGCCTGTTATCTAACTAGTGTTCAGCCAGATATTTATTGGGCAGGCTACTGGGAAGGTGTGAAGCATAAGCTAATAAGCTTTTTTCCACCTGTGTACTGTATGTCCACCGTAGAACAGAAGTGCGCTTCCTATATAACTATAACTTTTTAATGTACTAGTAATATGTTGCATAACATCAAACCATTTGCCTTAGTGTGCATAGGTTGGCCTTTAAAGCATGTTCCAGGGGCTATTAAATTGTAAGATGTACAATAATGCAACCACACAAAATGGATAAAGTTTGCACAGTCATCCTTATAGTTTCTTTGTCTTTGTTCTCTTACCAAAAGGAATAAATACACAATCATCTGGCTCTGCCTATGCCACTGCAACAATAAAGATTTTAATAAAGATTTTTAGTGTGGAGCCGTTTAAGCATTGTTGGTATACAGTTTAGACCAGACTGCTGTTACATGTACTTGTATCACCGCTAGGAAAGAGTAGCTTTTGCAATCCTTCCAGTCCTAATACATGTGTAAGTTAAACTCCATAGAAAATTATTTAAATGTTCTTATCAACCCTGTCATTTTAGTCCTTCTCAAGCAGTTTGGATAGTGCTTTTATTTTCCCAGCTTAGTTTTTTGGGGTTTTTTTATGTTTAAAGTTAATTTCTGTTATATTTTGGTTTGTATGCCTTTTACTTTCAGAGTGCTATTAAAATATCACCGCAAAGTCCACTGACTTGTGTATTTGATATGTGGATCCTACAGCGTGCTGAACCTGCATGGTTGCTGGTTATGAGAATATGAAAATATTTCTCTTTGCGTTCTCCATTTTCCATTGCCTGGTAGATGGTTGACCTATCTGCTACACTTTAATCTTTATCCATAGATGGGCCATGGGTCTCTGATAAATGAACTCCTCAAATAATCAACTTGTGACAACAAATGGAGTAATGAAGTAACAACACACAGCCAACCCACGTGCTCTCCCTTTTACTCCCAGCTGCTCCTCTAATAACATTGAGTCAGTGGTCTGCTCAGTCACACAATGCCGGCCTCCTTGGCAAAAAAGAACTGTAAATTCCACTCTGATAAAGCAATGGGCATGATGTCTGCTAGGAGCTCTGTATAGTAAAGAAGAGAAAGCATGTGTGATGATATGACAAATACTGTACAAGGCCTCTGATAACACAGACACGATGATGCATTAACCTCTATGGAACCATGCAAAACACATACACACAGAAATGCTGGCTTTTGCCTTTTGACCTTATAAAAAGCTATCTAAGACACATATTATTTGATCATACATACAGGTTTCAAGGCTAAAACTAAGTAAGCTTTATCAGAAAGGTCCACCTAAATATACCAGTAAACCCTCAAAGTAATGCTGCTCTGAGTCCTCTGTCAAAAGAAACACTGTATTTCTTTCTTTCTATTGTGTACATATGGGCTTCTGTATCAGGCTTCCTGCCTTCTGCTTAAACCTCCTTGCCCTGGGCGTGAGCATGCTCAGTTTGCTCCCCCCCTTTTTCTCTGTTTTAATCTGAGCCCAGAGCTATGTGAGCAGGGAGAGACTCAGACAGGAAGTGATGTCACACCAATCTAATACTGCAGCTGCTATCATTAACAAGCAGCGCTTCTAGAGCTGTTTACACAGGTATGGTAAAGCATTGTACAGAATACATATAGTGTTATAGCTTGCACTATTGCAGCTAATCTATTGGCAATAAAATGCCTCAGTAG
>CM044436.1:93400353-93421634 GCA_024363595.1 Xenopus borealis
TGACCATAATGCTGGTCGTTAAGGATAAATGTTATTATTTTAATGCTATATGCTCAAAATGCAATTTTTTGCCTGACTATAGCCAGATTTCTCTGAAATATTAGTAAAGCAGCATTTATTTCCATTATGCCTCACTTATTTAGTCCTTGATATGCATTTGCAGTTTCTTTGTAAGCCACTTCCCACTATTCTATTCTCTTTTCTAGCAATGACCAATGTAATGTCTTGTGGCCAAATATGGTCTTTTTTTGTGCACTTTAGAAAAGCTGTTCATGCTGAATTATGAGGAGGTATAGACATTTTCTATGAGGTCTACAATTTGTGTGTGCTGTTTCCATAGAGTATGGTACACTATCTTTAAAGCCTTCCTAGGCATTTAGCAGGTATTACTGCAAAACTGCTTTAGGCAGTTAATGCTCCCATGGAACTGGGAGGGATGCACTTCTTTATTTTGCATCCTGGATCTTTGTTTTGCTCCTTTCCACTTTTGCATGCAAATGCAGAGGTAAAATAAAATATAGTTGAATAATAGAGATAAAAGGAGAAAAAAAGAAAAAATGCTTGCTGGGAGAAATAGAGAAGAGATAGTGTTAGATAAAGAAGGTGGAGGCATCCATGAGGATTATAGAGAAAAAGAGAGAAGAAAACCGGGGAAACAAAAAGAGTAAATGAAGGTATTAAACAGCAGCAGCAGATTACGGAATAGTCAGAAAATTATATAGATGAAATAATCTTATATAGAATATGATAGGGTTGTTATGACACAGTACACAGGCAAGGAGCTGTGTTTGCAGAAGCTAAATTGACAGCCAAGAAAAGTCATATGCACAATTTTGTTTTGTGGTCCCTACAGGTCACATACAACATGCCAATGAAATGGTTCAAAGAATATCAGGCTAAGGGCTGAACTCCACAGACACGTGTTTTTGCTCAGTGTAAAAATCGTTAGCAGAGTTCAGCCGTGAATGATTGGCCCCACACATTTTCACCTCACTAAATCCGGCCCACGTTGCAAAAAGCCATGCACTGGTGCTTGAGCAGGTATCTGTATCACTGTAACTAAAGTGACATCAATTGAGCTGGTATAGGTTATGGTTACCCTGAGCCACCATCCAAATGCAGTGATATTGATTCACTCTCTGGTGTAATCAATTGAGCATCTGTTGCTCCTGAGAACATGTTTCATTAAACCTTAATACAAAACTAATCCTAGACTCTGGCATAAAGATGCCAATTACCAACCGAGAAAGGGCACAAAGCACGTAATAGACTATGACCTTGTGAAGCGATGATGATGTCTCTATCCACAATGTTATGGTATAAAACTATGTATACACAACTCAAGGGCAGACATTCTGTCCCTGTCTCATTCCTCTTTCCCCTGTTTTTGTGAGGCTTCTTGATTTTTGCTTTGCTTTTTCCCCTTTGGTTATGTTAACATTCTGTTGTAAAGTTTTACATAAAAACCCTAATGTCTTTTGCAGGAGGGGGATTACATGATCTCGCCAGCCGCTTTGAGAACCAGAAGGTTATGTATGGATTCTGCAGTGTGAAGGAGCCTCACGCTATGTTGGCTCGATATGTTCTCATCAACTGGGTGAGGAAAAGGGACTGAGCTGATTCATTTATTGGGTGGGCGGTAACTGACTGCCAGAAGTGGATTTTAATTGTAGGCAGCTTCAAACATGCACAGGAAATTGGCCTTAATTGATACTTCCTGTCTTTTCCATTCGTTTTACCTATGGACATGATTTCAGGTTTATATAGTGAATAAAGTACCCCCTATTGTAAGTC
The DNA here is from genome assembly GCA_024363595.1 of Xenopus borealis. Lineage (NCBI taxonomy): Eukaryota > Metazoa > Chordata > Amphibia > Anura > Pipidae > Xenopus > Xenopus borealis. Next base: position 93,402,148 of record CM044436.1, read on the forward strand.
ACAAAGGAGTTCCATGACCATTTATACAGGTCATGGAACTCCAAGGTAACTTCTAATAGCCTCATATTTTCCAAAAAGGGGTACTTTATTAAAATACACAAGTTCAAGTGAGTCATGTGACAAAAATGACAAATACTCACCGTTTATAACTAGTGATGGGCGAATCTGGGGCATTTAGAAAAATTTGAGAAAAGCCTCTGCATCTCATTTTGGACACGGGCATCCGTTTTCAGCTGCCGGCGCCCATTGCCAAAAATGGATGCTGGCATCCAAAACGAGATGCCGGTGATTTTTCGCCAGGCAAAATATTTCTGGCGTCTTGCGAATTTATTCGTCTTTGACGAATCAAGGGAATTCACCCCAGGCGAATAAATTTGCCCATCACTATTTAAAACTGATTACATCACGAGTAACCTTTTTATAAGGTTATCATTCGCAAGATATTCATGGCTTATGTATTATAAGGTTTTATGTACCCTTGTAATTCACTTTCTTCATGTCTGTATAGACTAGGGTTTGTTCTGCTGTAGACCGGTACATATATGGAACTGTGATCAGCTCATGAGGATTGGGTTCTGTCAAACTATTGCTGATATGGTGAACTGAAAACAATTCATTAAATGTTGTATAATGCTATGTGTTCTGCGCCTTTGTTTATTGTGATCTAATGGCAAAGAGACATTCCTCTCCCAAATTCTTTTGTCTAATTTATGTTCATTCTTTGTTAATCATGTGAAAAATATTTATTCTCTTTTTGTGCATTTGGCAACAATAAGTTTCATCCAGTCATCTTTTTCTAAACACTTTGCAAATCCTAATATAAGCAGTGCACACAGAGTTCTATAAACTGAGACCATATACCATGTCCTTACAAGATCCTTCATGTAAGGGGTGTAATGACAAATGGGGTTTCTAGAGAGACTCTGTATTGTATGTCTACATCCAATGGTTTATCATGGACAATAAAACTGAGTTAGGGCTGTGAATTCCCATATGGGATAAGTTATTACTAGACTTGTCCTTGAAATGAATCACTCTGTATATTTCTACTCTTTTTGTAATGCTAGCTTTGCCCTGTCATTCTAAAAGGTCTGTGTATACGGATGGTACAACATTGTCCAACCAATTAGAAGGGCATAAAATGAAAGCAATTTTTCAATTAACATGATTCATTAAGAAAAAAAAATTCTTTAGATTTCATGATATTTGCACCAAAGTGTATCCGTAGCAATCCAAGCACAACAAGAACAAGGGCCAGACAGAATGGCAAATGCTTAATTTACAGAAGCAGGAAGTGTCTTCTGATGCTTACTTGCTCCTTTCTATTTCTCCTGTCACACTGTGTGCAAGAACACAGTAAAAATGTAAAATTGAATACAGTCTTTGAACAGTTGTGACCATGTTCTATTGTTTTATATATTGTACTCTTGTTATGAGCTTAGCATTCTCTATACGTGTGTGTACTCCATTCCCATGGGTAGAGATGGATAAGAAAACATGAGCTCAGTCAACCCATGCCTTGTTGCACAGTAAAACATGCAAAACTACACAGTAGAGTCCTGCGTGGGTCCATTTTTTGGGACCCGTACCCGCAACCTACAAACAACCCCGACCTGCATTCTTACCCGCTTGGACCCGCAACCCGACTGGACCCACAAATACCTTATCCGCAACCCGCACCCGCGACCCGCTGTCCATCAAGAATTAGGAAGTGCTGTTGTAAACTGGAAGTGACATCATCGGAAGTAGCCGTGATCAGAAAAAAAGGAATAAAACAGGAAGTGCTCTCATTGTAAACAGAAAGTGACATCATCGGTAGTAGACGTTGTCAGAAAAAAGGAGTAAAAATCGCTATGGAGAAGATCTGTGGCCCGACCCTCAACCCGCAGAACCACCGACCCGCTTCTGTACCCGCACCCGGAACTTCTACATGCAACCCGCAGGGTACTGCACGATTTTGCGGGTACCCGACCCGCTGCAGGACTCTACTACACAGGGCAGCAAACATGCATACTAAAGTGTGTCACACACTGCCTACATCTTAAATATTGGCAGCTATCCTTTCTCCTCAAGTCAGGATTGCAGAGCTTTGTTTTATTAGAAACAGACAAATGTGTTTCCCATTTTGGAATAAACTGGATGTTTTATGAGAAGGGCTGGGTCAGTTGGCCCCGTTCTAAGCCTTATGAATTATTTTGTCTTTATAGAAGATGTTTTATGCAGCTGTCCTTCCCCATAACTTTTTAAACTTTCACCACTCCTGAGCCCCAGCGGATATTAATAGCATGTTTAGACCAGAATATGAATGCACCCTGAAGTCAGTCCGTATCTAGGGTACAAATAGCAGATTTGGGGTAATTCATGTTGCACTTTTTAAATGTACGGCCGAATGATGAACTGAATCCTAATTTACATATGCAAATTAGAGAGGGGAAAGGAAAAAGTGGAAAAAGAATGTTCACTTCCATGTTTTGAGACAAAAAAATCCCTTCCCACACCTAATTAACAAATGCAAATTATTATTCAGATTCCATTCGGCCGCACACAAGGATTTGACTGAATACGAATCCTGCTGAAAAAGGCAGAATCCCGAACCAGATCCTGGATTCAGTGCATCCCTACATTTTATCCCTAGTTATTATATCATACACCCTGGCACTTTGCGTGATTCAGCTAGTCTGCTAGTCACATTCAGATTAGGGGACATTTTTATATGTGTATAAATATATGTGTGTATATATAAATATATATATATATGTGTGTGTGTGTATAATATTATTTTTTTGTAATAAAACTTTTCTTGTCTTTTGAGTCTTTATTGTTGTTCCTGTAATTGGGCAAATGATAAGCACAGAAGGCACTTCAGCATGCCTGATTTAAAGCAATAATTTATGGCTGTGTGAGCCAGCTACAGGGAGGTATATTATGTAGCAGCTTCTCTTCACTTGTCATCCACCCATCCATGGGCTCTTCATATACACGACCCTGCTAAGCAAGTAATACAGTTGAGTCCTTTTAAAGGGCATGTAAAGGCAAAAAAAATAAAATCCCATTTTTACTTTCTTTAATGAAAAAGTAACTTCTCTCCAATATGCTTTAATTCAAAAATGTGTACCGTTGTTTTATAAGAAACCTGACTGTATGCAGTGAAATTCCCCCTTCATATACTTCTGTGGATAGAAATTGTCAGATGCTGTTCAGGGAAACAATCATATTTATGAACCCCAGCATCTTTGTTTGCCTGTACAGTGTATAGATTTGTATTTGATTTGATTTGATTTTTTTTTTCTTTACATCCCCTTTACTGTTTCTGTTACATCCCCTTTTACTGTTACTGTTTTCAGCTGCATGGGCAAAGATCATGGAGCCAGATTTAAACATATAGATTTAAACAGATAAACTGTGATTCTATTTGGAGGATTATTTTGCTGCAGCCACTGGTTCTGCAGAGTTGAAGAAAGTTTGTATTAAAAAATACAAAAAACGATAAAATCCACATTAGATTACATGACAACACAGGACCCAGTGCAGTCTGTATATTCAAATTATTAATCAGTCTTGCTGTATTGGCTTCTGGCAGATATTATTAGACTTGTGCTGTTTTGATAATTTATGCTTTAGCCCAGATCACGCTGAGCATGTGCAGTCTTGGTCTTGCAAAGATGTTTAACAAAGTTAAAAGATGACAGCCCCTGCCTGTGGACAACTTTGAAAGCATAAATCATTTGTTTGATTAGGCTTGTGGTGCAGTTAGTTTATATTTATGTTTAGTATCCAAATATTGCATTTCCAGCCTTATTCTGTTTTAGACTTTCCTTGTCCTTTAACTTTAATTTGGCAAGATCTTGTCTGAGATACCAAGGGCTCCCTTTGCAATATTATTTCGATTGAAGAGGCCTCCTGCATAAGAAGGTGACCTTTATGCCACCAACCTTGAAACAATTCTCAGATGTTTTAGGGAAATGGCACAAACTTTTAAATCACCACCACCCCCTACTGGTATAAATAGTAGTTGTAGAATGTATTGTCATAAGCCCTCCTTCATGACAAGTTGTGTTGTAGGTGTTAGTGATGTGCAGGTGGAGTCTTCTTATCTCAACCCAGACCGTCCGACAACCGATTTCCCTATTCCATTTATAGACCCGCACCGACCCACCTGGGCGATGGTGTCACAAAAGGGGCGGGGCAGGCGCAAGTCTATAAAACAGGAAGCCGGAAGCCTGCAGTCTAAGGTCACAAGAGGAGTAGTGTTGGCAGGTCTGGACTGTGAATTAAAATAGGTCCTGGCATTTGAGGTACACAGAGGCTCAATCAGCCCAAACAGAGGCCCAAACAGCCCCCATCAGCCCACTAAATAATGACTTTCTATGGAACCTTATAGCAGACCCACTGGCATTTGCCAGAACCCACAGATTGCCAGTCCGGGCCTTAGTGTTGGTATCGGGGCGGCCTACACGTCACTACTAATAGTATCCAAAACAGCACCATTAGCCCCAGAGTCTGGGGACCTCAGCTGTCACTAAAATGCCTGGTTGTGGTTTTGTTGGTGATCAGCAACAGTTACTTTCTCTGTAACAAGTTAAACTTTTTAGAACACTATTAAAACAGATGTACTTTCAGTTCAGGTCTATGGCCTACAGGTTAAGCCAGAGGCAAGAGACAGGTGCCGATGAGTAGTTGTAAATGTTCTTAGGTTATCTGATACTTTGGAATAATGAGCCCAGCCTGTCTTGGAAGCAATAGCAGCAGTATTTGCTGTGATTATTGTAATGGCATTGTTGCCTCCTTGTGGCCATGAAAGGTTGCACGTGTGAAACTATATAGACAATACAGGTATATCCTGCAGAAAAAATGTGAATTTATAAATATTTTGTGTTTTTCAGTGTTCAGGAAATTATATGGTCATCTTTTATTCAGAAAACCTGAAATATATTTCCATTTATTCCCATGGGTGGCCAAACTGATTACTCTATGTATCAAATCCCAATCATTTTTGATTAGACACGATTGTATTTTTTGTATTTGGATAAGCCTAAATCCACTGACCAGCCTTAAATTTACTTTTTTTTCCTGTTGATTGCTTCCCAGTGTGGGTGAGTAGGGGCTAACTCTGATAAGTTCTTTATGTTACATTATTTAGGTTGGTGAAGATGTCCCAGATGCTAGGAAGTGTGCCTGTGCCAGCCATGTAGCTGAAATTGCAGACTTCTTTCAGGTGAGTTCTTTTCTTTGAAAGTCTATTTGAAGGGTGGGTCACCCTAATTATAAGAAGTGCAATCAGCTTTCTCCAAAATCACCATAGTTATTGTCAAAGTATCCGTGCCTATATATTAAATACAAATGTTATGTAGTTTTCACTGTCTAAGTACTGTGTAAGAAACTGCAAAGATAAGAATGAATGTGCTGAATTATAATAGGCTACCAAACAACCTTCACTTCTGCCAGACTTTTCAAAAGAGAAACGTTAGCACTTATATCATAATTATATTTTTGCTTATATTCCTTCTGTTCTACAGTTTTCCCGTTATTCACTTTTTTTGTTAGGATGGAATAATTAGAATTTCTGTGTTTGAGTACTGTTCTGGTTAGTGTCCACCTTAACCACTGTCTGTTCTTCTTGAGTAGGGTGTGGATGTAATTGTTAATGCCAGCAGCGTTGATGACATAGACCCTATGGCTATAGGCCAGCGTCTATCCAATGGCTCTGGGCGCTTGTCTAGCCCTGTCCTTCAGCGGCTTCAGCTCAGAGATGAAGGACAAGCCGATCCTGTGGTAAGCAAAAGTGCATGGTACTTGGCTTAGACTGTATCAAGTTTGGGAGTCTCTCTTACACATTTGACCTTCTTGCAGGGAACCACTTACCAGAAGACAGATGCAGCTGTAGAAATGAAACGACTCAATAGGGAACAGTTTTGGGAGCAGGCAAAGGTAACCTTACCATTCTTCTGATTTATGTTTTGACATGACGGTTACTGTTGATGGCAGTTGTGTGTAAATTCTGAAACTGGTTGATCTCTCTTATTGCTTTAGCTGGTTGTTAAATAGTGTTTCATTTTCCTTGTCCAAAATACTATTGCCCTGTCAAATGTTAGTCCATCCAGGAGCCAAGATTTGTGGTCTGGCAGAGAGGGGGGGTTTGAGAGAGTTATACTGAAATATTTGGCATTTGTAAACTGGAGCAGCACAATGCCTAAAAATCTGCTATTTGGCCAATAATTGCACCAGTTCGCCACAGGACAAGTTCCAAAAGTATTGGAAAGTAAGCAGATTTATTTTGATCCCGTTCTATTTATCAGAGAAAGAACATTGATGTACATTTCCCATGTTTAATTTCTAGAATACCCTATGACCTCTGTGACTTCTTGCTGTCCTAGTATATTTGTTTTCCTTAATTCATTGTTAATTAAGTAAGCTGGGAACCATTTACACATGAGTTTACATACATTATAGATCGAAACCCTGGTTAATGCTCTTACACTGTCCTTTTAAGTGTAGGAATGACCAGTGGGCATGATGGGTTATTAATAAATATACCAGACTTATACTTATCTGTCATTAGAGACTGCCCTTCAATATATCACCTTCTCTTTCAGTGTGATGTAGCCAGATTCTCAGTCTTGCTGTATCCCTTTAACCAACTGCATTTTCCCATCATTTGCCTTTGCATTGCTAGAAAGAGGAGGAGGAACGGAAGCAAGAGGAGAAACAGAAAGCCTTGGAAGAAAGGCTTCGCTTTGAGCAGGAACGCATGGAACAGGAGCGCAAAGAGCAGGAGGATAGAGAGAAGCGTTACCAGGAGAGAGAGCAGCAAATAGAAGAGCACAGGTACCTTAATCTGTGCCAGAGCATGTGCCTTCAACTTTTAATTTTCTTTCTACCTTAAGCATCAACCATTTTAGCTACAACACTATATTTTCTGCTGATTGGATCCAGTGCAAAATTACTATTAGCTCTGTAACGAGTGGCTACGGTGTCATGGCTCAGAAAATGTTTTGCAGGGCCTCCCTCTCCATTGCAAACCTTATACAGCCAAGGCACATCACTGTGATGCTTTTATGTGTTCATGCAGACACTGAAATCAAGGGTTTTTACTTAACCTGTAGATCGTAATCTGTATCTTTTCTTCTTGCTGGAGTGTTGAGTGAAGTGTTTCACGTCTTAATTTTACATCTGCTTTTGTTTACATTGTATATGTAGTCATCTTGGTTTGTTTCTCCATCAATACTTGGATTGGATAGCATCGAGCCCTCGTGCTTCTCAATGGAGCACATGTAAGCTCTTCCATGTAGCAGCATTAAGTACATGCTATTAAAAGACTGTGACACGGTAACTCCTATTCCAGGATATGCGTTTTGTGGCACGCGGCCTTTGCTTTTATATGTCCACAGAACACCTTGTTGGTATCTTTATCTATTCAAGTGGCGAATTTTATATATATGAAACTGGGGTATGTTTTGTAGAAACATGTGTCACCCATGTGTTATTAACGTAAGTTGAGCTCTCTAGAGAGGAACAATATATTTCCTTCCTGTTGTATTGCATTTGCATTATCTTCACAAGGCTACATGTGTAGGTGTGGGATCTAAACAGTAGATTCCTTGTTCAGTCAAGTTGCTGTCTTGCTGTGTGCCACATTTTCTGCTGAGCTCCTTGAAGTCATTATATGTGTCTTCTTTGTTGGCAGGAAGAAGCTGCAAGATGAAGAGGCAGAGGAGGCACAAAAAAGAGTACAGAGCAACTCCATATTTGTGAGTGAATCTCAATAGGCCTGATTGTTTTTCACCTCTTTTCGCCTCCCAGCAGTGCTTTATTATTGCTAATAGAACTGTTTGTTTATTCCTTGCCAGATGGATCAGAGAGAAGATGAAGAGGCCACTGAACAAAAAAGGACAGAGAGTGAAGTGGAGGTGAGCAATTTATAAAATCTTTTTGGATATTCCCCCTCAGGAATGGTGCTGTCATGGGCTATTTTGGACTATGCATTCTTTGTATATTGTATATTTGCATAATAAAGAAAATATCAAGCTAACCAACTTCAGATGTACATTAATTTAAAATTTTCGTTGGTTTTAAAGTTTTTTGTAAATTCTGCAACATTATTCAACAGACAGAACCAGATATACTGCTTTCAGTTCATCCCCCCCCCCAACCTGGTATTTATATGTCCCAATGCATTTCTGCAGCTGTTTACAGAGATTATGTTTCGTTCACATCAGTCCATGTCCCAGTGAAGCTTACGGTCTTAGAACTCTAAACACAGTAGGGCCAGCATTATTATGAGTTTGTTAACTTACATATGTGGTTTTGGGGAGTAAAAGGAAATCCACACAGACACTGAAAGAGCATGCAAATTCCTTGCCGATGGAGCCTTGCTTGTAATTGAAATCAGGACCCTAACAATGCAATGCAGAAGTTCTACCCACTGAGCCACAAATAACTTTGCTTACATTACATTTGCTATACATTTTTCGGGTGAAGAGACCATCTGCACTAATATACATAGGAAGCATTGGTGATAGTGATGTCTTGTCAGGTCCCCAGCCAACTGCATATAAAAAGCTAAAAGCCTATTAATGTGGTAATGAACCTATACTTACAGAGAATAACTGTGATTGGTTATAATGCTTGTTTAAACTGTAGATGTATACTTTTGCTTACTCCTCTCCTAATTCTCCTATGGCAGGAAGCTGCAGCCATCATTGCTCAGCGCACAGAAAACCCACGGGAATTCTTTAAACAGCAGGAAAGGGCTAATTCAGAGTCCGGCTCCACATTGCAGACACCTCAAACAGGTGACTGGGACCAGATGGACTTGATGGGGTCCCCTACCGGTACTGATGGATTTTCAATTTTATGATTGGTGCAGCTTTGGCTCTTTCCCTTTGTAATTGTGTACATTATAAACTAGGCAACAACAATCAGCGCTTGCCTGAAAATGTGTAACAAGTGGCCCTTACATTGTTTTTTTTAAGCAACTGTGACAGCATTCCAGGAGCAGTATATACATATCCTGGCATTTTTTGTAGGAACAATGTGATAGGTCTTATGCTGAAATTGTATTCTGTCCATTCTTGTCTATTTTAGTTAGAAAGCAGACTCTTAATTTGTACTTTCTAACACCCACTTTCCTTTCTTTGCAGTTGTTTGTTTTAATAGTGACAATGAGTTGTTTGCCCCTTTTGTTTATCTGTGTTAGTGATCAGATCTTATTTTGATTGACATCAAAGAATATGTGCCTACTGTAGGATTACACTGAATTCTCTGGTGTCAAATACAACAAAAGAGGTGGGAATGGGAAGTTATTCCTGTGTGTTCCTTAAATTTATGGAATGCTGTCCCTTGCTTTAACTGAGTTATGAACATGAAATCTAAATTCTAAACATTAGATGATTAATCTTCAATCTGCTTTATCAGATGTACATGTTGCATTTCCACAATCTTAATGGTAAATAATGGTAAATCACAAGACCTGTTTAGTTCTGTATGAGTGTCCTCTGTTTTATGGCTTGGTTTTTTTTTTGTGTACAGCATTCAGAAGCTCCTCTGAGGCTGGGCCTCTTTGTTCACCAGGACCAGAACCAGAACCTCGTAGTAGCCTGGGTGAGGAGTGGACCAAAACTCTGAGGGCTGAGCATCCAGTGGAGGATAGTGTTTGGACCCCTCAAGGACTCACTGAAGATGTGTTTATGGAGACAAAAGAGGAAGATGTGGGATTTCCTGAGGCTCCTCAATTGACAGGGAATGAAGAGGAAGCTGTTATGGAGCTTGGAGAGGTAGACCTGTTGTCAGATGCTCATCCTCCCCCTGCACAAGAGGCCACTAACCTACTGGATCTTTGGCAAAATGATGAGCCTCAGGACTCTTCATGGTCTGACAACAATTTGATAACCTCTCAAGAGGAGGTCAATGTAGAGGAAAAGACCTTTGTTGAGACATGTCCTTCTGTTCCTGAGGATAATCTCCTAAACTTTGAGGAGCTACCACAACCACCCACAACATTCTGTGATATGGAGACTGAGGAAGATCCACAGAGCATCATCCATATTGAGGGTCCACACCAGATGACCCTAAGTTACCAACATGCACTTCAGGAAGCCTCCTGCCATCAGCCAGAGCTGACAGACTCTCTTCTTACCAACGGGGAGACATCACAGAGAGAAGGAACACAGGTGACCTCCAGTGTGACAAAAGACACAGTACGTAATTCATATTAGATACATTGCTTTTATTAAGTACTTTTCCGTGTAATCTGAATTTGTCGAGTCCCAGAGGTAGTGTGGGAGGAAGCAGAGTGGGCGCATTATCAGTCACAGGATACTTTATCTTATAATTATATAATAATGTATAATTTTAACAGGAAGTATTTTCTGTAATCTCATTGGAAAGATACATTTAGAAAGGGAAGAAGTTGTTCCATGGAAAAAAAAAAACCCTTAACAGTAAGGCATATTTTAGACAGACTTCTGCATTAGTCTCTAAAAGTGTTGTTTTGCTTTTTAGTTGTTAGTGTTGCAAGTAATAACCCAGACTCCCAGTCAACAGTATGAGTATTCTTTGCAGTAACCGCCTAATTTTTCACTTTCACGGCACACAACAACCCTTTCTTCTTAAAGAGAAACTCATGAAACAAAGAACTTATGCACCCATTGCCATTTCCTGGAAGCATTCAAAACATTACAGTTACATTTTAAGCTTATTAAAGAGCAAGGAAAGGTAAAATCACTGGTTGAAATTGTTTGGAATACCCCAATGATTCCAGCTGCATACCTGTAAGCCCAGTCTGGCACTCTTCTTCAAAAAACACACCAGCCCAGGGTACTGTGCCTTCGTTGGGCAAAGGGCTGATTATTGGTGCCGACTGTCTTAGTAGCCTTAGTTCTGGTACTAAATTACCCAGCATTGCTTTAGGAACAACCTGTGTTAGCTGGTGCTTATCAACTACTTGGACAAATGCTTCTGGAAATTTCTCACTTAGGGCAATGGAGGAAAAATGAAGAGGTAAAGCACCAAAAATTGTCCTGAATGTGAATGGTTGTATATACTACTGCTTCTCACTGTGTAAAAAACTAAACCTTTGTGCACAAGATATAAATGACTCAATTGATAAAAATATAATGATATGCAGTGAAGCTTGCCGAGCTCTTTCGGCATTTTGATAAAATATCACAAATAATGGAAGTTTGGGTTATTCAACAACTTTTCTAGCCAATGGAACTGGTTTCTTTCTAGTTCTTGTTGCTATAATTTATTTTCGAATAGCCTGGATGTAGGCAGTACCTGCACTGAATTTCATCCAGATACATGCACGAAGAGGCAGTACTTTATCTTTTCAAAGGCATTTGCTTTTTATAAAAAAAAAAGCAAAAAAAATTAGCTCTCTAATCTTGCAATCTTCTAAAGACCAAACATGAAATAGCCTTATTTCCCCTGAACCATAGCTTTTTTTTGGGGGGATTAAAACAATAGGCATAAAATATGTTTAGCACAAGGAGGTATACTGCCACTTAAATGTATATTGGAAAGTTACTAACAATGACATTTTCTCACATTATGAAAAAAATATTGTTTTGTGTGGAGATCCCCTATATTTTAGGGCCTCATATTCTTAATGTATATGCTGAAAAAATGAATCACCATTACATTATATATATATGTTTATAGTGAATGAAGTACCCCCTTTTGTAAAATATGGGGATATTATACGTTACCGAGGAGTTTCATGACCATATAAAAGCACAAGGCCGAGTGTTCTTATACAGGTCATGGAACTCCGAGGTAACTTCTAATATCCTCATATTTTGCAACTAGGGGTACTTTATTTATTATAATACACAAGTTTCACTGAGTCATGTGACAGAATTGCATCAGAACTCACCGTTCATAACTAGTAACATCAGAACTCACTGTTTATAAGGATATAATTTACAGGATATTCATGGCTTTTGTGTATTATAATATTATATTATACTTTTTGCCTGATTTGATCTTTAGTATGGCTGAAACAAAGTGAATTAATACAAAGCTCATTGAACAACAACTCGGATTTATTAGGACAGATCTGTTAATGCAACCAGATAATCAAATGGGCATATGCAGTTCCAAGCTGGACATTTATTTATTTATTTTTCTGTTTTGCACATTTAACATTTGGGCTTCCTCAACAGATAACAAAATGACCAAAAATGACCTCTCCAAAGAATGGATCTGGCCATGTATGGCCACCATTACCATCAATGTTTTTATATGGGAAACACTCTGGGTGATATACACCGTAGTAGTAGTGACAAATAGACCTCTGTAGTAAAACCTCTAGGTAGTGACAGGCAGGGAACATTTTCACTGCTGTTCTTTTCTGCTGGGGGACAGTGGCAAACAAAATGCCTCATGTGCCGTTATGCTTATGGTGAGATATGGGCAGAATGCTAGTTTGCTGGCCAACACAGAGCTTATTTAAGGGGAGATCTCGGATGAATACTTGTTTGCTGCTGTAGCTATTTTAAGAACCATTACTTAGGGGCAAATTTACTATTACTCCTCAAAAAAAATCGTTTATATTCGATTAGCATTCGATTTTCGAATGTTAATCGAATAGTTCTAGGCTACCTTTTATTCGATATTCGATCATTCGATTATCGAATACAAATTTATTTGATCAGTCGAATAAATCATTCGACTGAACGAATAAATAATTTGAATGATTCTTTCGATTCGAACGATCGAAGACTTCGTACGAATCATATTCGATCAGGACTTAGCCTCAAAGCCTATGGGAGTGCTCCCATAGGCTTCTATTGTAATTCGGTAGGTCCAATCTGGCGAAGTAGGCAATCGAATAAACTTTAAAATTAAAATCCTTTGCTGGTCGAATGATCGAATATTCATTCATTCGACTCTATTCGAATGTATTCGATTGTTTGACCATTCCCTATTCGATGATCGAATATGCCAAAATTCACATATTCGACCAAACGAATAAATCCTACGTTCGAAATTCAATCGAATTCACTCAAACTTCGAATCCTTCACGTGAATATAGTAAATCGGCCCCTTAGTGTCTGCTTTTCATATACAATTCGTATAGCCTTTTTAAGCGAGGGGGACTTTAAAAGAAATGCTTGAACCAAAAACAAAAGCACTACACAAAGCTTAAGCTCATGTTTGTGTTGTGTACTGGTTTTCTGATGTTTACTTACAATGTACATACAAATATTTCTGTGCACTCCACATACAGTACCTAGGCTAAATGGGGTTTGCTAATTTATTTCTTAATTATTCCATGTTTGCCAAATGTCTAGCAGCAAACATTCACTTCACATGACACACTGGAAATGACTGGCATTTCTTGATTTCTAGACAAGCGAAGGATATTTCAGTCAATCACAAGATGAAGACTTTGCTCAGTCTGAAGATTTGTCTGCCAAAGCTCCACTTCCCGTGTTTTACAACAAACCACCAGGTAATATTGTAGATATGCGAGCAAAAAGAACTGTCCCATCTAAATCATTGGCATAATGTGTCTTATATTGAATATTATTGCGCTATAATGAGAAAACCAAGGGTTAGTATAGTGTACTGTTAAAATAAAAAAGTTACAAGCTGTACTGTTCATTAAAGGAACAGTTTAGTGTAAAAATAAAAACAGGGTAAATAGTTGTGTAAAGTAAAAAAAATGTTTCTAATATAGTTAGTTATCCAAAAATGTAATGTATAAAGGCTGGAGTGACTGGATGTCTAACATAACAGAACAAAACACTACTTCCTATTTTTCATCTCTCTAACTCTGAGTTAGTCAGCGACTTAAAGGGGGGCCACATGGGACATAACTGTTCAGTAAGTTTGCAATTGATCCTCAGCATTCAGTTCAGATTCAAAAGCAAACAGTTATGACTCATGTGACCCCCTCAAAAAACTCACTGATTGGTTACTGCCTGGAAACCAAGAGAGTTGAAAAGCAGGAAGTAGTGTTCTGGCTATTATTTTAGGCATCCAGTCACTCCATCTTTTATACATTACATTTGTGGCTTACTAACTATATTAGAAATATTTTTTATTTTGCACCCAGTTTTTATTTTTAAATTCCTTTAATACCTTTTATATGAATGCGGTCTTATCTATCTTGTCTTCCTTTGGAGTAATGTTCCCACTTTTGGTGTGCCTTTAAACACACTATTGTTGCTTGAACAAAATGTAATAAATCACATCAAGAAGCCCTTCTCCTCTAGGCAAGGCAAGGAGACTTCTTAAAAAAAAAAAAAAAAACTGGCAAGCAGTATGGCTACTAATTTGCGGACCTATACACTGTGCCCTCATTTTCTGTACAGGGTTGGTTGATGATGATGATGAGGATGAGGATGATGATGAATACCATTCCCATATTCCCTATTTAAAATGATTGTGTATTTTATGTTTTTCAGAAATTGACATCACATGCTGGGACTCTGACCCTGTGATGGAAGAAGAGGAAGAAGAGGAGGAAGGAGGTGGCTTTGGTGAAAGTGCATAAGGAAATCCTCCTTTTATAGACGTATTCCAAAATACGTGACAAAAGAGAAATATGTGACACAGCAGTGTAACAGCAAAGTATTGTAGTAATGGCCGAGGCTTGTGCCTTTGCCAGCGCTGTGCTAGTAAGACCCTGTCTTCCCTCCCCTTGCCTCTTGCAGTTGCCTGACATTTTTAGGGTGTGGAGGCAAGGAGGGGGTATTTTTACTCCCCCTGCTTCCACATATTTTTTTCTATATAATCTATTGGTACAGTTCTATTCACACTGGCGCTATGTGCTGTTCTGTTTGACAGGATCTCTGATTGCATTTCCCCCTTCTAGGTTGAGCAGAACTCCTATGTATGAACTGGGAGACGTGAACTGGTGCCTGGATGGAATCAGTGTTATAATCGCTTGCATTTTCCCCTTGTTTTCTTTATTTTTTTCTTTTGACACAAGACTATGGTGACTACCTTTTTTTTTTTCTCAGATGAAAGCAAGCAGAAAGGTTTACTTGTTGTAGATTGATCTGTGTAATATGTCCCCTGCATTTTTTGTTTGTTTGTCTGTTCTAAAAAAGAAAATTGAAATCTTAAGGCAATAAATATCCTAGTTACCCCTGCGTGGGTTGACACAGCAGGGGCATGAATTCCCCATTGTAGCACCCCCCCCCCCCAATATTATTAATTTGCTTTATGCTTCTATTTATTCCCTGAATTTGGGGGTGACATGCCTTGTTATTGGATCACAAGCTCCTGGTTGCTGGCTTTAGGGAGGGAGGGAAGTTGTGTACAGACATTTTTCTTCTGTTTCCCCTCCGTGTGGCCCCTGAAGACCTGCCCTTTTCTTAATTGCTACAAAAGCTTAATTTCCTTTTTCATGTTTAGTAAAGTTCTGAAAGCACAACACTGTACAGACCGTGCTCGTGTGTTAATAAAGGAGTGTGGATCCAACTAAGAAATGTCTCTGTCCCTTTTTGCAACAGTTAACATCACTCACAGGCCAAAATAAAGAATACTTGCTTTTTGAAGGGGTACTATACAAGTAACCCATAGATTTGTTTAGGTCAAATGGTGCTCTAGGCTTCGTGTTTTTGCCTTTTGACAATATCCTCAGTCTTGCAGGTCAGGTATGATGCAAAGAGGCGAAAACAGGGGGTTGAACTACTACAGCTTCCAGAATCCCACCATTGAGGGAGCAAGAGTTGTAGTTCAGCAATATGATGGCTGCCAATTCCTGTAACTGATCTACGCATTTATTACAAAATGTTACTGCATGGAATGCACTGGGCCTAAAAATATACATAGTTGTACAGTATATGTTGGTCATGGTCTAGTTTAAATTTACATAAAAACATAGTAATATAAGTTGAAAATAAGACACACCAGCCATGTCCTTAACCAACCTTTGGTATAAGGAAACGCAAGAGGACAATGAAATATATCCTTAAATTCTTGATTTGACACATTGCTAGAGTTAAAAGGGACATTCTCAATGATTCCCTGTATTTTAGTTCAGCCAGTTCTATTGATCCACATGGTGGATCCACATATCTTTTAACAGGAAAAGGGTATGGAAATGTCTTGATCCAATAATGCATTTTTCCTTCTGCATGTGGCCTCACCATTACTGTCTAGAAGAATGTTTGAGGTAATTCATTTTCCATATTTTATTATTGTCACACTGCCAGTTTGATTAGTAGTATGTATGTCACTGCTTTGCTATGCCTCTCTGTCACAATAAGCCTAATTTACCTTAAAATTCATTAGTGAACTAGTGTCAACTGGGTTTAAAGGAAGTAGTAAAGCTTAAAGAAAGAAGTAGAAATGAATAGTATGTTTTGGGCTTCTGTACCAACCCAAAGCAACCACAACCCTTTAGCAGGGCAATTTGGAGCGATTTTAAAAATCGCGCCGCTCCGTGTGAACACGCGCCGGCGTTTTTAAGCTATACCGGTGCCTAGCTATTCGGGGAGATTCGGGGGCGATCCGTCGCGGCGAGAAGTCGCCAGGCGACGGATCGCCCCCGAATCTCCCCGTCTGGACTAAGCCTAAAAGTACAGCTGGCTGCTGTTCCATTGAGTGCACATTGCAAGGGAATCGTGTTAACAGCACAATGGAAACATAGAATGTATCTGTTTCAGTATGGGTATGATTTGTTCACACTTATTTTCTCTCCTAGAAATGTGTTTGAATGAAATATTACAAAACCCTAGTTCCACTTTCAGTTCATTTCGGTCTTAAATTCACAGGGAATGTTGCAGGAGTAAAATACAAACCTTGCCAAACTGTTAAAGCTATAGTCTGTTCTCTCAGAAGCCAGGGAAGGAATTTTCTGTGCACAAAATCCAGTGACATCACATGTAATAGAGGCATTTACTTTTGTCCAGTTCCTGCAGCTTTGGAAGCATGTGGCAATTTTATATCAATGCCAGATTTCCTCCCTATTTAAACAATAACACTTCAGTATTACACACGTTGATTTCACAGAGAGTGGAACAGGCTGCACTCCAATTGTCCTGTGGCGTTAAAATAAACTTGCACCTTAGCAGTTAAACTGCCTCAATCTCCATTTGTCCGGCATTATCTATTGTTTGAAGACTTCAGTATTACACACATTTATCCCTTTGTAAAGCCAAGCCAGTATTTCACCATTGTTGCTGATTATCTGGTCACAAGACAGCGCTGTTTATTGAAGACTGTGCATGAGGGTACCTCTACAAGTCATGGCTGCCCCCGCTGATAGTAGATATAGTTAAATATTAAAATAAATCACAAACATATTGCTTATGTATTTTACTGAATGAATGGAAAATAAAGAGAATTTTAAAGGAAAAAAATATTTATTAAATAAAACGGTGCTATCAGCCACTGAATGAACAGAGTTGTGTTTTTACTCTCACTCCATTTCCTGTTACAGTTAGAGCTGAATTATTTCCTGTCAGGTGATCTATGCCAGGGGTCCCTAACCGCCAGTCTGAAGCCCAGACCAGGCCATGGACAGTTGTGAACTGGGCCGCCGAAATTAATCTGTCACGCGCGAATTGGACGATGGCGACCATAATTGGACGCTGTCGACTAGAATTGGACGCTGACTCCTCAGACCCCCCTCCCGAACCCCTCCTGACTCCTCCGACCCCCCAGTCCTTACAAAAATTTTTTGCCTCTGTACCAGTCACCAGACCAAGGTTGGGGACCACTGATCTATGAGGCAGCAAACCGAATGTCACAAAATGGTGGCTCAAGGTAATGAGATGTAAAGGGCTATATTTACTGATATGTGTTTGTTGATTTGGTAAGAATTTCAATAGGTCATTTATGCTGAAGGTTTAGTATCACTTAATTATTTTTCCCCCACAATGAACATACACTAGAGGCCATTTGCTGTGCCTTTACACTTCTGGCTCAGGGTGGTCCTGCATTATTTCCTGTCAGGTGACCAGTGAGTGACACACAGCATCACAAAATGGTGGCTCAGGGGAAACAATCTAAAGATCACTTACTAGTATATGAATTAACAGTTATATTTTCTTTCAGGGCTGTATATTTCTCATTTACCATGGTTAGACACATTGTTTTTTCCTTTACTGCTGTTGTTTACACACAGTGAGGAGGATACAGAGTATCCACTTGATTATGACAGATTGTGGCACCAAAAAAATGTACCTGAAACAGTTACAAGACATATAAAGTGCATTACGATAAGTATTGAAAAGTAATATTGTGTATTGTTATATTCTCATTATGGCTCTCCACCTGTACAAAACACATTTGTCCCCAGAATAATTAAATTATTAGCCATATAGCCAACATCCCAGGGAGCCAATCTGGCAGAAATGTTTCCTAGGCATAATTGTGACGAATACATTTAGCATCAGACGACTATAAATATTTATAAATGCAGTGGTATTCTGAAATTGTACTGCTCCCATGGCAACCATAAAAGTGAGGAGGCGTTATACTTCCTTTGCTGTCTTTTGTGACGTGCCCTCACATTTTTCTCTTATGTTTTTTCCCCTTCTTATGGTGGGGTAGGCATAGGTCCCCTAACTAAACTCACTTTTTATTTTGTCACCTATTATTATTATCATCAGTATTTATAAATCTGGGCTGGTCCTGTCTGAGAATTAAAATAGCCCCTGGCATTTCAGGTACACAGAGGCCCAATTTGCCCACACAGAGGCCCAAACAGCCCCCACCAGCCCATTAAATACTGACTTTCTATGGCACCTTATAGCAGCCCCTCTGGCATTTGCCAGAACCCACAGTCCGCGCCTGAATCTGGGACGTATTTTGTTGGACTACAGAAAGTTCTCTAGCATTTTCATTTATAGTGCAATTAGGGTTGCAACCTTTTCTTGAAAAAAATACCGGCCTTCCTATATATTTATCTTTTTTTACAATTAATAACATTGTGATCAACCATCAAAAATACCGGCCAGGCCAGTAAAATACCGGCCAGGTGGCAACCCTAAGTGCAATTGAGTTTTTGAAACCTTATATAACGGCAGCTGCTTTGACAAAATCTTCAGTTTAACAGGGATGAAATCTTTTTCTGATTGGAAAAAAAAAATTAAAAACAGAGATTCTGTACTTGGCCAGTATATTGTGCTGATGCATGCTCGTGTATGCAGTGAAGCCCTATGAAACTCACTTTAGATCCACTGTAATTTACAAGTAATGTTCCTGTGAAAGTCAGCTGGTCAGGTCAAGCAGGATCTACAGTCATATGAAAAAGTTTGGGAACCCCTCTTAATTCTTTGGAGTTTTGTTTATCATTGGCTGAGCTTTCAAAGTAGCTACTTCCTTTTAATATATAACATGCCTTATGGAAACAGTAGTATTTCAGCAGTGACATCACGTTTATTGGATTAACAAAAAATATGCAATATGCATCATAACAAAATTAGACAGGTGCATACATCTGGGCACCCCAACAGGGATATTACAACACTATGGGCACCCAAACAGAGATATTACAACACTATTTAGTTGTTAATTTAGTT
>CM044436.1:93440083-93460887 GCA_024363595.1 Xenopus borealis
TATATTAATTTAAAAGTGGCATTTTTTTATTGAGAGTCACATGATTTGCAGACCCAAAGGCTGCGCTTTGGATCAGAGAGAAGGACTGAATGTGAGGGGGCTTTTATGTTCTGTTCAAATGAGTCATTTCCAGCCTGCTAGCAACTTACATTGAACTGCTGCTGTGTAACCGGATGCAATACTGATGGTTTAAATAGCTGCTATTTCTACATCTTTTTCTTTGAGCTGAATCATGAATTTGAGGCATTTAAATTGTGAGTAATCTCTGGGCATCAAGTAGCTCAGTTTTTAGTCCTAAAAGGAAAGAACTGATATTCATACAACTTTATATGTCAAACTTCAGTATAAATACTCAGCTCCCACTACAGTTCTAATGATGCAATACCTGCATTGTTGGTTGCTGGAGAGAGTGGGACAGAACAAATGAATAACAAAATTTGGATAGGGCAGCATATTCATGGAGAGTTGGCATCCCTTATAAATGTGCTGTATGTGGTTCCTCACACATGTGGCTTCACATTTCCAACATAAACACAATGATGAGATCATCTGAGAGCAACTTTTTTTTTTCTTAAAGGAGAATTCAACCCTTTTGCAAAAAAATCCATACCACCCACCTCACATACTATAGACCCTCCTGCCCCTAGCCTAACTCTCCCCCCCAGAGAAATGCCCCCAACTTTTTACTTACAGCTTGGCGCACATTCAGGCATTGGAGCTCCATGCAGCCATCTTCTAGGGTCTTTGGTAAGCTGAGACGGAGACTGGCGTTGGAGCAATTTACTGGTTTATGACAACTGCACATGCGCTGAAATGGATGGAAGTTGCCAAAGTGCCGGAGGAAGACACAAAGACCCAGAAGATGGCTGCGTGGAACTCCAATGCCTGAATCTGCACCAAGGGGTAAATAAACAATTTGGGGTGTTTGGGGTTAGGGGTTAGGCTGGGGTGGAGGAGGGAGGGGGTATACGTGGGGTGGGGGGTTATGGGTTTTTTTGCTAAAGGGTTGAATTCTTCTTTAAGAAAGTTTAATTCTGAGTACAAAATATATTGCAGGCCCAGCTTTTTTTGGTGGCAAACTCCAATGTGCAAAATGACCAGCAATTCAGGTGTGAATATATTCTGAAATAGACACAATCAAATATATATATTAGTGATGCACTGAATCCAAGATTCAGTGCGGGATTCGGGCAGGATTCAACCATTTTTAGCAGGATTTGGGTTCGGCCGAATCCTTGTGTCTGGTCGAACCGAATCCGAATCCTAATTTGCATATTTAAATTAGGGGCAGGGAGGGAAATTAAGTGACTTTTCATCACAAAACAAAGAAGTGAAAAAAATGTTCACACTTTTTCCTTTCTCATTCCTAATTTGCATATGCAAATTAGGATTCGGTTCAGTATTCGGCCGAATTAATCACAAAGTGGATTTGGTGCATCCTTAATATATATATATATATATATATATCCCTATTTTGTTTAAAGTGTAAGCAGGGCCGGAACTAGGGGTAGGCAGAGTAGGCGGCCGCTTAGGGCGCAGTCATGGGGGGGGCGCACTTTTGAAGGGAAATAATGTTTTTTTTTACTTCTTTAAGTTTTAACTTCGGACCTGTCTCCAGCAGCAAAATTCTGCTCTACTTCAGTCCCCACCTCAGGGCCGGAACCAGAGGAAGGCAGAGTAGGCAGCCGCCTAGGGCGCAGTCATAGGGGGTGGCGCAATTTAGAGGGGAAATTTTTTTTTGTTATTAAGATTTAACTTGTCCTGTCTCTCTACTTCAGTCCCCACCTCCCTCTTACTTGCCCTTTGCCTGGCACAGATCTGGGGCAATATTTTTGCTGCTGCTCTGGCACAGGCTGGTGGCACAAGTACAGACTTGGGGGGCCATGGCTGGTGGCACAGGTACAGACTTGGGGGGCCATGGCTGGTGGCACAGGTACAGACTTAGGGGGCAATGCTAGTGGCACAAGTATAGATTGGGAGCAATATTTTTGGTGCTGCTGGCACAGGTATAGATTGGAGACAATATTTTGGCTGCAGGCTGGCACAGGTACAGACTGGGCTCAATATTTTGGGTGCTAATGGCTGGCACAGATACAGATTGGGAGCAATTTTTTGTGTGCTGCTGCTGCAGGTTTCTTAAGAAAAAGTGAATAGGTGGGAAATAGTCATACAGAACAGGGGCGTGGGGGGCACTGATTGAACCCATTGCCTAGGGTGCCAAACTACCTTGACCCGCCCCTGAGGGTAAGGCATTTTTAGTAGCTGTATGCACAAAATGTCTCAATGTCCAAATAACTGGTGCACAACAAGCCACAAATATACTGCCTTGGTGCAGGTTTAAAGATATGATCAAAAAGGAAAAAAACGAACTTATAGGTCTTATTTCAAAGTTGCCCTGTCAGCTATCTTGTAGTGATAGATTACAATATATGGTTTTGTTTAAAAGGGAGGGCATTTTTTGATTTAGATTAAGGCACAAAATGCCTTAAATGCAGAGGACCTCTTGTATTTGGTATAGAGATTTCGCAAGTGATAGGATCCTTAGTCATTAGTAGTATAATCAGTTTGACCATCAAGCACATAAAGCACAGCACCGGTATATGCAAAAATAAAAAGCCTTTATTCAATTCATATGGCAACGCTCTAGATACAGCAACGTTTCAGGCCTATCTGGCTTTTTCTCAAGCTTGCATCAGTCAGGTACCGCCAGACAGTTCCAAACTTTCACAAATTGTAGATAATAGTACTCCGGAGAACCAAGCCTGTAAACTGTTCTAAATTGATGCATTTAGTTGATACATTTGTTATCTTTGTCCCTGCTGCTGAGTAATGTATCAACTCAATGTTGCAAAATTGTAAAAAAAATTGTTGCAAAAGTGTAATACTTCACCTGAAGTGTTTGGAAGGTTAACAAACCCTTTATATATATATTGATAATGGTTTGAGTTTAGCACCATTACTTTAGCAATACAAGCCTGATGTCCTCTGCTGCCACAACTTTAGAGAAAAAAAAAAAATTAGGAAAGTATTTTATAGAATTCATCTCATTATTTTTCATCGTGCCTCTCTTTCTACCAAGAGCTCTTTGCAGCTTTTCAAAATAAATACATATTGTCTTTAGATGAACTGAAAGAGATTTTCATATGGATGAGTAGAATAATGTTTGCATTTACTGGTTCTGGTTCCCATGCCGTCACATATAGGTCCTGCGGATCTCTGAAATTGAAATTCTTTTGAGAACACCTTTTATATTGCATATAAGGATTGTTTTTATTAAAACCATTTTAACCCCTTATGGATTTGGCCTCATTGTCTGTATGACTTCAATAATCCATACATTTTCTGGGGCAATTGAGGCCAAATGACATATGAAGGAACAAGGAAATGTTGCTCTCAGCTTATTGTGACATTTCCTTACACAAAGACACTTACCGTCTCCCTACAGTTTTGCAGATTTTGAATCGCTCTGATCATTAAAGTTCTGCTGCAGGCTGCCACTTAGCAAAATGTCACTATTATATATATATATATTTGGGGGATAAGATTTAATAACTTGCAGCAAGAACCTTTGTCCAGTTTAGATTTTTTAACCAGAGTTGGTGACATGTTACACAGGGAGGGGGGGTCCATAGAAAAAACAGGATTCTTTCTGGAAGATCCACATGCTTTCTATAGGATAATGGTCCTGCAGAGCTGTGTAAAACATTTTTCATTTTAGCAGGCGGAAGGCAGTTCGGGGAGGTTGCAGCCCCGAAGAAGAGGCAATTAGTCGCCAGGCGACTATATCTCCTGAATCTGCCTGTTTGCCCCTTAGAATTCAAATGTGGCACAGAGTAGAGCATCAGGATGTTGTGTCAACCTATAACATGGCCCTTGCTCCTGTGGGATGCAGCGGTATTCAAATTCTCCACTTTTGTGACGGAGTGATGCTTTTCGTGCCCTGTCACCATGATAACCGGTGACGCCAGTTCCGCTGCCCGGTTCTGGGCCACGGGAAGGTGGTTGGGGACCCCTATGTAGAGGAAACAGACACTCTTCCCGAGTCTTACGCTAACTAGGATATGCCACTGCTCAGAGCACACCCTGGGGTTGGCAGCCTCACAGTTTGGCTGGACTACTGATATCATTGCTTAACAGTGACACAGATGAACTGAACCTATAGATCTATTCAGTGTGTTATTTTATTTTGTGCATGGATGCATTCATTTATTTGTCCTTTTTGGACTAAGAGCTGTCCAACGTGCTCTCTTGCTTTTTGGTGCCCTAAATTTAATTCCTGAGACATATTGTACTCCTGTTTAGTTTTATTTTTTTCTTATGATTTGTGATATATAATTGGTCTCCCCAACCTAACATTGTTTTCTTAAAGGGCACCTGTTGGGGGGTACAATAGATTTTTGTTAAATTACCCTAGCTAGGACACTAGCACCGAGAGGGAGCTCCTCATGAATGTCTCGGTGCCGGTTGCCTAGCTCTGGCAGGGGGCAACATTTTAACTACTATTACCCATAACTGGAGTGCAGGCTCTATTAATCTGCACCTTTGGTTGGGGAAAATATTTTTGCTGATACAAGCTGTGTCTGACGTGCAGTGGATCCACTGATCCACCTTACCCAGAAAATAGGCCTTGGCATTCCTAGTACACAGAGGCCCAAACAGCCCACTTAATAGCCACTTTCTATGGCATCTCATAGCAGCCCCAGCTGCAACCATTGCCTGACCCCAGCTCTAGACTTTCCAAGATTTCTTCTGCTATTTTGTACCTATGAGCAACTGTTGAAGCAAACATAGGCTTTTGCCTTTTCCTAGAATCAGAAGATGGATAAGAATAGTCTAAGCAAAGTGGGAACAATGTCAAGCAATTCTCACAAAGGAGAATTATATGGCATGCTCAGCAGAACAATCTGTTCAGTACCCTTGTTGCAGGAATGTATGACCTTTTTGGGTTGCTTTGCCATTCTATGCCATGTTTATGTAAGACACGCCAGGATATTCCCCGCTCTTCTTACCTCCCGGCGCATCTCTGCTCATCTGAAGGGGTGCACGCGCCAGCACTGGGGTCACAGGTCCTGAACGGACGCCGGCGTCACTTCGCTGACGTTTGACACTGAGTGTCAGGACCAAATCTCCTTTGAAGAGCTAAGTCTCCATTTTGAAAATGCCCAAGCTAGGTTCCAGTTTTACTGTCCTGCTGAAGTGTTTGTATTTGTGATCTCAATTCCTAGTTTTGATTCCTGTCTGACTTTTGACTCCGCTTATTTCCGCCTGCCTCAAACCCCTTGCCTGACTCTCGACCACGCCTCCACTTGATCCTTGCCGGTACCTCGTTTACGGACTTGTTATCTCGCACTTCTCCTTGTGTTTTCCGCAGCAGAAAGCCCGGGGCCCCAAAAGGGTTGTCGCTGAACACCAGAATCCACAGAGATACCCTGTGCCAGTGCCCTAGGCTACCCAGTCGTCTACTCCGCCTCTTCTCCTGCCAAGGATGTGCAAGTACACATGCATGGAAGAGCCGACACAGCGTAAGTGCACATACGTGAAA
Organism: Xenopus borealis; assembly: GCA_024363595.1. Lineage (NCBI taxonomy): Eukaryota > Metazoa > Chordata > Amphibia > Anura > Pipidae > Xenopus > Xenopus borealis. Next base: position 93,445,626 of record CM044436.1, read on the forward strand.
GAGCCGAGGTGGCGTAAGTGCGATTGCGGCAAAGAACTGGAGCGTGCATGCGCCAAAGAACAGAAGCGCTCATGCGCACACTCATCAGAACTGCTGCTGTTTAAGGGCACAAGGGTCCAAACTAGGGCTATGATTGACTATTTGGTAGCCCCTATATGGACTGGCAGCCTACAGGAGGCTCTGTTTGTAGTACACTAGGTTTTTATACAACCAAATCTTGCCTCCAATCCAGGAATTCAAAAATAAGCACCTGCTTTGAGGCCACTGGGAGCAACATCCAAGGGGTTGGTGAGCAACATGTTGCTCACGAGCTACTGGTTGGGGATCACTGTTCTATACAATACAGTAAATAACCTTTTGGCTGGGATATCTAAGGTCCATTGTTTCTCTGCTTTGTGCAGTTAGGCAGGCTCATTTTGACAAATGTGTTATTATTCATTGATATAGTATTACCTTTATTTAATTCATGCAAATGGTTTACTTTTTAACTAAATGGCATTGCCTGCCATCATCAACGCTTGGCCAAGCCCAACAAACCAATTATAAAAATATTCGGTGTAAGGCTTGCGCCAATATCAGCAGTGCTTTGACCTGCTAACAACAGAGCACTCCGCTACATGAGATCACAGATTCTTTAATGAAAAGCCCTTTCAAGTTGGATGCATTAAAGATCCTTGTGACATAGAGTAGACACGTTATTCATACACACGCATGGCAGAACAACAATAGCCAGTTGGTAGAGATGCTCTAGGGTCTTGCTACTTTTATTAGCCCATTTACTGAAAATTGTAATATCATGAATTATTTTCCTTTATTTGCATTTCCAGCCCCATCCAAAACAAAGAAAAAGATCCCTGCATCTGGGCCTATAGTTCTCATTCTGCCACTTAATATGTACTGCTCTAATTCTAGTTAAGCTCACATACATACACATACAACATAGTCGGCACATTTAACTTTAATACCACAAAAAAAAAATCTGAGAAATAAAATAGCAACTCAAAAATAAATAAACATGGCTTGAAGTCTGAGTATGGACATGGTATCTCTCTCAAACGGATTCTGTAGCAGGCATAATGCAGCCCAGCACATGTGTATCTCATTACTGTACAAGGTTTGTAGTCACATATCTTGCAGTCCAGTTATACTCAATGGCTCCTCAAATGTTCTTGTTTTTTTTTGCAATTACAATCATAGAAGCAAGTGATGTGCACTCTCATACACTTCACTATTTTATTTAAATATTAGGTCTTCATATTCAAAAGGTATTTATTCTCGTAAGCTGATATTTGAAGAAAAGCAGCTGAGGGATACATACGTTCACTAGAATATATTTAAACTGCTGTAGTCCTGCCCAACAAGGGAATGGGAAATATGAGCTGGAAGCTACCAGGGAGTCTGTGCAAGCCACCACTGCTGATGTCAGAGCCAGCCCAGGATGGAGGCCTAGCCCTCTGTGCTTCTTGGGGAGGATTGGACAACATCTGTGAGCTCAGAGCTCCAGGAAGTGGCTGGGTATGTGATTGTCCTGTTACATGTTGTTTATGACTGAGGGGTTGCTCTGGTTTCACCAACTCGTCCTGAACAGACAAAAAGGGGTTTAAGATCTTCCGGTAGATCCCTCGAGTATCGGTGAGCACTTCGCTGTAGGGTGGTGGTGGCTCAGCCATCAGTAAAGCCTCTTCATAACATGGTGGCTGAGACAGATCTGACTCTAAGGGCACAACATAAAAGAAAGTTAACACAAACAAGAGTATTGTCATTGCCATAGAATTCACAGACACACAACCCACGGAGATGGAAGCCAACCTTTCAGGGGCAGAATATCAAACTGCTAATATCAGTAAAACACTGGACATCTAGGTTCGCTACAGGTATGGGACCTGTTATCCAGAATGCTCAGGACCTGGGGCTTTCCGGATAATGGATCTTTCTTTAATTTGGATCTTAATACCTTAAGTCTACTAGAGAATCAAAAAAACTTTAAATAAACCCAATAGTTTGGTTTTGCTTTCAACAAGGATTAAGTCTATCTTGGTTTGGATCAAGTACATGGCATGGATTATTTGGATAAAATGGAGACGACCTTTCTGTAATTCGGATCTTTCTGTATAAGGGGTTTACAGATAATGGATTTCATACCCGTACCTACAAAACCATATGAAAGCTGCAAAACATGGTCATTTCCTCAGTGTAACTCCTCATGCATACTCCTCAGGCATTTCAGATATGTAATAAGTATTTATACAAACTCACTAATCCTAACATAATACTATTTTCCACTGCTTAATCTGATCTATGGTTGTCAGCTCAGTGGCTTCAGCTGAAGGAAAGATAAGCAAACATTGTATGGTTTTCCTGCAGCTTTGTCTTTTCAGTTAGTATTTGACTCCCACCAAAATAGCTTTAGGATGGACAGTAATATTTCCTTCTCATGGCATCATCTTGCCTAGATTAGGGAATTAAAAAAATTCTTATGGCAGTTCTTAGAAGGAGCCCTGATTTATGCACAGGCAAAGAATGGACATTATATTGTCTCCCTTTAATATCCATCAGTGTATCCCATGCACTAGAGGAAATACTTGTCATTTCCTATTAGTTATATTTCATAGGTGTCAGATAAAAGCAACACCAAGCCATTTTACTCTGACTTCATGTCTGCCAGACAGAAATGTCTCGTTCTGACAGGTATCGCTTATGCCTACGCTACAACATCTTGTGGGGTCAGTGGCAACCTTCAGAAGTTCAGCTGTGTAATAGAGTCATCTAAACTGTTTCTGCTGTAGATTAAGCTAATGCATTAAATCAACACAAACATGTGGCTGCGTGTATATTTATAGAGTCATTAGAATGCATTGAAATACACTCTCCAATCTGTTTTTCACTTGAAAATTCCAATACACTGAATTTTTGATGTGCTAAGTTGCATAGAGACAATAACAGTAAGATTTGTTGCCCATGGTCAAACCTGAGCTACCACGGCCGACCTCCGATCTCCCGAAAAATACTTTCCATTGTATAACATTCACATGACTGCAAGTAAAACCTCTTACTTACAGCGATCTGGCTTAAAGGGGACCATTCACCCAAAAAAAAAAAAATAATGAAAAACCTATTTTAGTCAAATTTTGACTTTAATTACACCATATAAATTATTTGAATCTTGTTTCCTTCCATCTGGGGATTCATAATTATAGCAAGCAGGCTGGAGCCATTTCACTATTATTAAGACAAGCCTAACATCATCTCAAAATCATGTTTGTGCACCAGAATGGGGGACCCAATGTCCATCCCCATGTCCTGGCTACACAATTAAACAGTAAACAGAATGGGGTAATTTGTGGAGAGCAGTGGCATCTAGGAAGTGCTGAATGGAAAGTGAAAGTAGTTGTCTGCCCGTCTCTATGCCTAAGCCATAGAGGAGGGGCAGACAATATTTGATTGACAGCTGAGATTTTTAAATGAGCGTACAACAGCTATGAATGCTTTAATAAAAAATAGAAATTGGATTTCTTGTTTAATTTGAAAAGGACTTTTATTATACAGATTTTTGTGTCTGGGTGACAGGTCCACTTTAAAATCCCTCTGTTTTGTGTCTGTATGTCACCCTGCCATTTAGACTGTAAGCTCTACGGGCAGGGACCTCCATCCTTTTGTCTCCTTGATAATAAGCACTTAATATGTATTGTAGCTATACTTTATATTTATGTGTATTGTATTTTTAAACTGATTATTGTAATGACCCCCCTGTTTCTATTTCTAATTTATTCTTCTGCTGTACAGAGCTTTGCCCTCAAAGTATGCTCTATAAATAAAAAAATACATATTTGTGGAAAAATACAAAGTATATGTTACCCTCCCATTTAGACTGTAAGCTCTACGGGCAGGGACCTCCATCCTTTTGTCTCCTTGACAATAAGCACTCAAAGGAGAAGGAAAGGCTTGCAGCACTTAGGGGTGCCAAATGTTAGGCACCCCCCAAGTGATTGTATGGACTTCCCTGAAACCCTGGGCCGGTGCTTCTATCAGCAGAAAACTGCACTGGCCCAGGGTTTCAGGGAAGTCGATACAATCACTTGGGTGTGCACCCTGCAAGCCTTTTCTTCTCCTTTAATTTAAATTGTAGCTATACTTTATATTTGTGTCTTGTATTTTTATACTGATTATTGTAATGACCCCCCTGTTTTTTTTACTAATTTATTCTTCTGCTGTACAGTGCTTTGCCCTCAAGGAGCGCTATACAAATAAAAATATACAGTACATACTTATTTACTTATTACTTACATACAATTGTGGAAAAATACAAACTGAGATCCCCATGTACTATGACCCTAAACATGTTTATGTCTGCCTATTACCATAATCCTCAAAGAAAATGGGCCAGTGACTACATGGTCCCTCATATCTGTGATCTTCAACCTTCCCAGCATGCATATAATCAAAGGCAGTGCTGGGGCAATAGGTAAGACCCCCTACCATGACTGGCACCCTCCTGAAGCCACACCTCTCTCCCCTGCTTATCATCAAACCAACACCATGGCATTCCCTTCCACTGCAACTCACACAAGAAGGTATGTTCTAGAGTCTTAGCCCCTGCTGCATCCTAAGCACGTGCCTTTTCTATATAACCCTAGTTCAAAGGGAACACCACTTCTTTATATATTATTTATGACCCACAAAGCTTTAATAAAACACCCAGGGATATCTATTCTATTCTTCCTGGTGTGGGTTATGTTTTGGAACCACTATCGGTACCTACTGAGCCTTAGTAATCAGCATGTTTTTAAGAGATTTCTTGACTTTGAAAATACCTTGCACAATTTAAACGAAGGAGTGATTTTGCATTATTAACATGACATTCCGTTAAAGTTATACCATGGGATAAGGGCGAATAGTCTGGAAAAGGAGCCCTACAAAAACGGTTCTTCATAAATGAACAATTTTAATTTTAATGCCAAGTTCTACTGGCCACTGCAGGGAACGTCATTATGTTCTGCAGAAGCTTCTACATCCACTAACCTTCTTATCTGCAAATTGAAAACAAAGCAATTCCTCAGGGATAGATTTAACTATAGTGTAATATTAGCAAGCTAAAACTGCACAATAATCACTGTTTGGTAATTAAAAAAAAAATATTTCAGCAATAGCATTGGTGGGCAGCATTTTTATTGGAGCATTCTGTATTTTATGTTTCTGTTGCCTATTCTGGAGAGGTTGGAGTGTTTACATCTCATTTAAAGGGATACTGCAGTAGATTTAAAAACACCTGTATGTCGTCCCCAGGTCCAGATTTCCTTGGGCTCATCAAATCTTTTCAACACCCTATATACAGAAGTGCATCCACTTCTTTGTCTAAATGTATTATTCATTTCAACTGTACCATACGCCTAGTAACTCACGATCAAAATCATCTAACCACTTGAAAAACTGAACAATTGTGTTTTTTTGTGCAATATTGGCAAATTTCCCCTCAAAACTTCGATTTCCTTCCCATGGAAATGCATATAATGGTTTTTATTTTATTTAACTCTAGCCACATTCATCCATGTGTCCTGTTAGACTGGTTAAAACAGATTGCATATAGGGCTATTATCGCAAGTGTAAAACACAGAATGAAATATGGTGGGGAAGGGATGAGAAGATGAAGAAGAGAGCAGGTGCTGCAAGGGAGAGAGAGGGGAGAGCGTATGAGAAGATAAGACTGTGCTAAAGAGAAGAGGGAAAATGGGAAAGAAATAGGAGGCATAGGAAGTGCAAAGGGAGCAGAGGATAGGATTATATTTAAGTAGAAGGTAATGAATGCAGACCATACATGTACAGTATGTGTATATTCTATGTTGATTTTTGACCTGTGCCTAGTGTACCTAGGGTTGCCACCCGGCCAGTAATTTAACGACCTGGCCAGTATTTTTGATGGTTGATCCCAATGTTATTAAAGGAAAACTATACCTCGAAAATGAATTTTTGAGCAACAGATTATATATCAAATCAAGTGACATATTAAAGAATCTTACCTACCTGGTATATATATTTAAGTAAATATTGCCCTTTTATGTCTCTTGCCTTGATCCACCATTTCATGATGGTCTGGTGTGCTGACTCAGAGATCACCTTACCAGAAATATTTAAACACTAACTGTAAAGGGAAGAAGTTTTGAAGCAAAAGACACAACTCTGTCTGTTAATTGGCTCATGTGACCTAACTTTATAGTTTGTTTGGTATGTTTGTGTGCACCGTTGGATCCTAGGATCCCAGGAGGCTGTCCTTATTTTTTAAAATAGCTATTTTCTATTTATGATTACCCAATGGCACATGCTACTAAAAAGTATATTATTATGAAAATGGTTTATTTACATGAAGCAGGGTTTTACATATAAGTTGTTTTAGGCAATATCTGTTTATAGAGACCTACATTGTTTGGGGGGTATAGTTTTCCTTTAAGAAAGATCAACATTACTCAAACATTGTTGGTTGTACTTGATTAATAAATGTAAGTACAGCAGAATCTATGGGGCAGATTTACTAAATTCGTGTGAATGATATGAAATTCGATCGAATAGAAAATTTTCGATTTCTTGAATTTTAAAATATGCAAATTAGCCCACTTGGAAAATCAAATTTGCACAATTCCATCGTATCGAATAGATCGAATAAAAATCTATTTAATCATTCGACCATTCGATGGTCAAAGTACTTTCCCTTTAAATTTTTATTTGATGGCCTACTTTAAAGCTACCGAATTGTAGCACATTAAAGCACATTAAAGCTACCGAATTGTAATAGAAGCCTATGGGAAGCCCCAATAGGATTTTTTGTTTTAAGTTCGAATACAAATCGTTCGATTCGCACATTTTTTTCAAACAATCAAACTTTTTTAAAGATTTTTTTATAAAAATTGTGCGATCCTACAACTTTATCGAGAAATTGAATAGCTGTAAAATCCAAAAATTCAATGTTCGATTTTGTCGGATTTTACTTCGAAAAATCGTAAAAAGGGTTGAATTTGAGGGCAAAAAGCCCTCGATATTCGACCCTTGATAAATCTGCCCCTAAGTTTAGACCTGCCCTGACCATTCCTGTGCTAAGGACTGAGCACGGGAATTTAGAGAGTTGGGAACTGCTATTAACCAATATAGTGTGTAGAAATTAGTGCTGTGAAGTATTCATGGATAGGGTCCAAGCTCTGATTTTTACCCAGAGCCTCATTTTATTTTAAACTAGCCCTGGAATTAGGGCATGGGGCAGATTAGTTCAACATTACATCTGCAACAATGCATGAAAGTGTATCCCTTTTGAAAGAGTAATAAATACAGTGAAGCTGAAGGACCAAAGTAGGTATACTGTATATATGGTAAACATCTCTTCCATTCAATATATTTTTGTGTAGGTCTTTCAATATCTGTAGAAAATAGTCAAATCAACTGGACTTTTCTTGAAGACGTTTCACCAGTCGACTGGCTTTCTCCATTCAGAAAGGTTTTTCAAATATCTGTTTTACCAATTTTAGGTTAGCAATCACATTTATATTTGTAGTCAGTACTGTAAACTTTTATTTTATTACTATTTTAACATTTGATTTTGTTCTTGGGCCTTGCCAAGTCAACTGACTAGCCCAGTGCCAATGTTATAGGCAGATACTTCTTCCGTTCAGATGGCCTCAGATTAACCATACTGGTTGCTGAGTTTTGTGCTGGGGCAGCAGCTCATTTAAATTCACGCACAAACTGCTTGCCAATAAGTTATTTTTTTTCCTCTCAAAGCGCAGATGAAGCAGAGCAGCCATACTGACATGCACAATGCTTACAATATGAATGCAAACCTGCACTGCCTTGAACAATATGCCCTGCTTTTCCCTTGCAGCTGTTCCCTTTATAACCTCTAATATCATTTGACATTGTGTAACAAAAATCTCCATTCCCTTTTCAACATATTTATGCAATTGCTACCAGTCCTTCCATCTTCTGTTTATAATAATTAGTATTAATACTAGTGCTCTTTTGTGGCAATATACTACTATTCAGTTGCTGCCCTTGATGCTCATGTGCATAGTAAGAATGTAAATGTTGCTTTAATGTCTGCCATCACCTGGTTTATTTAGAAAAAAAGGAGTTTTGAAATTATATTCCACAGACATATGGAGTCTTTATGATTTGTGCAGCTGGCACACTCATCCAAACCCTTTACTGACGCTAAGATCAATGGTATAACATTTTGTGTTTTATATTCCTTCATATTATTCCTTTTTCACTGCAAGAGGGTGGTAGTGGGGGGTATAAAAATTACTGAAAAGTGATTATTATTTGGCATTCTTCTAACATTTCCTCTGTGTTTGATCTTTCCCAAAATAGGGATCTGCTCCTTTGGGCAAGATTTCCCCTGTACTATGGGATATATTCTTGCCTAAAGCCCATCTGTGTAAGGCTTATGCCAAGGGACCCCAACTTTAAATACCCATGAGCCACATTCAAATGTATAAAGAGTTGAGGAACAACACAAGCATGTAAAATGCTCCTGGGAGTGCCATATTAGGGCTGTTATTTCCTATGTGGATTAGAAGCCTAAAGGTGTCTCTGTACTGTGGCAGTACATCTGGTTTTTATGTAGCCAAAATGTGCCTCCAAGCCTAGAATTAAAAAATGAGCACCTACTTTGAGGCCAACACTGAAATCAAGCCAGGAATTAAAAAAACAAACACCTACTCTGAGGCCAATGGGAGCAACATAAAAAAGGTTGGTGAGCAACATGTTGCTTGCGAGGTTGGAGATCATTGGTCTAGGCCCTACACTGCACCTATCAGCAATATCTGCCTGGTAAACCCTGAGCAGTTCCAATATGCATGAGTTCTAACTTACAGTGCAGCTAGAATTTCCTATAAATACTGCCTTATTTCAGCAATAACAATATTATATTGGGTTTTTTCGGTGTGCACCTCCAAAAAAAGTCTCATCTTTTGATTATCACAACTATAGAGCAGGGTATTCATCTGCAATTGGATTCTATATAGAAGAGGTAAGATATCAATGCAGCACCATTTTAAATTTGTGACATACTTAAAGGGATTCTGATGATTTGTATGATGTTTTTATTTCTAAATTGCACTGTTTACACTGTAAATAATTCACTCTACAATGTAAAATTTCATTCTTGAACCAGCAGGAGTATTTCTTTTGTTCTAATTGGTGTGTAGGCAGCCATCTCGGGTAATTTTGCCTGGTCATGTGCTTTCAGAAAGAGCCAGCACTTTAGGATGGAACTGCTTTCTGGCAGGCTGTTGTTTCTCCTACTCAATGTAACTTAATGTGTTGCAGTGGGACCTGGATTTTACTATTGAGTGATGTTCTTAGATCTACCAGGCAGCTGTTATCTTGTGTTAGGGAGCTGTTATCTGGTTACCTTCCCATTGTTCTATTGTTAGGCTGCTGGGGGGGGGGTGATAAAATTGTATCAGAGAACAAGTCAAATGACTGGGGCAGCTGGGAAACTAACAATATGTCTAGCCCCATGTTTCAAAATATAACAAAATCTTTTGCTCTTGACTTGATTTTGCCTGTAACATGTATTTGACTGTAAGTGGCACTAAGATAAACCAGTTTCTAGAAATAAACATTTGCCTCCTCCTTACCATTCCTGCGGGCAGCAGACCAAGGTCGAGCTTGTGCAACTGGTGGTTGTGGTGGCGGCGGTGGAGCCTGTGCACGGATCCTATGTGACACAGGAATGCGTGGGCTGCTTACATACTCTTCGTACTGTAGGGGCTCTATCTGCACAGAACGCAAGCTCTGCTCCCGCAATCTCTCCTCACGATGTCTCTTCATGCGTCGTCTCAGAAAACTGCACAGACAGCACAGCAGCACTATAAGTCCCCAAATAAGCCAAAAGCCTGCAAAGCAGCTTAGGAAGGTGTATGTGCCCTGAGACATAACCATTTTATTGTGCCATACAGAGGGGCAGGTACCCCCAAACACACAATGCAGATTCACTGAAGGGGGCACCAGCATCAAGTATTCTTTATCCAAGAATGGCATATCATCCCTAGATCTTCATTTCCTTATCCTTTCTTCCATATTCTTGCCTTCTCTCTCCTTGTTTTCTGTCCCCCCATTAAATCTTTCTCTCTTTTGTTTGGCTTACGCCTTCTTTGGCCTGGTTTCAGCAAGGTGGCAACCGTAGGCCTTAAAGCTTTATGGAAGGGTTTCTTGCCTAAGACCTTGAATCCATTTTGGAAAAAAAATAATGAACACGCAAGTACATCCAGTAAAAGCACTTAAACCTGGAAGAGTTTCTGGTCATGTCCAAGACAGTACAAATCACCTGCAAGGCAACGTGAGAGAGTGTTGTTTTCACTTTAATATTTAAGCGGATTCCAAGATGCACTTGCCATTTACACTTCCATGTTGCTGTTCTTTTATCCCACTGAATTTTAGTTTACCAGGGTTGCTATCTGTTTATCTGCAAAAGAAAAATCAATTATTGTAACATTTGAAAAACCACTGAGACTGAGCTAATTACACATAAACATTATCTGCATAGCTAATGCACAGGAACAGCAATTTCAAAAATGCGCCATCTAATTCCAAATAGCCATATTACTGTGCACTACTCTAACCAAATGGAACGTCTTACTTTGTACATGTCTAATTATGATTTCAGAGGAAGATGCACCTCCTACTGAAAAAAATAAGTAGAAAGAAAAGTTCCACATATTTTATCGAGGCCGTGGAAATCCAACATAACTTCTAAAATATACAGTATTGATAAATTGTTTCTTATAAAAATGTAATTCTCATGTGACGTAAATCAAGTCAGAACACCACTTGTGTCTGATGACATCACTTGGTGCTGTTGAGTAATTATTTTACAGGTATTCATTAGTATCAATTAATCTGCAGTTTGGGCAAGTTAGATTGCAGAACAGGGCTAAATGCTTGGGTTTTTTAAAGTGATTGGCCCAGTGTAATATTTGGTTTTGATTGCCTTTAACCAGTGATTCCTAGCCATGGCTCATGATGCAACATGTTGCTCACTAACTCCTTGGAAGTTACTTGAAGTAGCCTCAATGTAGATGTTTATTTTTTTATTCCTGGCTTGGAAATTTTGGTTGCTTAAAAACCAGGTGTACTGCCAAATAGAGCCTCCCGTAGACTGCCAGTCAACATAGGGGCTACCAAATAGCACTTATTTGGCACCCTAAGGACTTTTCTCATGCTTGTGGTGCTCCCTAACTCTTTTTACATTTGAATGTGGCTCACAGGTAACCTGTGAGTATTTCTTGAATAATACTAAAAATGGACCTGGTATTATCAGTGTGTGTATCTTTGCTTCAATACTTACAAAAACTCATAAGACAAGTAGTCATTCTGCAGGTGATAAAATCATAAAATAATATGCTAAATATATTTACTTGGTCAAAAGAGACCATGTGTATGGGTGCCTATTAACAGTCAATTTGGATGGCTTGTATTAAGTCAAATAGCCTGGGACTTTGTGTCATTACATGGTCACAAAGTAAACTGGTGACTTCTTATTTACAGAGGGGGATATATTTACAGTATATTATACCAGCATGCTCTACTATTCTGTGTAATTCAATAGGCAGATGGATAGAAATGAACAGAAGATATTATAGGGCCCGCTGATGCTGTGAAAACAGTATCTGTACAAACAACAGAGAATATTTCTGAAGTGAAGGTAGTAGGATGTTGATATTTGATGCAGAGTGGGGGTAAGATTATGGGGGCTGACACAAAGGGAAAGGAGCTGGAAAACATTCTGTTGAGATTTTTAGCAACAGTCCCAAATCAAAATAACATTTTTCCATGGCAACAAAAACATTTTTAACTGCTTGTTGAGGCCGCAATTCCAACTTTTCAGCAAGACTAATCAAGATAATGAATAAGAATTTACCCCCATTCTCACAAATATGGCCTCAGACTGGGCATCCTCACAATGTTATGTTAGAGTATATATTTCCAGACATGTGTAGTTAAGACTCTTCATATTAACACTGTAGGGGACTGGTAAATTAGCCACCCTTAATAATATTGGCAGGCAAATCCCCATGTTATAGATGCCTAAATGGGTCCTAATAGGGGGCTCATTTCACTATTAATCCCCTTGGTGTCCACAAAGTGACCAGTAGATGGCACTGTGCTATAGTACAAAGATGGTTGTGACCATGTGCCCAGGGTCCATTGCTTTAGCTCTTACCAAGCAGGCAAGAAGGGAATGGGTAGTGGAACCTAGGTGGATTAGGCCTAATAAAGGGCAAGCTATACACTGTAATGGATCACTCTAGGAGTGACAGATTTATTTAGCTTAGCAGCCTAAGGCTCCGACAAGTCAAGACAAGGCTTTTGTTTCTCCTACTCAATGTAACTTAATGTGTTGCAGTGGGACCTGGATTTTAGATCTACCAGGCAGCTGTTATCTTGTGTTAGGGAGCTGTTATCTGGTTACCTTCCCATTGTTCTGTTGTTAGGCTGCTGGGGAGGGGGGTGACATCACTTCAACTTTCAGTAAAGAGTGACTAAATTATATCAGAGAACAAATCACATGACTTGGGACAGCTGGGAAACTAACAATAGGTCTAGCCCCATGTCGTATTTCAAAATATAAAAAAATATTTTGCTCTTGACTTGATTTTGGTTGGTTTTGGCATTTTTGTTAACTCTGTTCTAACATGTACAACATCTCTCCTCATTAGGCTTTGTCCTTTTATATCACAGTTACTTTTGCTCTTGATTCATTAACATATATTGGCCTTTGCCACACAAGACCCAAAAAGATATAACACTGGCATCCAGGGTAAACAGAGTCTATGATAAATGGTTTCATTCACCTAACTTCTGTTAGCACAAGTTGTGCTCAGTACCTCAATTTCATAATTACTATTTTCTGCACTACTCTCCTTGAAATCATTCTCTGTTTAGACTACTTTTCATTAATCAATATATCCTTCTCTATACATTAGCCTTGTTTAGTGTCTGCTATATTGCTGTTCATATGAAAGCAAATAAATTATATTTTGCTTCATATACTAATATGCTAGTCCTACAAAAACTCAGTTAGTCTTTCTACAAGTTCTAAGTTCTTTTTATTTTACTACCCATGCCCTGATAGTATTAAAAATTGAATATATCTATCAAGTCTTTCAAATAGAGCATTCTCTTCTGCACTAAAGCAGATAGAAACCCTACCTATACTTAAGGATACCTCACTTGGTCCTTCAGGTTTGACAACCTCAGACTAGAGTCCTTCAGCGGGTCGGGTACCTGCAGGTTACCTGCAAAAAAAGTGGGCATCCTGTCGAATGAGGGTAGGATTTTCAGGTGCGGGTATAGATGTGATTATAGATGTGGGTCTGTGGGTTGTGGGCCAGGTTTCAGGTCTCATCTAAATGTCTATATTATATTGTCTACATTTTACTCCTTTAAGGGGGGGGGAATGTAATTAAATTTGCAAAGAGCAAAAGAATATGCATCAATAAGATTAAATATCCACATCTCGCAATGTAATATTGTTCCTTAAACTGTTATTGCATTGCAAACTTTAATTGCGCACTCTTAAGAAGTGCTTGAAGGTGTCGTAATCTTTTGGAGCAAACAGAACAACTTTTTCAGTAAGAAGTTTTATTAAATTGACTGAGCATTGCGCAAGCTGTTAAATTTGCAAACTCGGAAGTGGTTGCTAAACAGTTTCCGGGTTCGCAACAGCTGTATTAAATTCGCACAAGGCAAAAATTGTTCATGCAGAGGCATAACTGCTAATAGTTTTTCCGTTACCGACTTTTATTATATTTCCTCATTAAAGTTTTAAAAAACGTGTTTCTGTCCCTGTCCACGTTGGATGATGTCAGTTCCGGTTTGCAGCAACATCACTTCCTGTTTGATAGTTTGCGCATAAGGCAGTTGCGGGTAGCAGATCAAAGTGGGTAGATAGGTTTGCAGTTTGGGTCGTGGGCTGCGGGTTCGGGTTGGATCCGAGTTTTAGAAATTGGTTCCGCGCAGGACCTCAGACCTATTTCACTTTTCTCTCCCAGGATCTTTGTGGTTTTTGTATAATCTCTTGACTTGCTTTCACTGTCTAGATTGTCTGTTTGAACCCCTACACTGTGTCTTATGCTCACAAACATTCACTAAATCAGCTCTTATATAAATCACCTCCTTGCTGCAAAAAACAAATATTAGTTCTCCACATTTAGACTATTACTTGACTCATGTATTTTATCCTTTTCTTCCTATCTTTCCTACTATTATTATTTTCCTATTATCAAACCTTATAATGTTTCATAATATTATTTATAATTTTTTTTACAATGTATTGTTGTACTTGCATATACAGCCCTGTAATGTAAACAATACATTACTAGAACATAAATAAATATATACAAAATATACTGTTACATTCAAGATCAAGTTAAAAGTAGACACGCAATAAAGGAGGCCCCTTCCTCAGTAGAGCTTGCAATGTGATCTAAATTTATTACAATCAGGATTATTTCCTGAATTTATCTTGTGCGTAAACAGCAAACTTGCTGTTTTCTACTGGGGGCATATTCACTGCAGTGATGCCCTAGTACCAAAGCATCAGGAGTAGCAATGCTAGCCTTGTACAACTTTCATTAATATTACTATGATTTAAATCCACATACTTCCTCTCTTCCAGTTCAGACCAAATATAAAAGGTAACATATCTTGGATGCCTTAGCTCTTAATGCAAATATATACACATTAGAATTTTTGTTATTTCCTCCAATCTTACTATTATTCCCTGATTTAGCCATGAGCTATTGTAGTTCTTTAGTAAGCAACCTGTTATTCTTTATCCTCATACTCTCATATTATAGATTTTCTCTACTGACTAATCTCAAGAAGCAGATTCTTCCAACTCTGCTTCTAACCCAGAAACCTGTTGATTCATATGCTCTCCGCTTGAATCCTAACCAGAGACATTCAGCCCTTCATACTAATAGGCAGTTATACGTCAAGGTTTTGTAATTTACAGAACACTATTTTTCTGCAGATTTGCACTTACATAATGGGAATCCTGTTTGCTTTATTCAAAGTGATATTAAAAATTCAGGACAAGGCCCCAAAGTACAGTTTTGAATGTTTCAATAGGCAGCAGTAGTTTAGCACCTACTGGTGCAGGTTTTCAATAAATCATTGTGCTGTCCTTATAACAAGCTATGTAATTATGTTTAATATGTGTATTTGTGGGAAACCTACACAGGGTAAGAACATATTTCTCATTGCCTTCCAT
>CM044436.1:93516369-93532126 GCA_024363595.1 Xenopus borealis
ACACATGGGAGAGATTTTGAATTGAATTTCTTCCTTAAAGACCTTATTAAAACAAAATATTTTTTTGTCTGTTCCCTGCCAAATTGAGTAAAAGCCCGCCCCCCCGTCATTCAATATAAAACTTCTATTGAACAAGCTGAATCTGGCTCTGCTCCCATGCTTTTCTTATTCTTTCCACTTCCATACTGTTCTTCTTAAATAGCCAAAAGGAAAATTCTATATACACTGAAAAGGCTTTTTGTTATTTAAGAGCAAAAAAGCAGAGAAAACCATTTTAACTGACGAATAATATGAAGATAGGCAAACCTGCAGTTAAGGATTCCAAACAATCTCCTGCACATATCCCTTACAGAGATCTCACCAACAATCCCTTGTTTATACAAATCGGTTGGTGAAAAATATACACATTTAATGTACATTTAAACTGGCGCGTCTCAGTTAGGCATCTCTGGTTCTCCTAGTTGTTCTCCTAGTGGCCTACAAAACCCTATTTTGTATTCATGGCAGCATCAAGACCATACCAACATTAGGAACTGACTTTTCTATCCTCCCTAAAGCCACTCTATCCTCCTAATTCCCATTCATCACACAAAACAAATATCTTCTCCAAATTCATCACTTTGCAATTCACATACTTAGACCTTTTGGAGATGGTCAAAACAAACCCCCTTAAATGTCTGTGGAAAGGCCCCTCCCATCTACTTATGATCTCAATCTAGAGTGATGACAAAACTTTAGCTAAATGGACAAGTTTTCAACATGACATACACCACCGTCACTCTATGCAACTCCTCACCTCAAGCACATACCAAGAAATTGTGCTCCAGATTTTACAAAACTCATACCTAACCCCAGTCAAACACTACAAAACGGGTAAACTCCCTACTAGCAACTACTTATGGTGCCATTCTTCAGATGCTAACTTAGAGCACTGTTTTTGGACAACAGTTCTGGACACCAATTTGCCAGGCAATTTGGAGCGATTTTAAAAATCGCGCCGCTCCATGTGAATAAGCGCAGGTGTTTTTAAGCCTCGCCGGTGCGCAGCGGTGCCTAGCTATTCGGGGAGATACGGGGGCGATCCGTCGCGGTGAGAAGTCGCCAGGCGACGGATCGCCCCCGAATCTCCCCGTCTGGCCTAAGCCTAAGTGTTCCAAAACTGCAACCAGAGGAAAAAGAGATGTTTGGTGGTATTAAGATGGGACTACAGAAAAATCTTTGCAAAGCCAGAGTTATAAAACAAATCTATCCATTTAAAGTGGAAAATAACAGATCCCCACCATCCGCTGCTCTGTATCATTGGAGATTTAGATTTGCACAAACCTAATAGAGTAAAACACTAGGCAAGACAGTTCAAACTATTTTCCCAGGTATCCCCTTCTTGACATTCACAGCAACATTTATAAAAAATTCAGCAAAAAATTTAGCGAAAAGGTGTCATTATCGGGTTTCCTTGCTCCCAACAGCAGTATACTCTTTAACTTGCACCTATTTCATAGTATAGAACTTAGCCTGCACCATTCTTTTCCATGGGTGTACCTAGGAGTCTTAAAATACCAAACATTTATGGGTCCACCATATGATCTGATCATTGGACTTCGGGCCAAATGACTGGATCTTTTAGATTGTAAGTTCCTTTACCCTCTTGTATCAGCTATCCATTGCTTTTTTTGTATGTGATCTATATATTTACTGTATGCATCAATTTATTGTACTGAATATTTTGGCATTTTAGGAATACATGTAAATAATAATGGGCTTTGACTGGCCCAGGGATTCTTGAAAAAAATTGTTTGTTACCTGTCTGCTGAAGAAACACTGAAGTAGTCCCTTTTTGGGTTGTGGGGATGGCAATCCCCTCCAATCCAGGTCAGGTGGTACACTTCCATCTGTAGGTAGTGCGCTTAGATCCCAAAAGCAGTCTGTCTCCACCATCTAAATAAGTCACATATATATATATATATTTACTGTATACTGACCAAGCAACATTTTCCCCCCTTCCTGACAATGTCTTTTACACACCTCATTTTGCCAAGGGATGCAGATGTTGCCTGTGCCAAATTTGTGATAGAAGGCATTGTCTGTCTGCTCCAGATCAACCCCCTTTACTGTAGAGAACTGCTCTATATCCAAGACATCCTTACAGTAAATAGCTTGAGGCTGAAAATAGATTTCAGATGGTATTAAAAATATGACTTTAAGCTGTCCACTGTCCATAGAAGTTAACTACACACATAAAAGAATTTTCCTATACTCTCCTTGTGAAATGAAATCTATGCAAACATTATACTTATATATATATATATATATATATATATACACACATTATACTTGCAGTGATATTTGTACTGAGAGACGTGGTAGGCAACTACAGTATCTTACGTCAGGTTTAAAGGGTGGCTCCTGTATCCCAGCTTCAAGCCGCTTGAAGTTTATTTGCTTGAACAGGGGATGCTCCTTCACCTCCTGAGCACCTCTTCCTTGGCACCCTAAGCGTTCATGGGGGTCTTTCAAAAGCAACTATAGAAAGAAGAACAAACAAATGTAACTACATTAAAGTGAAAAAACATTAAAGGCGCCGTTGGCATGTATTTGAAGAAATAAAATCCCAATGTAAAGCCAACAAGTGTATAATCTCACCATTAATACTCGGATACCGGGTGCTCATGCCCCAGACCTACAGCTCGAGGTGGAGGTATCCAACCAAAAGAAAAAAAAATGGCAGATCCCACAAACAGGCTTGTAAAAAGACTGAGAATTTTATTTTAGGCCACAAAGTAAATTAATACATAGCCTTAAGCAACTCTTAAGTAACGTGATATGAATGTGTCATAATATAGTTTATATATACATGTAATTTCATCAAACATCTATTACTATATTTTTGTTGAACGTGGTGATTTACTATGAATATATGCCATTGGATGCCTAGTTTCTTGTTCTCATATTGCTTCTTCTATTATATTGGTCAACGGATGTATTCTGGCGATTGGTGGATTTGGGGTATATATCGGACATATCTATATGTTTTTTGCACAGCCTATAATTAAGAGCCTACAGGCCTGAAACGTGTAAGGCTATGTATTCATTTACTTTGTGGCTTAAAATAAAATTCTGAGTCTTTTTATAAGCCTGTTTGTGGGATCTGTGAGTGACTGAAAATTTTTTTTTCCTTTGGATGTTTGCATGTAGCCTTGAAAAACTGGAAAAAATTGCAGGCTTGGCCAAGAAGGGCCACACTTTTGTATTACTTATTTAGAATATGTGTTTTCACAGCCACAACCGTTAGATTGTAAGCTCTCATGAGCAGGGCCTTCTGAACTCATGCTTAAATTTATTCTTAGTCCATCTATGTTATGTCTGATTTGTTTCATTCAGACACACTTTTTGGGTACAGCGCTGCAGTATATGTTGGAGCTTTATAAATATGATCCATTGCCCCTGAAACAGATGACCAATCAACTTTTTAATCCAGACAGTTTTTTTTATGGTTCAATAACTGATAAATATAGAAGTAAGGTGGTACAGGTATGGGATTTGTGATCTGGAAACCGGTTATCCAAAATGCTTCGAATTACAGAATGGTCGTCTCCTACAGACTCCATTATAATGAAACAATCCAAATTTTTCAAAATGATTTCCTTTTTTTTGTAATAATAAAATTGTACCTTGTACTCAATCCAAATGAATACATAATTAATCCATATTAAAAACAAAACCAGCCTTTCGGGTTTATTTAATATTTACATGATTTTCTAGAATACTTAAGGTATGAAGATCCAAAATACGGAAAGATTAGGTATCAGGAAAACCACAGGTTCAAGCATTCTGGATATAGGGTCTCATACCTGCAGCAGCATCATGTTGAGGGGGGGGGCAATGTTATCAACAGGGATTCGGCATCCTCATAAAACACAATGAAAAATAGATTTTAAATGTTGCAAAAGAACCAGTTTCAGTCTGCTACAAAAAAATGTTCACATGTCAGCTGGACAATATTATAAACAGGAGGACAAAGTAACACAAATTAATAGGTTAATGCCCTGAAATGCTGCTGAAATTCCACAAAAACATTCAAACCAGAATGCGTAGAAATTCGCAAGAAGATATTTTGTCTCATGACAAACCCCATAGCAGGAAATTATAGACTGGTTGTTTTCTCCTGCCTAAACTTCTGTTCATTTGCTGGCAGTGCTCATCTGACAATACAATGCTCACTGCCATTGTGTATCAGACATGGAACATGTTTATGCCAACAAAAACTTGCAGATAAGAAGAAAACAGCAATTACTGACACAAAGTATTTAGGTAGCAGGTACCTCTCCATTAAAATGCCATGAAATATACAAAAGTATCTTTGTAACCTGTTGTAGTTAAAATCCAAGGAAGAGTGAAACCCACGAGTCTCTAGTTCATGCACTGCTTACTCACAAACTCTTTTAGCTATTGCTAAAAAATAGTTTAACACATTTAGAACCGTTATGCTGTATATGAAACTGAAGCTGTAAACCCACAGCTAGAAACTGCCAACCAGACTACGGTACTTTCTTTTTAAACCACAGGAAATCTCAATGCTGGCAATTTCTGAGATGGACAATGTGTTGTGATGCTTACTGTGAGGAGCATGTGTAGGTGTCTACATATACAAGAAGAAGGGAAAGGCTTGTTTGAGGGTTTTTGCATAGGGGGTCTGTGTGTATCTAAAAGGGCACTTTTTATTCCATAAATAACATGGTAATGGATGATCAGGGGCCTTTATCAAGATGATTTTGGAAGGCAAAGCGCAAGTATTTCTGATGAGGAGGGAAAATGGGAATGTGTCTTTTATGTCAAGAGACATAAGGAATGGTCTCAGAGACATTGCTGTAATGACTGATCTTAGGGATTCCATCTTAAATCTCCATGGCCAAATGAATTTGTTTAGTTCTTTGATGTCTAGGATTGGGTAGACTACCAATATATTGGAGTAGTATCCCTGGAAGAGCTCACAGCAAGGAACAGGGATGATGACCTCTGCAAGGAGAAGGCTGGAAACGACCTCTTGAAAGGCAATGCGCTTGGCTGACTCTTGAGGAAGTTGTGACATGAAAAATCTGTGCGAAGGGAGTGAGGAAAATTCCAAATGGAAGCTTTGGGTAACAACCTCTTGGAACCAGGAATCTTGGATGAGAGTAGTCCATACATCTGCAAACTGGATCAATCTTCCCCTTATTGACACCAGATTTGGAGTGGCGTCAGACAGTGGTAGACTGTTTACAATTTTGCCAGGGAGGTCTTTGTTTGTTGCCATAAAAGCCCCCTACAAGAAGAGGTCTGTCATGGGTGGGGGGTGATCTCGAAGTCTTGGATAGTGAGCCATGAAAAAACTTGCCCTTACGTTAGGAAAAATGGGTCTTAGGTTGAGGAAGTAGAGTACTTTTAACTCATGTAGCTTGACTCTAATCTTGTCGAGGTCAGGGACAAAGAGAAGTTTCCCCTTGAAAGGAATGGCGCTCGTTCAGCGATAGCGTTGAGGGAGTCGGACCAGAATTGGATCACTCTGCTAACCCATGCCGTGGCCAGGATGGGAAGAAGGGCTGAGAATACTGAATGGAGCATTCCGTCCAACTTCTTGTCCATGGAATCCTTGAACGAAGAAGAATCAGGGACTGGGTAAGGCTGTATTTTTTGATAGATGAGATACAGGTGTCCACTGAAGGGGGAGATGACCACTTTTCTGTGAGTTCTGTCGGGCATGGATAGAGCTTCAAAAATCAACGGCTAGCCTGGAAAACGTTCCTCTGGCTAATCCCATTCTTGCTATATGATATGGTCTAGCTGAGAATGAGAAGGAAAACGCAGGAGACTACTTGCTGTGTCTTCTGAAAAGCGCCTTGGAGGAAGGAGTTGCTGCTTCCGGCTCTTGGAGATGGAGGGTCTCCAGCACTGAAGAAATTAGAGTATCGACATCAGAGGGGTGCAGTTGTCTGACCCAGACGATAGTTTGCCCTCGGATAGATCACGTTCTTCCCCGGAGTCCAGAGTTGGTGAAGGGAGTCTGGGAGAGGTGTCGCTTTCATCCTCTGATGGAGAAAATGCCCTGCTTTAAGGGGAGCCTAGGCTTAGGATTGTCTAGGCGGGCAAGTCGTTTTTCCCAAGGACTGGGCCAGTTTGGTGCACTAGGAGTCATTGTAGGGAGCAAAACAGCTCTCCAGTAATATCTTTCACTAACCTGTAGGTGTCACCAGGAAGGAGAGAGAATGTTCCTGGTAGTGCCTTGCAGTTTTCTCAGCCAGGAGATATATGGAGAGAATTTTGCATGCTGTGTGCCTGCCCTGTGTCTTGAGGCTCTTCTGTGCATGCAGTTCAATGTGAGCAATTAAAATGGCCGCTGTCAGCTCTCGCCCGCAAAGTAAAATGGTGGCCAACAAGTCTTGTGTGAGTTCTCATGTGAATTTTCACCACGTGCAACTAAACGGACAGCGCCCAGGCACAAGGCGGCAGACACAACAGGGGCAAAACGCACTGACCGCGCTTGTATGTGCAAAGTGCCACTTAAAAAGGGGCCAGGGAACTAGGAATGCCCCTATAACATCTCCAACCCCAGAGGGCCCCTTCTAGGCAGAAGTCCAAAAAAAAAATAAAAATAAAAAAAAGACTCCCATCCACAACACAGTGGAAGGAGCGCTCCAATGTTCCAAAGAACCTTTGGTGGAATGGGGGGTGGAGAGAGAGAGAAGATGGGCCAGGGAAAAAAAAAAAAAAAGAGTGCAGGAGTCAGTTTTTTCCTATGGTTGTGTCCTGCCTCCTAGTTATACCATCTATACCCCACTGTCCCTGTGTCCCCCAAAGTGACGTGGAGAAAATTATTTTATGTTAATTAACACCAAAGAATATACTCACCATTTTGCATAAAGACTGGGCATCAGGTGAAAACTTGGCAGAATACTCTTCTTGGCCTTCCTTTACACGCCTCTCAACCTCTTCTCGTTTAATCTTTCTTTTCCGTTGCTGGAATGGAGACTGACCCTCAATCATCTCATATAGCAGACAACCAAAAGCCCACCAATCTGGGCTGAAAGTGTATCTCTCATTTCTCACCACTTCTGGAGCTGGATAAGGAAAAGGAACATATTTCAGTGGTCACTCTCAGTGTTATTATTTTGGTCCATATTTAGGAACACTCACCCATATATCCAACAGTTCCTACTCTTCCCTTAATGGTTTGATCTTCTGGAATATGTACTGCAAGTCCAAGATCTGAGATCCTTATATGCCCTGTTTGAGAGAAGAATTTTAATATCAGTGACCTGTTTAAGAAAATGTTATACAGTGTCTCTCACACACACACATAAAAAGAGTTACAATAACAAATGAGGCAAAAGTTAAATTTTTCATACAGTTACATAATTAGAAAGTTATTCTCTCTCTCTAACCCCTAGCAAACAATTAGTTATGAGCATGATGTAAGATCCCACTGCACTACCCAGCCCCTGCATTGCTAAAAGGATACTTTATTTGCAAACCTTTTTCCAGTTTCAGAGCTATGCAAGTTTTTATTAATTGCCAATATTATGCATTGACTACCATTACAATGTATTTTGTAACAGCACCACCTGCTGGTCATTTCCAGTAAATCAAATAAACCTTCAGAAAGAAAACACCTATCAGAGTTTCAGAGAGTCGGGCTTAGGAACTTCAGCTAACAATTACATACAAAAACAAACCTCTCAGCAAAAAATGATCAACATGACCTATAGGTAACATTTAATGTACATTCATATGTTAAAATTACATTTTTTTAATGTCAGTATCACTTTAATACAAAAAATGCAATGTAGGCGATATGATAAACTGACCCTTACATTGCCTTATTATGCTACGTAGCACCTATTGCATATTGACTAAAAAGTTGGTGCTTGAAAGAATAATAACTGGTACAATATTATTATTAAAATTTAGAAGAGGACCTATTTAAAATAATGTACTATGCCCCATAGGTTGCTATACACAGATACATTTGTAATATTTACCAATACATTTGTAATAAGGGTAATCTGAGATCACACACTATCAATGATAAAACCGTTTACTAATATATGTTTTTGGCACACATTGGGTATACAGTATGTGTTTTGACACATTTTTTATGGGCTATTTTATTGCATGTTACATGACACTATAGATACATTTTAATACGTTTTATATATATTTGATACACATTTTGATACATTCTATGATACATTTTATGATACATTATTAAATATACGTGTTTTATTGCATAACCAGCAGAATCATTATGCAAATTTGTTAAATCACTTAATTACTTCCATTCACCGATCGGTGTGTTTGTAGTATTTGTATGTGCTGATCACTTCTGTGTTTATCCTGATGACGGTGCTATAGGAACCTAAATGCGTTGATGTGAAAAGTCTAATAAATTCATTAATATTTAGAACCGTGAGTGCCTCCGCTTTTAATTACCGAGATACGTTTTGGGAGATGCACCCGGGACTTGGTTGGACATTGGGTGAGTGCCGATATTTGATGTGACTGAATATATATATTTTCATAAGACATTGTTAGTCGAAACTGCTGCCAATTCAAAAGTGTACCCATGCTTTCAGGCTCCTGCCATCTATGGTAAAGAATGTAGGCAAGATACTTTGAATATTTTGTCTCCTTACACTCAGAGCTACACAACGCCTGCACAACACAATGCTGGCAATTGCCCTGTGTAGCACTGCTCTAATGGAATACGCAAGGTTGTATCAATGAGGCCGAGCCATTGGAATGCCTAAACCTGCCATCTGAGCCTTATTACCATCACACAATCTTTGGGGAGCTGGTAAAGACAAGACAATACATGATAGATTAACTTCTTACCATTTCCAGTATGCAAACAAAAAGGGAAGAACAAAATAAGACTATAGCGTTTTTAAACAAACAAACCTAATAATTCTGAAGAATCGTTAATTATGCACAGATGTGAATACATACCATCATCATCGAGCAAAATGTTTTCTGGTTTGAGATCTCTGTAAATAAAAAAAAAAAAACATTTCTCTTGCAGTGATCAAGACCAACTCTTTTAAAAAATGTGGCCCCTTGAGAGGCCTCCCTCCTCATGGTGTGGTGAACTAACAAACCCCCAACAACGCCCTGCTCCCCTGTACATCATGATCAAAGGCAGATTAGCTCAGCAGGATTAGGGTTGCCACTGGTTCTCTGGCAAATGACCATGTGCAGTTAAGGTCAAGGCAAGATCAGCTTTAACTGTGCAGACAGATGGCAAGTACCAAACATACTATGCTACCCTGCCCTTTATCATAAGTATTATGGGGAGTCACGGCTTATTTAGATGTGTGACTGGTGCAGATGCGGAGGTGGAAGGTAGGCCTTTAAAGGGAGGCAAGATTATATAGAGGTGTCTCCGTCTTTTATGGCACAGTGCTCAATCGGGAAAGCCCCAAGTCTCTGGCGAGAGACCAATGTTTATTAATGATCACTACAAACCTGTAGACTATCCTTTCTTGATGCAGGTGCTCCAAGCCGCAACAGATTTCTGCTGCATAGAATATAGCTCTCTTCTCCTCGAATCCAGCATCTCCCATGTGGTAAATGTGGAATTTCAGATCTCCTCCATTCATCAAGGTTAGTACCAGACAGAGAGCATCTTTAGTTTCATAGGCATATGCCAAACTAACCTGCCATGGTAAAAAAAAGCAAAAAAGTCTTTTAGCTGCATACACCTGAATAACTTCCTGAAAACTAAGCACTTGCAAAGCTCCTCAGTGTGCATCAAACCCACACAAGTGACCTTTGTATGAGATAATACAGGCCTACTTCCCAGTACCCTTCAGCATAGCGGCAAACTCTTACTTCAGTGCAGAGACCAATAATTAATTTTTCTTCCAGACAAAGCAAATATTATTGCCATATTGGCAACATTCCTGAACTATGCTGCAGCTTCAAATTAAGTTAAAGGATGACATTAGGCCACCTAGTTGGGAAATTGGCAGGTCAGTCTACTGTATGGGGAATTACAGTTTAATCTAAACTTTTCAATTGCAAGCCCTCAAGGTGGTTAATATGTCAAATATTTTATGTTATATTGGATATTGCTCAGCAAAAACAGGACTAACTGGTGTACTGTTTTGTTGTTCACCAATAATTACAGATAAAGCAGATCCACCAGCTACTCCTACTCCCTCTGTTCTCCCAGCCTCTCAAATCTTTATTTTCAAGTACCTGCTGATACCAAAATACACGCCCTTGTAAAGGTTAATTTTTAAGCGGGGGGAAAAGCAACAAAACAATACTAGGAAATCATATGTTGCCATCTAGGAAATCATATGTTGTTTATAAACCCACTGCCATGCAAAACAGGGCATACTGAATATATTGAGGAGCTGTGAGTAAAACGTGTAGAGAGTGGTTTCTCTAGTAAAGGTGTGTACTACTTACTACTAAATTACTACTGAAATTGTGTCCTTACATAACTGACAGTTCTTTCTTTACTTTATGTAAATTTCTAAGATTTGCATGCTTTTCTTCCATATGCTACAATTGACTTCTCCAAACCCACTGAAACCTATAATTTTGGGCCAAGCTAGATTACACACTTTTAAAAATAGTACACCCAGATCCCATGGCCCTTCTGTAATTTGGAGCTTTCTGGATAATGGGTTTCCAGAATACCAGGTATGGAATCTACTATCCGGAAATCACAAATTGTTTGCGATTCTTGGAAAAAAAACCAATTTGAGTGCAAGTAAATGGACCCCAATGGTGTGGCATGACTGGAAGACACTGAAAGAGTTAAAGTAATGACCCCCAAACGCTATGGTAATAAACAAGGCTTAAGTCCAGCTTCAGAAACACTACTATTGTTTATTTAAATAAGCTGCTGTGTATGGGGGCAGCCATTCAAAGGAGAAAGGCTGAACACAGCAGATAAGCTCTGTAGAACATAATGTTATCCACTATATAATCTGTGCCATATAGCCTTTTTTCAATTGCTGCCATCGCTACTCAGCAGCTTGTTTATATGAACTATAGTAGTGTTTCTTAAAGGGCACCTATCGCTAAAAAAAAAAAGTTACCCCCAACCAAAGGTGCGGGCTGATAGAGCCCGCATTCTGGTTGGGGGTCCCAGTACTTTTTTAAACAAAATATGACCTCCGCCAGCGCAGGCCGCCATGACAGTGGATGCGCATGCGCATTTATGCGCGTGACATCACACGCATAGTGAAAAGCGATCACTATTTGGAGCCACTTTTCTTAATGCGCATGCACGTCCATCGTCATTTAAAAAAAAGTACTGGTACCCCGATCCGGAATGCGGTCTCTATAAGCCAACACCTTTGGTTGGGGGTAATTTTTTTTTATCGATAGGTGCCCTTTAAGCAAACAGCTCAGTTTAACCAGTAGAGGGCAACACTACATGATATTATTATTCATTACTTTAAAACGCTTTCATTTTTTGGTATTACTGTTCCTACTTTCTGGTAGGTTACTTCAACTTCAATATTGACCCTATTCTATAGTAGAGAGGACAGATTCAAAGTTCCAGTTGAGAATGGGTCAGTTTGAAATGCCAAACCCTGTCTGTCATATGTCAGCATAATATAAATAAGACAGAATTATGATGGAGTGAAGATATGTGCAACATTACTTTCAGTGGTTCTCGTCACATGCTGCTCGATTACAGCTTCTTATTATTATACAATGCCCCTAATATACCCACGTTATCCCTTGAACCTACTCGTGGAGCTGTACTTACTACAAACCTGCTGTTGACTCTCTCTAAGATCTTCTTCTCATTTAAAGCCATCGATTCCCCTTTCCTTTTCTTGATGCGCTTCTTCTCCAGCTTCTTGCAAGCATACATCTTCCCTGTGGCTCTCACTTGGCAAGCGCACACCTGAAATTACAGCAATTCTTTGTTGGAACAGAAATGGCAATTATGTGCCCAGCATACACAGAGTTTAGCATGCCCACAAACAAATCTATATAATGACAATAAGCTCTTTCCCACTTGCCAAAGATTCATGCATGATAAAGGCCAAGTCCACTATTAAATTATCGTTAAGTGTGTTTTAGAGGGACCCCTTCAACTTTTTAAAATGATCTTCATCTTTTATTGTTGTAAGTCTTTATATTCCAACTATATCCCACCTCTTAATGACTATGGCAAACAAAAAACAGGTAGCCTACAAGACTTATGTTTTATTATTATTTTTACTGCTTATGCTAATGTTGAGTCCTTACATCTAGCGGTTGTCTGGCTGTTGGGGGGGGGGGGGGGGGGTGTTCCACCTCTCTATAATGCAATGGGAGTCTCC
This sequence comes from Xenopus borealis, assembly GCA_024363595.1. Lineage (NCBI taxonomy): Eukaryota > Metazoa > Chordata > Amphibia > Anura > Pipidae > Xenopus > Xenopus borealis. The sequence goes on from CM044436.1 coordinate 93,528,696, forward strand.
TCTTAGCTTTTTCTGAGTATTTTGGTGTTTTTTCAGGTTGATAAAGTGACTGCTTGCATTCTGCAAATATAAATCCTCACATTCACCCTCTTTTCCTCAGCAAGACACATTAGTGTACATGCAATAATAAAATCTATGTGCTGATTGTGTCATCCTGCTAGGGCAGCTTTTAGAAATACACCCAGGGAAATTAAGCAATAATATGTGATGCCAAACACTGCAGTTCAGCCTAATTTTGCTTCTCCATTCACAGGGCTTGGGATTTTAATATAGAAACGCCTCTGAAATAAATCAGATGCGTTTTCAGCTTCTAAATTCTGGCCTATGTTTACACATCGCTGACCAGAAAAGGAAGAATGCAATTAGGCTCTTAAAAGATCAGGCAGAAAAGGTCAGTGAAATCTCTAAGGAGCAGAGTAAAAGCCAGAACTGTAGATGCCTAGGAGGGTTCAAGCAAAGGACATTAAATTAAAGGCAAACTACATTAACAAATAAAGGAAATTCACTTTAAAGATAGTGACACACAAGGTTGAGTCTTGGCCTGCACTTAGATGCAGATGCATGTCTTTCAGGCAGATGCAGTGCCTGTGAGTCCAGGCACAGATATGTGCAGAGGCCATTGGATCTTCCAATACTCACCCTGGGTTCGAAAATCAGCTCTGTGCAATACTACCCTTTACTAGTAAGCCTGAGCCACATACTGTTTATTCACTAAAGGACACAACAGGCCCCCGTCTTGCACTCCCTGCTCTCATCCAATTGTCTGTGCAACAATGTCTTCTGTGTGCTGCTGGTGGCAGAATCCTAATGGCTGTTTTTTTTTTTTGCACTTTACTCCAATAAAAACTTTTTGCACTTACTTTTTGCCTGCACTTTTGGAGATTTTATTGATTGGAAGCCTATATGCTATCACGGCAAACTTCTAATCACCTATAACAGGGGCGTCCAAACTTTTTGCAATGAAGGCTGGATTTGGTGAGGTGAAAATGTGTGGCGGCCGACCATTCAGGGCTGAACTCCACAGACTATTTGCACGATCTGAGGCGCTGAGCAAAAACAACGTGGAGTTCAGCCCTTAGACTGATATTCTTTGAACCATAAGGGTAGGGACAGACAGGGAGATTCTGTCGCCTGGCGTTTTTAGCAGGCAACAATCTCCCCGAATTTCCTTCTCCCTGTCTGCTGCTAGTAAAAGAGACAAAGTGCCAGCGCCTGTGCACACGCTGTGCGGTGATTTCCGGAATTGCCTGAAGATACCTCGTGAGGAAACTTCGGGCGATTCCGGGAATCGCCGCGCAGCGTGTGCACAGGCGCTGGCGCTTTGTCCCTTTTACTAGCAGCAGACAGGGAGAAGGAAATTCGGGGAGATTGTTGCCTGCTAAAAACACCAGGCGACAGAATCTCCCCGAATCTCCCTGTCTGTCCCTACCCTTATTATTTAATTGACATGCTGCTGTTAATCAGCTGTGTGGGGCTATGGAGGGTATATTTGCCCTTATCACCTCGTGTGTTGCACTCATTCGGAATTAATGAGGAAAAACAATACTGAAGGCAAACGAATATATGTGACATGACGTTTCCTCGGAAACCCAGAATTTCAAGCTGGACTGCATTCATATCCATCCTGGGCCGCAGTTTGGACACCCCTGAATCCTATAACAACCTACAAGCAGGTAGCGTTCACTAGTTATTTTATGAAAAGCAAACAGCTTATTGGTTGCTGTGGGTTACTGTACCACCTGGAAAAACTTGAGGCTTTTTTATGGAAATTAGAAAGCTACAGGTATTTTGAGTGTATGCCTTCAAAAAGTCAAGGCATTAATAAATGATAAATAATGGAAAAAAATAGGATTTAATCCTGCACCCAAGAATTGTGGAAAGCCATTTGCAAATATCCTCCCCCCCTTTTTACTTGGGGGCTGATAAGCTGTATGACAATATTAATGTAAACCCTGGGAAACTAGCAAGCTAACATTCCAATAGTCAAGGAAGATAATGATATAAATAGCTCAGTCAGTGTGTATGTGTAATCGGATATTTCCATTAATATGGAAAAACAGGTTTGCCTGGACACGAATTTCAGTTGTGCCAACACACCTGAGGGTAAAAATAACTTGTAAAACATTAGCAGTAATGGGAGTGATGTGTATAGTTTATATAGTGTCTTATATAGCACTTTCCTATGCAAAGAACAATTATAGTATTGTGGGGCTTAGTGTAACAAAACAGTAAGCTGAATATAAATCATAAATAAAATTTGATAATGATCTGGTGATGTGAAGAATGCCTTGCTCTAGGTCATATTGATACCCCTTTAAGCAGCCCTACAAAACATTTGCAATGGAATAATTACATCAGCATTCCCTGTTAATCTCGAGGCCTCAAGCTTTGACAGACAGAATTATTTCAGTAGAGATCTGTTTTTGACCCACTAATCAGTTACTAGGAAAATCTGTAAAGCTCACGTTGTCTGGGGTGTTTTGGCCGCTGTTATTTTCCACCTGATGGAAGAGGTGGTCTAAATACCTGATGTGACATTGGACTTAGGGATTTCCCGTACGACTGATCAGGGGCCCCAAAACGGATCCCTGAAGCTTGATTCTGAATGCCAGCAGATGGCTTGAGACTTTAGCCTAAGGCTATATTTCTGCATTAAAGGAGAAGGAAAGTTACCGGGGCAGTTTACTGCAAATAGATTTGCCACAAGTGCAAGCTATTATATTAATTTATTCTGCAGAATGCTTTACCATACCAGATTAAACAGCTCTAGAAGATCTCTCTGTTTGTTTAGGATAACAGCTGCCATATTAGCTTGGTGTGACATCACTTCCTGCCCGAATCTCTCCCTGCTCACTCACATCTCTGGGCTCAGATTACAGCAGGGAAGGGAGAAAGGAGGGGAGAGAGGGGCATACGGAGCATGCTCAAGCCTGTGCTCAGGAAGTTTAAGCTGAAAACAGCTTTTTTTTTTATAGAGGACACGGAGCAGCATAACTCAGGTTTTACCAATGTATTGATATAGACTTTTCTGATAAAGCTTACTTAGTTTTAGCCTTTTCTTCTACTTTAAGCTATTATCAGTAAAAAGCAACTAACCATTCAAATTAAATACAGTAGCATAAGAACAAATCAGATGATGTTCTGGCCATGATGGCAATCGGATGAAAATTATGTTTGACAAATACTAGTGATAGTCACCCATTGAAATTGTCAAGATAGTCAGAGAAATTAATGTTAGCCGACAGAAATCTTCTAACTGTTCCGCTCGACTAAACAATCACCATGGTACCAAAATAGTCAGGACAATCCACACATAGTGTGAAAATTGTACGAACAGAATTTCGTACGACTTTATAGTTGAGTCTATGACCATCTTAAAGGACAAGGAAAGTTAAACTAAAGAAGTAGCTAGAAATGTTGTACATTATGTT
>CM044436.1:93554971-93581090 GCA_024363595.1 Xenopus borealis
AGTGAAAAGTTGCTTAGAAATGGATATTCTATAACATACTAAAAACTGGCTTGATGGTGAACCTCCCCTCCACGTTATATTAATTAGCATTCTAACTGAAGGCAACACAACAATGTTTAATTTTCTCTGAAAGATAAATGAAAATGGGCTCTTTAAAAATAATGTAAATATAGTATGCATTTGTAATATCCTATATTTCATAGTTGAATTGATTTCACAGCTAGTAGAGGCCTCTTCTCAGGTCTGTGTGGATGGCGTCATTGTCACCAGACTGAGCATGCTAATATGTTTTGATAGGAACATTCTCCCTGCAGGAGCCTTCTCCCGTAGCTCATTTACACCATACAAAACTGAATATCAGAGCAAGAATAAGCAATTTCAAGGTTATGCTCCATTACTACAGATTTGTCTGTAAATGTATTCTCAACTTGCAGCATATCTGCTCAGAATATAAAACTAGTAGGTAGAGCGTTCCTAAGCAGAGGTTCAAAATTGTAGAACTTTTTTTTGGGGGTGTGGAGAGGGGTACTGCTGTGATTTCTACAATATTTCTTTAACACCATAGCATACATCTTTGTTTTAATACCATGAACTCATGGAAACGATTTCCATTCCTTTTTATAGAGAATCTATGTTGTATATAATAGTGCTTTTCAGCCTTTTTTGTTACCTAAAATATGCATTTCTCACTGACAAAAAGCATGCTCAGTAAAAGGCATATACACTGAGATCATGTTGAACATGTGGGTAGAGCTGGAATGAGGGGGCAGTGGTCTTGGGCAAATGGGCCTCTTGCTTTAAAATGTAAATGTGTGCTCAACTAAAAATACAAATGAGTTATGTCTTTAATATGTAAATGAGCCAATCACTTTAGAAATGTAAATGAGCTGTCTATAATAGACAGCCACAGCTAAGCCAATGCCTGCATTTGTTAGTGCACATGCCAGTACTGGTATATGGACGGTACCAGGAATTCTGACCAACTTCAGTTAGTAATATTACAGTTGCTTGCCACCCAATCCCTTATGCTTATGATAGGTATGTTGGCAACAGGAGGATCCATGCTCAGAACAGTCACTTCAGCCTGTATATGGAAAACTGTGCTATGTAGCATTAATTGCATGAGGCTGCACCTGCCAGGGTACATGGTCTAGCTGGGGGCACACAAAGGAAAATTTAGAATATACTTTAATTATAGGGCCATGCATCTGATACATGGGCTGCTTTGATACTTTTGCCAGGGCTGCTTTTTCCTCCCAGTCTGGCCCTGTGTGTGACAGGCTCATCGTTAGACATCTCATTGCCTATTTTAATGTCAGCTGTCAGATTATTAATGCACCAGTGCGCTCTGGCATCAAAAGAAGATTGGTCGGGGGGTCATTAATAGGGATTGGCCCCCTCAAAAGTACAGCCAGCAGAGAAGAAAAATACTGGCACTTAGGAGTCCTGTGTGCTTGCATTTTATTTTTCAAATGGTCAGTGTCTGCCATCTCTTGCTGACAGGCATTTGGTTGTACCATTGAAGGCAGGGCTGCCATTAGAAATCACGAGGCCCTGTACAACTAAATTTCCTGGGCCCCCTGGGACCTGCTCACCCTAGCCCCCAGCCCACCCAGTTAAAAGACCACACAGACATCAGTGCTAAAAAAGGCCCATATAAGTTAAAAAAACTGTGGTGCCAGGTGCCCATAAAATTATTTTTGTTAAAAACAATTGGTGGTCTGGTTCCCCCTACAAATTAAAAAAAAATTGGTGACCTGGGCCCCCCTATACGTAAAAAAAAACCCTACTAGTGCCAGGGCCCCCCTTGCAAGTTAAAAAAAATGGTGCCCTGGAAAATAATAATAAAAAAAAAAACATTGGTAGTAGGGGCCTATAGTGTATTAAAATAATACTCTGGTGGACAGGGGATTAAAAAAACCCACATTGGTGTTCAGGATTTCAACTTCGCCTCCTTTTATGACTTCAGGCCTTTTCAGCGCTTCAGGACTTGGACTTATTTGGCACTTCCGCACCCTGCTGTTTGGGACTTCAGAACGGCGGCACGGTTTCTGCGTTGTCAAGGGGGGCCCAGCTCTTTCGAAAAGTGCAGCACTGCCGGGCTCCCCTTCAGGCCCGGGCCCAGTACACCTATACCCCCTGTTGGCGGCCCTGATTGATGGAAAGCAGATTTCAACACTTGCTTTGGGTTCCAAAACCCGTTGGAACACCTCTTGGGGGAAGTTACATTTTGAGCCACAGGGAGATATGGTTTAGGATGCTTTGAATTGTTCTTCCTCCATTTACTCTGCAGGTAAAATACAACCTATAATAGCCAAGAGTTTAGTGTTTTTTTTGTATAAATCATTAACTTGAATGCTTCCTGTACAGATCCCCAGTGCTACGTAAGATACTGGTGTAAGAAACAGAGAGTCATTGGTATCAAAGATTTATACAAGTAGAACCCCTACTTAACTCCTTGGGTGTTATATACTATGAATGCAGGGAGAAAATTAACAGATCCTAAATCACACATCCCTGTATTTTGAAATTTAGATTTTAGCGTTGGATGGGGCCAACCAGAGAACTTGATCCAGGGTGGGCAGGGGCCTTTGCCTAGGGCAGCATCAGATATGCATACAGTACCCTCACACCAATTCTATCTATACAGTGATACATGTTTTAGGTGCTAAAAGCTATATAAAATGGTTGATAAGAGTTGATTAGCTCCTGGACCCACTACCAGAACCTATCACCTTTTGACATGCTGGTTACAGTACAGGTATGGGACCTGTTATCCAGAATGCTGGGGACTTGGGGCTTTCCAGATAATAGATCTTTACAAAATTTGGGTCTTCATACCTGAAGTCTACTAGATAATTATGTAAACATAAAATAAACCCAATATGCTGGTTTTGCTTCCAATAAGGATTAATTATATCTTGGTAGGGATCAAGTCCAAGCTACTCTTTTATTATTACAGAGAAAAAGCAAAGAAAAAACATTTTAAAAAATTTGGATAAAATGGAGTCTATGGGAGACGGCCTTTCTGTAATTTGGAGCTTTCTGGGTAATGGATATCCAGATAACAGATCCCATACCTATACTATATTTTGAGTTTATATTTGCATAAGGTTGCCATTGCCAAAGTCCCAAAACAAATAATAATGTTCTATTTTTATTTATTTAGGTTGCCTCATACAAGTTAACTTAAGATACATTATTATGTGTACAACAAACAAGAAAAAGTTGTGCTCACCACTAATTTTTAAAAACATTAGGCGGGGGTGCAATGAGGCTGTGACCACAAAATACATATAGACAAATGCAAGGGTCCTCTGCACTCAACCCATTATCAATATATTTAAGACATTGAGACATGCTGTGCATACAGCTACTAAAAAATGCCTTACCCTTTAAACAACAGGGATTGTTTGTCCATATATTGCAATATATTTAAGCTGGCCAACTACGTCAAAGTCATCCCATATCTGGCCAGTCCTACGCTCAATTTTCATCTGATTCATTAAGAATTCCATTACTTCATTAAACATTTTACAAAGGGACTAAGTTTTACCTGCAACTTACTTGCTGCTTTCAAAGTAAAACTCCCAATCAAGGATGCCCTTTTATTAGACACCATGTGGTCACCGCCTCATTGTACCCCCGCCTAATGTTTTTAAAAATTAGTGGTGAGCACAACTTTTTCTTGTTTGTTGTAGTTATACTGGAGCAGTGACCAGCTATCTGTTGTAGCCCCCACCCTTTCCAGCTATAGTCAGGTGTATGCACAGAATGTCTCAATGTCTTAAATATATTGATAATGGGTTGAGTGCAGAGGACCCTTGCATTTGTCTACATTATTATGTGTACCATTATTCTTTGTGGAAAATAATCCTTCTTGTAATTAGTGTTTGTTTCTCCTCTGAAGAGGAAGCAACTACGATAATAATAAACCATATTTGTTCCAGCTCTTGAAACTGGAAGAAAAAGGAAATAGTCACATGAGTGTTAAAAATGAAACCTAAGAAATCGTTACCAACTGTGTGTTGTAAAAAGGAAGCTGTATATGGTAAATGTTTTATTCTGCCCTTGAAGTCTGAATGAAGTGCTTTGGTATTCTGTCTCATAAAGTTCATAATTAGGTATTCTCTCATAAATTTCACAATTTGTGCACATAGAAACAAATAGATAGGCAGTGCAAAATAACAAATGTTTCTAATATAGTTAGTTAGTCAAAAATGTAATGTATAAAGACAGGAGTGATTGGATGTCTAACATAACAGAACACTACTTCCTGCTTTGCAGCTCTCTTGGTTTCCACTGATTGGTTACCAGGCAGTAACCAATCAGTGATCTGTTTACCCAGTTTGTATTCTTATACTGAACTGTTCCTTTAAGAACTAATAACTTTACCCACAGAGTAGAGAGAGCTTTTACGTATTCTTGTCAACGATATTAACCAGTTCAGTTCTTTTTCCATGTAGTGAATGGCTATCCCATATTTTCCCTGATGAGTGGCTACATTATAACAACATTATCTTATATAAATTCAATTGTTGCTCATATTGATGCTGTTTTTTAAAAGTATTTCCACAGCTGGGGCTATTGCCACAGGGCCCCCATCCACCCCTTCCCACCATGCACCTTATACAGGTATGGGACCTGTTATCCAGAATGCTTGGGACCTGGCGTTTTCTGGATAATGGATCTTTCTGTAATTTGGGTCTTCATTAAGTCTATTAGAATAATAATATCATATAAAGATTAAATAAACCCAATAGGCTGTTTTAGCTTCCAATAACGATTAAGTATATCTTAGTTGGGATCAAGTACAAGTTCCTGTTTTACTATTACAGAGAAAAAGGAAGTCATTATTTAAAATAAAATGGAGTCTATGGGAAATGTCATTTCTGTAATTCTGAGCTTTCTGGATAACGGGTTTCCGGATAACGGTCTACTATCAGGACAGCAACGGTACAGGGCAGGCATGGATTGCGACTGGGTCGACAAGGCCGACTGGTCCAGTCCAGCCCTGGCTGATAGTGAACTAAGGACTGATACGACAGTGCAGAAATGTTAACAGCTGTGTCGCCCAATACCTTTACAAATGTATACATTCAACCATCTGAATAACCAGCGGAGTTTAGGGATACCAACCAGTACCAATAACATTGCTTTGCTGAAACACTCCATCAATCTGTGTGAGCCTGTAATTTCCAAGATAGAAAACATGCATTTTTATGCTTGTCACTGTCTGTCATGAGTGGTGAAAGGCACTTCCATATATCTATTTCTACTCTGCTTGAATTACTTGTGCCATTGGTTTTTAGGTTTTGTGGCAGCTGATGGTGATCCCCTCTCCCATATTTAAATGAGAGATTACAAGAGGTCCAAATTCATCATTTTTATTTCATACTTAAAGGCTTTAGTTGTGTATAGGTTTTCTTGCTTAAAGGAACAGTTCAGTTTAAAAATAAAAACTGGGTAAATAGGCTGTGCAAAATAAAAAATGTTTCTAATATAATTAGTTAGCCAAAATGTATTTAATGTATAAAGGCTGGGGTGACTGGATGTCTAACAGAACAGAACGTTACTTCCTGCTTTGCAGCTCTCTAACTCTGAGTTAAGCTGGCCATAAACATTGCCAAACGAGCGGATCTTTCTCCGATATGCCACTAATGACATCGCTATATTGGCGTAATATGAATGTTTCACCCTATGGTTGAACGATCGGATGGCGATGAGGGCAATGGGCTCCGACAGGTCGGTCGGGGGTAAAATCAAACCTTCGATATTCTGGCCACGATATCGATCGGGAAGACCCGTCGGAAGCCCCATACATGGGCAGATAAGCTGTCAAATTTGTCTAAATGACCAATGACGGCAACTTTATCTGCCTGTGTTTAGCCACCTTTAGTCAGCAACTTGAAGGGGGGCCACATGGGACATAACACTGTTCAGTGAGTTTGCAATTGATCCTCAGCATTGAGCTCAGATTCAAAAGCAACAGTTATGACCCATGTCACCCAAAGTCACTGATTGGTTACTGCCTGGTAACCAATTAGTGGCAACCAAGAGAGCTGTGTTCTGGCTATTATGTTACACATCCAATCACTCCAGCCTTTATATATTATATTTTTGCTATATTAGAAACATTTTATATTTTGCACAGCTTATCTATTTACCTAGTTTTTATTTTTATATTGAACAATTACTTTAAATGATACTGTAGCACATTATGAACACTGGCCATAACTGCACCTGTCAGTAGCCAATGGAAGTTTGATTAACCCATGGGTTTCTTAGGTGGAAATTTAGTCAGTTTTGCTAAAGGAGCCTCGCTATGTTCAAAAGTTACTGCTCCAAGAGGCCAAACAAGTTCTATTTTTTCTATAAGCTTCTCGCTGGAAGCAGTTTTAATTGGAGTATATAAAACATAACTTCATTAATGTTTGTAAGAAAATATGGTAGCAGTATGGTATTTCTTGTAGTCTAGATAAAAAAAAAGTTACACGTCTTTCCTTAAAATATAGTCATAACATTACCATTCCAAGTTTTTACTCCTATTTTTTTCTGTTTCTGGACCTGTTTGTAGTTGAGAGCTCAAGGCAAATGCCCTCTTACTCCCAGCCTTAAAACCAATCCTGTTAAAGGAAAACTATAGTTTGTAGGTCTCTATAAAAAGATATTGCATAAAACAACTCATATGTAAAACCCTGCTTCATGTAAATAAACCATTTTCATAATAATATACTTTTTTTTAGTAGCATGTGCCATTGGGTAATCATAAATAATCATAAATAGAAAATTTCCATTTTAAAAAATAAGGACAGCCTCCTGGGATCCTAGGATCCAACAGTGCACACAAACGTACCAAACAAACTATAAAGTTAGGTCACATGAGCCAATTAACAGACAGAGTTGTGTCTTTTGCTTCCACACTTCTTCCTGTTACAGTTAGAGTTGAAATATTTCTGGTCAGGTGATCTCTGAGGCAGCACACAGACCACCACAAAATGGTGGTTCAAGGCAAGAGATGTAAAAAGGCAATATTTACTTAAATATATATACCAGTTAGGTAAGATTCTTTAATATGTCACTTAATTTGATATAAACTATCTGTTGCTCAAGTGTTCATTTTGGGGATAAAGTTTTCCTTTAATAGATTGATAGGTTTAGATATGGATTAAGAATTTGATTTGTTGAAAGGTATTCTGTTTTGGTATGTGTCACACTGTGACTAATAACACGCTAGCTTTAGCAGCAGATAATGAAGCAAATCACTATTTTTGTCCATGGAAGTTCATATTTTTTGTATGGATCTCACAGCAGGGTTCTCTATTATTGTTAAGATCAAAGGAAATACCATCTGATTAAATTTGAGTTTTGTGATGCCAAGTATTGTTGGTTATAAGACACAGGGCTTCTAATTAATGCTCTGAAGCCAAGATTACAAGGGATGCATTCACAATACAACTATAGATACATGGTGGAAACTAGATTAGTGGGTCATCGGCAAGAACCTAGCAAACAGAAAGATGCTAAAATCCCAACAAAAACGCTAAACAACACAAAAACAAACCTGTGGTGACCTGCTAATAAAGCACTGTTATACTCTCCTCATCCTCGGCTACCAAACACAACAAACCCCTTTAATAATTTGAATTCCACTATAATGACTCCTTTCAGAACAGAAAATAATTTTCTGAAAAGTTAATTTTTTCTATAGCACAAACATATTTTGTATTAAAGAAAAAGGACATCTTTTAAAATAAACATTTTTATTTTCTAATTTAAGACCTGTGAGTGCAACCTCTTCAAATGATATATATATATAGAGAGAGAGAGAGAGAGAGAGAGAGAGAGAGAGAGAGGTGTGTGGTGGGGATGGACGGTAGGTTTTTTTTAAATGTAGGGTTAAATTCTCCTTCAAGCATGCAACCATGAAGAAATGTTGGTGGATGCTGGGATTACATTAGCAAAATTCTGGTAAAAGGTCCATTGAACAAACATATTTAACAGTGTATTATTATTTTCACGATGGAGGTCGATATTTTGCATAGTTACTGTATATATTTTCAAGGTTCAGCTGCTCTGTTAATTCTTTCTAAGCTAAAACTCTAACCTCTTTCATTTTTATAGCTCTATTTCAGCGCACTCTTTGTCTTATGAAACAAGGGTTCTGATGTTGACTTTATATCTTTATTTCCTTTCATAAAGCAAGGCAGGACTGTTGTTTTTTTACAAGACAGGAAACAGAAATAGACACGTGAGAAAATACATTTCTGCATGCAAACACAAAAAGTGAGTAGAACTTTTAGAACTTTTTCAGACATAAGTCTCTAATTTTTTTGTGTTTTCAGTCACTTTGTATGCTGACAGCACTATTCAATGGTCAGGGGCAGTCCTAGTGTAAAAGGTGCCTGAGGCTGCATTCGCAATGCCGCCCACTCTTCAACTGCACTTACCTAAACAAAGTCAGCGGGGGACGGGGGAGGGCTAGCTCTCTGCGATAGAAAAGCCTTATTTACAGTGTAATTACTGGACATTGATTCCTAGGGGCAGATTTATCAAGGGCCGAATTTGAGGGTTAAAAAACCCTCAAATTCGACCATCGAATTTTAATACAATTAAAATCCTTCGAATTCAATATTCAAATTCGAAGGATTTATCACTATTCGACTAATCGAACGATTGAATAGTAAAAATTCGATCAAATTTTTTTTATTCCCATAGGGTTATACAGCAATTCGGTAGCTTTAATCTGGCGAACTAGGGATACAAATTTTAAGGGCAAGTAATTGACCATCGAATGCTCATATGATCAAACAGATTTTTATTCAAATCATTCGAATCAATCTAATTTTTTAAATTCGATGATCGAAGTGGCCAAAAAAGGTATCTGAAAATTCGAATATTCATTAAAATTCAATTGAATTTCGAATCCTTCACACAAATTTTGTAAATCTACCCCTTAAAGTTGTGGGGCAATGTCCCTGTCCATGGATGTTTATCTCAAAATCATTTACAAGGACAGTAGGTCAGCAATAACTGGAGGGTGGAGTCTTTTTGACTCACAGGTCTTATGCAAAAAATTTATAAATATTTAGATAGATAGAAGTCTAACAATTCAACTACCAATCTAGCCTTTCTCAAAGTGACAATGCAAACAATCAAGTGCCAAATAAATCTCCCTGTGATGGGAAAATAAAGTGTGTGATGTCATCAAGCGTCATAAGAAAGGGACAAACACATACAAACGAAGAAAAAATTAACCAATTTTTTTTAATAAGAGCAACAAGAAAGGAAATAAAATCAATAATGAAAGTAACAATGTCCAAAATAGTTATTCTATCTTTAGGGTTAGGCCAGACAGGAAGATTTGGGGAGATTTGTCACCTGGCGAACCGGGTCCCCCTGCCTTTCAGCTGATTAATGAATAATCGCCTGCGCCTATTCCCACGCGGCGCTGCATTTTCCTTATTGTATCCTACAAACTAACAAATTGTTACATACAACTCAGCACCAATGTATTGGCCCCTTTATTCAACATGAGTTTAAAGTAACTCACAGAAGTGTAATAATAAACATACCAAAAACTCATAGCATGACTTAAAAATTCTAAATTATATAAGGTGGCCTCTAACTTTGTATCTCTGGTCATAGTGTTCAAGGGCTGTCAGTGGCATCCAGGGACACCTTCAGAAATCACAGAGACCTGTACGGCAAAATTTTCTGGGCACTCGGGTCCCCGCCCACCTCCAAGCCCCACCCCACATTTCGCCAACCCCACAGTGAAAAGGCCACACAGACATTAGTGCTAAAACAGTAAGCCCCCTAAATAAAAAGGCATAGGTGATCAGGGAATTTGGGATGGGAAGGGCTTAGGATTACAATAAAATGTGACCAGGCATTTTATGTCTCAAAACACTGATGTTGAGGGATATGGAATTGGCTGTCTGTGTTTCAGTTTGGAAATATTTTACATTCTCCAACAGGCTGCTTCAACTTTTCATTTGAATAGCTAAGACCCTTATAGTATAGTATAGTAAATCTTTTTATCCTGTTTCTTTTCCTCTTGTGTACAACTGGAGGCCACCAGCTACTGTATATACTTGCCCAATTCTCTGTTTTCCAAGGGCAGCCATGTGTTTCATACTACAAAGGGCAGGTATTACAATTCTTGAATGGATGAAACCATTAGGCTAGAAAATGCAAATGGAAATGTTGGAAGATTCATGCAATAATAACTTTCCACTCTCCAGTTATTGCTGAACTACTGTCCTTGTAAATGATGTTGAGACAAACATCCATGGACAGGGGTATTGCCCCACAACTTTAAGAGTCAATGTCCAGTAGTTACACTGGAAATGTGGCTTTTCTAGCGCAGAGAGCTAGCCCTCGCCCATCCCCCGCTGGCTTTGTTTAGGTAAGTGCAGTTGAAGAGCGGGTGGCATTGCAAATTCAGCCTCAGACACCTTTTACACTAGGATCACCCCTGTCCATGGAATAGTGCTGTCAGCATACAAAGTGACTGAAAACAGTGTGCATACCCAACAAAAAAATTAGAGATTTATGTCTGAAAAAGTTCTACTCACTTTTTGTGTTTGCATGCAGAAATGTTTCTCACATGTCTATTTCTGTTTCCTGTCTGGTAGAAAAAAACAACAGTCCTGCCTTGCTTTATGAAAGGAAATCAAGATATAAAGTCAACATCAGAACCCTTGTTTCATAAGACAAAGGGGGGAATTCACAAAAGTATTGGGAAGGAAAAAATTCTTTAAAATGTCTTTAAAATGTCGTAGCAACAGACGACAAATTTTCCGACATATACTACACTTTTGAAATAGTGTAGTTAAAAGTGGGCGTGGTTTTTTTGGCGCCACTTTCCCCGACATTTTTATGAATTACTCGTAAACTAATTTTTTTTGCAGACAATTTTTCCGACACATTAGGCTCTCCAAAATTAAAATGTCGGTCAAATTGTCTTTTAAAATGTCGTCTGTACGATGAAAATATATACGACATTTTAGAAAATTGTCGGACTTACGAGACATTCAAAGATGGTAACATCTGCCTTTGTGAATTTGCCGTTTGTACGACATTTTACATATTTGTCAACCGCCACTTCTGGGTTACTTATTTTACTGACACTTTTGTGAATTCCCCCCAAAGAGTGTGATGAAATAGAGCTATAAAAATGAAAGAGGTTAGAGTTTTAGTTTAGAACGAATTAACATAGCCAGCGAACCTTTAAAATATATACCTTTTACCAGAATTTTGCTAGTGTAATCCCAGCATCCACCAACTTTTCTTCATGGTTGCATGCTTGAAGGAGAATTCAACCCTACATTTAAAAAAACCCTACCCTCCATCCCCACCACACCCTCCTCCCCCCAGCTTAAGTGATACTCTGGGAAAATGCCCCTAAGTCCATACTTACCCCTCCACACAGATTCAGACTTCACAGGCGCCATCGGTATGAGAACGGCGCTTTGGCAAATGTTGTGTGTGTTGATGCATGTGCAGTTGTTGCAAAGCAAAAGATTGCCCCAACTGCACATGCACCAAAACGGCGGTCTCATTCCAAAGACTACCAAAGCGGCTGAAGATGGCACCTGTGAAGTCCGCTGGCTTGATTCTGCAAGGAGTCTGAAGTTTGTAAATCTGGCTCCATGTTCTTTGTTCCTGCAAGTAACTGGAAGCATGAAACACCAAAAAGTACAACTAGTTTAGAGAACTTATATTTGACTGTCCATTACTTTATTTATATAATGTTTACATGTTATGCAGCACTAGTTCCTCAGTTGGAATAGAACGCTAACCAAGGCAACTTGTGTCAAAGCGCAAGCACAACTGCATCCATTTTATTTGCAATTAAACTAAAAAAAATGGGGAAATTGTTGCATTATGGGTAAAACAATTTGCATGCTGCACTTGCTTTCACAAATGACTCTATCATATTTTTTTCCTATGTGTTGAAAGCAATGGATGCCATATGACAACAGCAAGTAGCTAGAAAAATCAATGCAATGCAAAATAGGACCTAGAACCTTGCAGTGTTCACTACTATAAAAGAACACACACACACATATATATATATTTAAATGAAACCGAGGGTCCCAGCACTCACGACAAAGGCTTTCATGCTTGGGTGCAGTCCATATTGTAGTAAATATTTTTTTTTTAATTGTATTTAAATTATTAAAGTAGATGCTATCAGAGATGGCGCTCATGGACCATGAGCAGAAGCCCCGGGGGGCCCCGGGACCCCCAGTCCAACCCTGGTGGTGTTTGAGCCATAATTTGCACTGACTGTTCTGTCTCATATTCAGTAAACTTTCTTCCATATTCGTTTTCTGTTACCTAAAATTCAGACAGAGTTTTGACAAACATAATATCCTCCTATTTGTGCTTGATAGTTACACTTCCACTTAGATTATAAGTTCTATGGTCAGGGCCCCATATGAAAAAATTTCCTGGCCCCCCTGGGCTGCACCCAACGCAACCCCCACCCACAGGTCTGCCCTCCACTCCACAGTAAAAAAAAAACATTGTTGGCTAGGGTACCCCATAAGTTAATAGAAAAACATTTTTGGTCAGGGCCCCCCACACATTAATTAAAAAACCTCCTCTTCAGAAAAGGTGATCCGGCGACGATCCATCATGCAACGCTCGATTTCTCCTCCCTGCCTTCTATAAGGACGGATCGCTGCCAGATCGCCTTTTCTGAAGAAGAGCGGAAGCAGAGTATCGGTAAGTTATTTCTTAATAAAGACTATGCGGATTTAAACTCAAATGTGTATTGGTGTTTTTTTTTCGTTAGTGACAAACAATTAAAAAAAAAAAAAAAAAATGATGTTACTGGTCCTTTAAGTCTACTAGAAAATCATGTAAACATTAAATAAACCAAATAGGCTGGTTTTTGCTTCCAGTGAGGATTAATTATATATTAGTTTGGATCATATAAAAGGTACTGTTTTATTACTACAGAGAAAAAGGAAATATTTTTTTAAAATTTGGATTATTTGGATAAAATGGATTCTACGGTAGACAGCCTTTTCTTAATTCTGAGATTTCTGGATAGCAGTTTTCCAGATAACAGATCCTATACCTGTTCCTATACCTATTTGGTGTGTAGGAGTTAGCCTAGGCAAACACACACACACAACTCTGTGCCCTTATTTGACTTGAACCCGAGATACAAGCAATGCCGCAATGCTAACCACTAGGTTTTATATTCAATGTTTCTAATGGCAAGTAAAGATTATTGCTGAAATTACATTTATAACTTATGATGAAAACGTTTATTGGGAATTTAATTGGAATGACTTGTTTACCAAAACGTTTTTTGGATGGAGACTCATTTTAAATCTTAGAGGTTTCCAGTCTCTCATAGTTGGACATTCAGATTTTCATTTTGACTGTCAAACAAATTGTCCTGTTCATGAAGTTGCTTTCCCAATTTTTTGCGGCCAATCGAACGTCCCATTCTTGGAATCCATTTCTTCACTCTGTCTGACAGACAGACTGTCCTTTTCATAAAATGTTACATTTCTCAGTTAAGGAGAAGCTAAATTGCTTCTGTTCCGTATCTCAGCTATTGACTTTTACCAGTCAGGCTTTTAGGTGCGAGGCCTGACATTTGCTTGTGTGTAATGTAGATTGAATTCAATACCTTAGAAGTTACAGTAATAATAAAATATTACAAGGTTTTCTTCAGTTTGTATAGCTGACTATAACTCAAAAGCAAGCAGCATTGACTAGCTTGCTCTAAAGGCCTCATTTTATAATATACTGCAGGTCCTTATTTGCCCAAGGGCAGTTACCCATAGCAGCCTAATGCCATTAGTTTTACTCAGCCTACTAGCAGATAGAAAACAAATGCAAAGAATTGATTTACCATCTATGGCAATGAGACTTATTTTTCTGTTCAAACGAAAGGCAGGCATCTTTCAGGGAGAGTTTTGATAGCTGTGTCCACATTAGCCAATTAGGAGTCCACATTAGAGATGGCTCCTTATATTCAGTCAATATATTGTTCTTTTTGGCTTTGTATATGAAAGCCCCATGATTACAAGTGACCATGTATGTCCATAATGAGAAGTGTGCATTGGTGGGTTTCATTAGAGTTGGTCTTCTGCTACATCCCAGCACAGTCTTCCAAGGACGGTCAAGGTTGGTTGAAAGCCATCTCGGTACCCCACCCAGGTTTGGCGGGGTCCACAAGGACCAGGGTCCACAGAGTTTTTTCCCTGTGTCCCCCCAGCCCAGTCTAACCCTGCTTGGATGACTTATTTAATTTTGCATATGTTTTTATTATAGCTGTTGATGGCCAGGCTGTACAGGTATTCAGACAATTCTTATGGCCACTCAATTGATGGGCATATAAGGCCCTATTTACTAGCACTGTGGCTTCCTCCAGGAGGCAGGGTGTGACCCTTCTTGCCTTTTACCCGTGGTAAATTTGGGAGCTGATTTTTTTTAAATGAAATTCTGCTCTTAATTGTAGAAGGCACAGTTACACTCTTTAATCCCATCCTACAATTCTAAATAATAGAGAATTTAGGTGTATGCCGCTGGTTGTGCTGGTCTCAGTTCCAAGTTACACTAAATGGGAAGTCTCCTTTCCCCTACAGTTTTTTTTTATAAGCTACACAGGTTTGCAGAGACTTTCTACCTCTTGTCTTTTACCATCTCAGACTTAGTCACTGATGTAATTTTATATTTATATATGTTAATATTTATTTACCCCTTTTCTGCAGGTCCAGATTTCAAGATTCCTGAGTCCTAGGCCCCCATTTCTTGCACCTGACCCCCTCACTTACACCTCACCTTTTCAACCAACCTACCAACAATTTTTGCACTAACCTGCTTATCCCGTTATATCTATTTCTTGATGCGGCCAGAGAGTGGCATGCTGCCCCCCCCCCAATTTTTATGTGTTTGGCCCAGGCCTTTGTGGCTTGCCCACAAATCCAAGCCTGCTTTTCTGTACCACTAATGTATTATTAAAATGTGCAGTACTGTGCACACAAGCAGTGGACATAAATAATTCCTTCATTTCTGATTTATTCTAATTGAAATAGCACCCTACAAAGTCAGAATAGACCTATCCAGAATTATATTATTCTTCCAATGTTTTTTTTTAAAAAAAAGGAACTAATGTTTCATGCTTTATTATAACAAACAAAGGAAAGTTGTGCTCACCGCTCATTTTTAAAACCATTAGGCAGGGTGCAATAAGGCTGTGACCACAAAATACACATAAACAAATACAAAAGTCCTCTGCACTCAACCCATTATCAATATATTTAAGACATTGAGACATTTTGTGCATACAGCTACTAAAAAATGCCTTACCCTTTAAACAACAGGGATTGTTTGTCCATAAATTGCAATATATTTAAGCTGGCCAACTACGTCAAAGTCATCCCATATCTGGCCAGTCCTACTCTCAAATTGCATCTGATTCATTAAGAATTCTATTGCTTTATTATACATTTTACAAAGGGACTAAGTTTTACCTGCAACTTACTCGCTGCTTTCAAAGTAAAACTCCCAAACTTGGTTGCCCTTTTATTAGACACCAGTGGGATCACCTGACTATAGCTGGGAAGGGTGGGGGCTACAACATCATGCTTTATTATGTAAAGATTTCGATAGGGGGTAACAATGCCAAAAACCTGCCAGGTGAGGATTTATTTTAAGATATAGAGCACCAAGATAAAGCTAACAAAAGAGATGGAACAAGAAGGCTTTTTAAGTGAATAATTTCCAGAAACTGTACATGCGCGTTGATGTAATGCCTATTGCTTTACCTCGTTTCAAATTCTCATCTATCAGTAACTGCTATTGTAAATGTGTTCTAAATGGGTGTTTTTTTTAATGCAGAAGCATAATGAAAAGAAAAAACACAAGTCTGGTTATGTTAGTCATAACTTAAAAGCGTTAATATGACTAGAGGATTGTTTTGTTGGTTGCTGAGGAGAGAGCTTACTGCTCATTGTCCAACAATGACTGGATTCAGTTTGTTCTGCCCTGCTAAAACAAATGGGGTCTCCCAAACACTGTTCAGGGCCATAAACCCAAAAGGTGTCATCTTGTAACTTTGTTAGACATCTCTGCAATACCAAGACTATGCACATGCTCAGTGTGGCCTGGGCTTCAGTTGGGAGGTTAAGCTTAGGGATCGTCATAAATGATCAAAGCAGCACAAGTCAAATAATATCTGCCATAGAAGCCAATACAGCAAGACTGATTTATAATCAGAATATACAGACTGCACTGGGTCTATGGATACCGATTTCTACACAGTCACTGGCTGTTTTACAGGGAAATAGACAAAGCGCATGAGTTCTGGGAATTGTGGGGGCTCCCCGTGCTGTTTGAAACTCTGACTGTTTCCCTGCAGAGCAGTTAGGGACCGTCTGACAATTCATATCCACAGCAGTAAATGAAGAGGAATTTCACCGCATACAGTCAGGTTTCTTATAAAAACGGTAGACATTTTTTAATGGAAGTATAGTGGAGAAAGATTTCTTTTTCATTAAAGAAAGTAAAAATGGGATTTTATTTTTTTGCCTTTACATTCCCTTTAAGGATTATGCCATTCTGGTCTTAGACTATAACAAATTTTAGGCTACTTGCCTACTTTGGTTATAGCAATGGGGTAGGAGAATACTAGCCAGGGGCAAGATGAATATTTCACCTGAGGTGACATTATCCAGGGAGAAGAACATGACCTTGTATTTGTACTGTATGATAAAATTAATGTCTGGATTTCAAGTAAAAAAATATAAAATTACAGTTGTCTTCTTCTAGAGAAATGCTTTGATAAAATGTCTTCTGTACTTTGAGCATAGAGAGGAGTTGCATAACTCACCTCCAGGCCTAAAGTAATGCTGGTACATGGAAGGGGGAGTCATTTGCAAACAAGCAACGGGCACTGGTTAGTTTGAAAAGAAGAGAATTAGTCGCCTGTGTCAAGTCCTACCTGCATTACTTTGGTATTTCTGATCTTTCAGCATGTTCCAAGAATCCATGCCTTCATAGAGGAAACTACATTCAGTATAATAAAATGAAGGTGTGTGGAACATTCTGTGTGTACTTTATTTACTATTCTAGGTCCCATACATGCCCATAACATTTCTTCTCTGCATTTTGCAATCAAACAATTAAAAATGAAACACATTGCTTGCTTGGCCAATCCATTTTCCATTTACTGTAATGACGATGTTGGTTTGAAAACTTTGTTGTTGTTGTGAATTAAGAAGCTAAGACAAGAATTATATCCAACTCTTAACACCATTATCAGGGGTTAATCTTCACAATTAATGTATTAACAAATTCCCATCCTGATAAGAAGACACTGATTAAAAAACTTTCCCAAGGGTACTTCTCACCAATTCTCACTCCTGGCCCAGGTGCACCTGCCCCGAGCCAAACACTTTTGGAGAGGGGGAGGACCAATATCCACCAATGGCAGGTTCATACAAAATATATACATATAATCTTCTTACTGGTTGGTTGCCCCCAGCTGCCCCGAGTCCCTTGCCACGGGATAAACATATAACCAGTAATAAACTTGCATGGTAGCACACTCCATGCTATAGTTTAGGAAGTAGCATAAATCAAGGATTCTGTTTCTGGTCTCATGAATGTTGTCTTGAAGTTGTCAAGTCAGAGAGAGCTTTGTGCCTTTAGTCAATGCCAGTGCTTGTATTTAAACCAAGGATTTAGAAAATGACCATGGAACAAGAAAGTGCCCTGGTCATAAATGTCCCATTCTTTTATCCTCAACTTAATCTCTTCTTTTCTCTACTAAGCTGGCCATTTCGATATTTACCAATGTTATGTATGTTCAATAACTTTAATGTACTGTTTAATTCTCATCATATCTATTGCTTGTAACATACATAGTAACATAGTAAGTTAGGCTGAAAAAAGACTCACGTCCATCAAGTTCAACTTTTTTTATTTTTTTTTATTTTAACTGCCTAACTGCTAGTTGATCCAGAGGAAGGCAAAAAAAAAAAACCATCCTTAGCCTCAAATTTGCCTCAGAGGGGGAAAAAAATCCTTCCTGACTCCAAAAAAGGCAATCGGACTAGTCCCTGGATCAACTTGTATAATGAGCTATCTTCCATAACCCTGTATTCCCTCACTTGCTAAAAAGCCATCCAACCCCTTCTTAAAGCTATCTAATGTATCAGCCAGTACAACAGTTTCAGGGAGAGAATTCCATATCTTCACAGCTCTCACTGTAAAAAACCCCTTCCGAATATTTAGGCGGAACCTCCTAAACCTCCTAAACGGAATGGGTGACCTTGTGTCAGCTGGAAAGACCTACTGGTGAATAAAGCATTAGAGAGATTATTATATGACCCCCTTATATATGTATACATAGTTATCATATCACCCCTTAAGCGCCTGTTCTCCAGCGTGAATATCCCCTTTTCGGCCAGTCTTTCCTCATTGCTAAGATTTTCCATACCTTTTACCAGCTTAGTTGCCCTTCTCTGTAACCTCTCTAATACAATAATGTCCTGTTTGAGTGATGGAGACCAAAACTGCACGGCATATTCTAGATGGGGCCTTACAAGTGCTCTATAAAGTGGAAGAATGACCCCCTCCTCCCGTGACTCTATGCCCTTTTAATACAGCTCTAGACATTATTGGCCCTTGATGCTGCTGACTGGCATTGCTTGCTACAGCCAAGTTTATCATCTACAAGGACACCAAGGTCCTTTTCCATAATGGATTTGCCTAGTGCAGTCCCATTAAGGGTATAAGTGGCTTGATAATGTCCGCAGCTTTTCAAAGTAGTTTCGCTAACGCGTTTCGCCTGTAATGGCTTCTTCCAAGAGCGATCGCTCTTTGAAGAAGCCATTACAGGCGAAACACGTTAGCGAAACTACTTTGAAAAGCTGCGGACATTATCCCCACAAAGGACGCAAGTAAACTCCGAGGGATGCCAACGGGTTTCAGCGCAGCCGTGGGACTTTTTACACTGACTTTGAAATGCGGCAGACGGGAATTAGTTTGTGAGTGTGTTTTTATATGATATTAAAATTATTTTATATACTTTTCTACACACATTGTCCCTATTTCCTCCTTACAAGCCATGGAAGAAACGTTCGAATTTAAAAGAAACTGAATACTACGCCTATTACATCTCACGTCTTGTGAGTCAGACCACTGGGGGCACTAGGAACCCAACGATCTGTTGCCAATTTTGGCTCACTGAGTTACGTTACATATACCTATTTTAAAACTTCCCTTCTTTTCTATGGTCTAACCGCTTCTATGGTGTACTGTATTAGAGGTCACGAGAAGTAAGGGGCTCCCACACATGCACTGGTGTGATTGAGGCCCATATGTGTAATCTAAAAATCACAGGGTGTTAAAATAGAAGGTATTAACCCACAAAGGTGAGAGGGTATACTGAATACAGAAATACTACACCATATGAACTTTTCTGCTATTTCCCCTCCTCAAGAGACATAGTTTCAAGAGGAATACAGCAATCCAATTGTATTGGAAGAAATCGATGTTAGATGAGATAGTGGGCAAAGGAAGGGGAAATATGGGAGGAGTTTTGTTTGGGGGTACTTTTAAAGGGATACTGTCATGGGTAAAAATGTTTTTTTCAAATTGCATCAGTTAATAGTGCTGCTCCAGCAGAATTCTCCATTGAAATCAATTTCTCAAAAGAGGAAACAGATTATTTTTATAGTTCATTTTGAAATCTGACATGGGGCTAGACATATTTTCAATTTCCCAACTGCCCCAAGTCATGTGACTTGTGCTCTGATAAACTTCAATCACTCTTTACTGCTATACTACTTGGAGTAATATCACCCCCTCCCTTCCCCCCCCCAGCAGCCTAACAACAGAACAATGGGAAGGCAACAAGATAACAGCTCCCTAACACAAGATAACAGCTGCCTGATAGATCGAAGAACAGCACTCAATAGTGAAAACCCATGTCCCATTGTGTTCCATTCAGTTACATTGAGAAGGAAAAACAACAGCCTGTCACATGATCAGGGAGAGCTGGGAAATTGACAAAATGTCTAGCCCCATGTCAGATTTCTTTTGAGAAATGGATTTCAATGCAGAACTCTACTGGAGCGGCACTATTAACTGATGCATTTTGAAAAAAACAAAAAAAAGGATAAGTGTATACACTTGATAAAGGGCTAGTTAGCTCGAAACATGTTATGTTTGCAATAAAGGCACCGATATGCAGCAGTAAGTAGTCTGCGCTTTTTGTATCCACACCATTCTTTTTGATTAAAGTTTATAAACTTGTTGCATGACAATTGTATGACACAGGTTGTTGAGGAGCCTACCAGAAAAAGTTTTATTCTGGATCTAGTGATTTCTAATGACCCAGAACATATAGCAAATGTGCACATCATTGAACCGCTTGGTAATAGTGACCATAACGTTATATCATTTAATGTCTGGTGCAAAAAACAAATATACACTGGAGAAAAAAAAACACGAATTTCAGAAAAGCTTATTTTAGTGCCTTGAGTGCTGCCCTTCAGAGCATTGATTGGGGCATTAAGTTTTCATCTAAAAACACAGAACAGAAATGGATGTCATGTAGATGTGATCTATTTGGATTTTGCCAAAGCGTTTGATACCGTGCCCCACAAACGACTGCTTTCTAAACTAAGGTCAGTTGGGCTTAATGAAGTCATTTGCACATGGATAGGAAACTGGCTACAGGATCGGGTACAGAGGGTGGTTGTTAATGGTACATTCTCTACTTGGAGTAAGGCTCTTAGTGGGGTCCCTCAGGGCTTGGCATTGGGTCCACTTTTATTTAACTTGTTCATTAATGACTTAGGGGAGAATATTGTAAGTAATGTATCAGTGTTTGCAGATGATCCAAAACTATCCAGCCCAATTAATTCCATCCAGGATGTGGCATCCTTGCAACATGATCTTGACAAACTGGCAATCTGGGCAGCTAAGTGGCAAATGAGATTCAATGATGATAAATGTAAAGTCATGCATCTGGGATGTAAAAATATCCAAGCCAATTATTTGCACTAGGCAAATCCATTATGGAAAAGGACCTTGGAGTCCTTGTAGATGATAAACTGGCTGTAGCAAGCAATGCCAGTCAGCAGCATCAAGGGCTAATAAGGTCTTGAGCTGTATTAAAAGGGGCATAGAGTCATGGCAGGAAGGGGTCATTCTTCCACTTTATAGAGCACTTGTAAGGCCACATCTAGAATATACAGTACAGTTTTGGTCTCCCTCACTCAAACAGAACATTATTGTATTAGAGAGGGTACAGAGAAGGGCAACTAAGCTGGTAAAAGGTATGGAAAATCTTAGCTATGAGGAAAGACTGGCCAAATTGGGGATGTTCACGCTGGAGAAGAGATGCTTAAGGGGTGATATGATAACTATGAATAAATATATAAGGGGATCATATAATAATCATCTCTCTAAAGCTTTATTTACCAGTAGGTCTTTCCAGCCTACATGAGGTCACCCATTCTGATTAGAAGAAAAGAGTTTCCGCCTAAATATTCGGTAGGTTTTTTTTACAGTGAGAACTGTGATGTCGAATTCTCTCCCTGAATCAGTTGTATTGGCTGATACATTAGATAGCTTTAAGAAGGGGTTGGATGGCTTTTTAGCAAGTGAGGGAATACAGGGTTATGGAAGATAGCTCATAGTACAAGTTGACCCAAGGACTAGTCCAATTGCCATTTTGGTCAGAAGTCAGGAATAACCCCACTGGTCAGTAAGCTAATATACCTTCTATCTATTTTTGACTTTTATACTTTGGGATATTTTCACTAAAAGACATCTTCGTTAGTTACCACCCTTAAGTTATATTATTTCACACTGCTTTTACAGTTTCCTCTCCCTCCTACGCATACCATGGTTTCTCCTTTTTGTGCTATGCAGACTGTTATAAAACAGTGATAATCACAATACTCACGGCAGGTTGTGTCACATTGAATGGGAAGTGCAGCAAGACACCCTGCTTGGACAATTATTCCTAAGAAAACAAGCATAAACTTATAAATTGAGCAATAACAAGGGTTGTAATGCATTTAGCTTTCTCACATTGGGTAACATATTTTATTCTCTTATTGCCTAACTTCCTTTCCTTAGGCTTACACCCTAGTTCATAACCACTAAACTGCAGAGGTATAACTAGAAACTCATTGGCCCTAGCGGTGTTGTTTTCAGGGCTCCATGATTAACATTCCTAAGCACCTATAGTATGTCCCCAATGACAACCAGTTGGTAAATTACTCCTTTTTTTTTTTACTCCTTTAAAAATGTCAAAATTGCAAATAATACTTTTGGCAAATTTCTTGGAGGATTTGTCAGTTTGGTGTACATAGTTTTTACTGCAGTCTTTGGTTTTCATTACAGGAAAATACAGGCCTGATACAAAGTCATTTTGATACTGCTATATATCAGAGGCAGCACAGGTTTCCTGACATTAGAATTATCTCTGGGCTGCACTGTTGTTTAACCCAACACTAACCTATTATGTTTATCTGTATCTCTGTTATACAGTATTTCAGAGTTTATCTGGTGATCTGTAGCCAGTACTGACAAGGGGAAATGCTGACGTGAAACTATAATTACTGTATAGTAATGACAAACAATAATAGGATCAACCAATAACAAATTATTTACAAAAAGAGTACAGATGTTATCATTAATTTGGTCCATATCTAACAATGTTTTCAAACATAAGCAATCAATGAAATCACCAAGTTCCACTGTACAAGGATATCAGTTGCAATTATCCATGTATAACCACCAGTGCTATGCAGCTGGTCTATACAGCTATACCCTTTAGAATCAATAAAGACAAATACACAGTAACTTATGTCAGAGCCATGGTCAACTAAAAAAATTATTGCACATAACATTGACCTAAGTGTAAGTGTGCTAACTACGTTTTGCTAGGCAGAAAGGATTCGCTATTTGCCAGTATTCAGGTTATTTGCTAGTATTCATTAGTTATGGGCGAATTTATTCGCCTAGGTCGAATTCGTGGCGAATAAATTTGCGAATCACCAGCGAAATTTAGCTTGGCGAAAATTCGCCGAAAACGAGTCGCATGTCAGTCGCGCGTCGTTTTTGACGCGACGCGCCGAAAACGACGCGATGCGCGCCGAAAACGACGCGACGCACGCCGAAAACGACGCGACGCGTCAAAGTTGATGCGACGCGCGACAAAGTTGACGCAATGCGCGACAAAATAGTCCCGCGACTCGTTTCGCTAATTTTTCGCCGATTCGCGAATTTCTCTAGAAATTCGCGAATTTTTCGGCGAAGCGAATCGCGGGAGATTCGCCAATCACTAGTATTCATCTGTTGAGACGTAGCTTCACATTTTACTGAATAAGCATATGCGCTGCAAATTAAAGTTTGTTGCGCATGGAAATTCTCTCTTTAGTAAATTTCCCCCATAGATTGAAACTTTACCAGTTACATTGGAAACTGCATTAAAGGAGAAGGAAAGTTGAGAAAACTGCACTGGCCTGGGGTTTCACCAGTGAGCACCATGGAGATATAGACTTCCTACTTCCGCTGTCTTTGCGTTCACAGGGGCGTTCCAGGGGCTGATGCGGCCCCCCCCCTTTGCACTTGTAACTTTTAGCGTTGGAGCGGGTCAAGGCGGGGCTGCATTGTGCATACTCCCACCTACTTCTGATGATGTCACTTCTGGTTTACCATGACAGGACTTCCTGATTCTTGATAGTCAGCAGGTCATGCATCAGGTTGCGGATAAGGTACTTGCTGGTCAGGTAGCGTGTCCAAGTGGGTAAGAATGCAGGTTGCGGGTCTGGGTTGTGGGTTGCGGATTGTGGGTAAGGGTCGGGTGCGGGTTCCAAAAAATGGACCTGCGCAGGACTCTAGTTTCTGTAGCAAACACACCAGTTGTATCAGTGCAAGGCAACAGTAAATTATATTGCCATTCCTTTAAATCATTTTCAATTTTTGTTGTTACTGTTCCATTAATAAATAATATAGAATTTTACATATATAGTGGTTCATATAATTGTAATTTAATTGTCACCAATGTCAAATCACAGGGGCCAAGGTGTTTTAAACTTTAGCAGGTACATTATTCATTATAATCTACATTTAAATGTATATAGGTTAGTCAAGAGCCCTGTCTCTTTGCTATAGAAAAATGGCTGATACAAATGTGGCATAGGGTTTGATTTTCCCAGTAGTGGGCCGTGTGCAAGGGGAAAACGTTCTAGACAAGATCACTATAAGTTTGTTATTATAAGTTAATAAGAACAAAGAAAGAAAAAAGAAAACCTTGTTTGTGACTGAAAATAAAATAAATGTCTCCAATATTCACTATATGGTTGCCCCGCTGTTTCCCAGGTATATGTTTATGACAAAAATAGTTGTTACTTAATTCCCATTCACCACCACTAAATTGGATACACCCGTAGTTGTTACTTAATTCCCATTCACCACCACTAAATTGGATACACCCGTGACCTTTATATTCGAAGTTACCCAATTGAAACTTTGTTGCCAGTAAAAACAGCTTGGTAAATTGGTTACAATGTTTCACCAATAGATTGAGATAAATCAATTGTAGCACCCTCCCAATATCAGTTAATTCAGCGCTAAAAAATTGAAGGTATTTACAATTATATAAAGTGACCAGTGCTATTAATACTTCTATTTTAAATATAGGGAATTTCACAATTCTTTAAGGATAACAATATAGCCATATAGTTAATTAGCAATTTAAATTAGCTTAATCCGTGCACAGTTTGTGTAAGTTGAATAAAGTGCTTTATTTACTTAAAAATTAATTAATTAAAAAAAATGATTCAATGCATTACTTTAAGAAGTTAAAAATGTTTTTCCATTAATTAAGGATATTCGATTAATTAACCTCTTCCCAGAATAAACTGAATCGAGTTAATTCATTATTACTTGCAATGCAAGAATAAATAGTGGTTTGTGCAATTAATTATCCCATACTTGAAAAATTAATTTCTCTCTGTTGTGTTAATTCATTTGTTGACGTTCAATTGGTAGATCTCGTTCTTCCTGAATTGATCAATAAACCAATTCATACCAATAAAAGCCCTCAATGTGCCCCTTTATGCATAATTACCTTAATAATTGTGGTTTGGAAATTGGTGTATCTTAACCCAGGATTTTCTTACCTCTAATAAGAGATTGAAAAGGTGAAAATAATCAGCAGTGGCGTTGCTCCCAAGATCTAACTGATATTTTTCTCTAGGTCCCTAGGATCACCACAAAGCTGGAGAAAGACAGGAACTAAGGGGCTGCAGTCTCGATTTTATTTAATCTGTCTGTAGAAAGACCTAATTAATCTAAAAAGTCGCAAACCTCTTAGCCCTTAGAATAGAAAATAGAAAAGTCAAAGATAGAGATTAGGTAAAATTTGCGTTCACGCAAACCCTCCCCACCATTAGTGAAATCTTTTAAAATCAAAGAGTCTAAAAGTGCCTTGACGCACGTTTCGCTTGTCAGCTTTCTCAAAAGGCAATTCTTATTATAAGTTGGCACATTTATAATTATGTTGGAGCATGCTCTTTATATAGTGAATAAAGTACACTATAAATAATAAGAATATTATAAGTTACCAAGGAGTTTCATGACCATATAAAAAAACAAGGCCAAGGTTTGTATACAGGTCATGGAACTCTGAGTTAATGTCCAATATCTTCATATTTTGCAACTGCGGGTACTTTATTTATTATAATACAAAAGTTTCAGTGAGTCATGTGACAGAAATGACACCAGAACTCACCGTTTATAACTGATGACATCAGAACTCACAGTTTATAAGGATATAATTTACAAGATATTCACGGCTTTTGTGTATTATAAGGATATCATGTACAGTTTGGTCCCATAAAGAAATGACTAAACTGTAGACAAGCTTTTTTCCTCTGCAATAATTCAACATTGTAGGCTTGTTGCACCCAGGCAACGTCTCTCTTAAGTATAGGTATACATTAAAGAAGAAAAGCACTCCAATAATTCATGATTAGTGAAGATTAATTCTACTGTGCATACCACAGTAGGTGGTATGCACAGTGGAATAAATCTTCACTAATCATGAAATATT
>CM044436.1:93619775-93649061 GCA_024363595.1 Xenopus borealis
TTTTGGGCTGGTAGGCTTTTGTAGGCCACTTTGGCTGGTTTTGAAAATTTAACCTGGCAACCCTGGGGTGGACTAACATTTTTTCTGTGAGGCACTTTGCTTAGGGTTCTGTTGAGAAAAACACACCCAGTGCCCCCATGCAGCATGCTTACATTATAGACTAGTTCTAAGCAGCAGCTGAGTAAGTGGTGGGGTGCTGATAATGTGCTTGCAAGACTCTGTGCCTATTTGTGTTTGTGCCGCCCTTTCACATAGCCCTGTGACATTCCCTAGTCCCTTGTCCCGTTCCCTTTCACCCTGTACATTAGTCAGCCTTCCTCTCCTGTCCCAGTCTTTATGGATCCTTCCCAGTCTCTGTGTACAAAGAGGAAAGTCTTCAGGAACAGATAGAGGACATCGCTCTGCTGCAAAACATATTTATATTTCTCAAATATGTATATATATATACTGTATATCCATTCAATAAGAATCTGAAATGGGCTGTAAAAAGAGAAAATGAGCAGGTTGCCTGTGATGGGGAAATGTGTCATTATATTGCTGCCTGGGGGAAAGTAGGAACTGCTGAACGGTACTATATGCTAATTAGTAACAGAGCACAAAACAAACTATGAAAAGGAAAAAAACAAATAAACCTTAGGGGAAGATTTAACAACTGGTTTTGCCAGGGAAAATAGGGGTTAATCCAGTGCTGGAATTGGAGAGGGAGGCACAGGGATGCCATCCCTTCACTTCTTTAGTTTTGTGAAATAGCCTGACCAATCCCGGAAACTTTCTTTTGCTCCTCTCCACTTCTGCATGCAAATAAATTGCAGAGGTAAAATAAAATGTGGTTGAATATGTAGAAGATAAACAGTGAGAAAAGATTATTGCTGGGAGAGAAATAGAGAAGAGATGGAGACATTTTAAACAGATAAAGAATAAAGAAGGTGGAGGCATCAGAGAGGGTTATAGGAAAAAGGAGAAAAGAAGAAAATGGGGAAAAAAAAAGAGACAATGAAAGTACAGTATTAAGCACCAGTTGATTAAGGAATTTCGAGAGAATGATCTATTGAAATAATCTCAGGGTAACTGGGCAATATTATAGGGTTGATTTACAACCACAAGTCCAGTGGTATAAGTGCACTTTTAAGTTAAACCACCCACAATGCTACATTTCCCAAGTGTAGTAGTGGGCAGCTTGGGGAGGTGTATCTAACCCAATTGCAAACAATGCCTCAAAATCAAAGCAATGCAAACTTGCACTTTGCATTGAATAAAATGCAATTGCATTAAAAAAAGAGTGGTTGGTGTCATCAGCAATGTGAAAGCAACATGTGTTCTCCAATTGGTGGTGGCTACTGTTAAAACCCTGGAGCTACTGCCTGGCTTTAAAGGTGTCTGGAAATGTAATTGGTATTAAATGCATTATAAGCCTAAGTTTATATTCTCTGTTATATTTTCTGGAATCCTGGTTTGACTCCTGAAATAACGTTGCAAGCTAAATATTTAAAGCTGATGAAAAGACGTAAAAAAAGAAATTACTCCTGTTACATTTTAGGTCAATGGCACTTAGGGCCCTTTGTTGCCTACAGGAAATTGTGGTCCTCGTAAAAAACACTTGAACTTCTTAAATACCAAAACTAGGGTTGCCACTTTTTGCTGTGGCTAAACCCTGACATGGGGGCGGGGCCCATGACATCAGTGGGCGGAGCTATGATGCAGTGATCGCCGATTGGCTGATCGCTGCGTCGATCAAGCTAATCCCGCCCAGTTTTCCTTATTTGGAAAACCGGACAGCCCTTCAAAATACCGGGCTGTCCGGGTCAAAACCGGACAGGTGGCAACCCTAACCAAAACACAGAAGACTGAATTAACACACAGTTAAGTGATATAGGTGTTTTAATTGTCCCTCTTCTCGTTCACAATTAAAAAATATTCTTCAACAATTATCTGCCCCTGAGGAGCATGACTTCCAACATGCTGGGGATCTCCACCTGTGCAGAAACGTAGGCAGAGAAGCTGCTGCTCAATGTACCTGCCGCCATATACATTGCCTTGGCTCGGGTGCAGGCAGACATGGGGGATTTTGGGGTGAAGTGCCCTGAGGGGAGATGCAGAAACAGGTGCAGGAACTCGCACACCCTAAATTATTTAGCAAAGACTCCTGATGCACAAAGGTAGAGGCTCGGCCACCTCACAACTCGGCAACAGAAAAATTTCCAATGGCACACAGGTCTGAATGAAATCTTCAAGGTTTATTATGCGGAGTGCAGATGCAACGTTTCGGAGAACAAACTCCTTTGTCAAGCTGGGACCCCATGCTTGACAAAGGAGTTTGTTCTCCGAAACGTTGCATCTGCACTCCGCATAATAAACCTTGAAGATTTAATTCAGACCTGTGTGCCATTGGAATTTTTTCTGTTGCTGAGGGGAGATGCCCCATACTCCATAATTACCCCTCACCGCAGATTTCTTCCAGCGGAGTTGCACACAGCCATCTTCCGTGATCTCTTCCTTGGAAGATCGACAATTTCCATGTAATTTCACCCATGCACATTTGCGCAACCCGGCAAACTGCTCCAACTGCGCTTGCACAGAAATACCGATCTCCCAGTCAGCTTAGGGTTGGGGCAGACTGGGAGATTTAATCGCTTGGCGTTTAATCGCCTCTTCTGCAATATGACAATCTCCCCGAACTGCCTGCTCCCTTCCTGCCGCCTGTTTGAATGAAAAAGCGCCAGGGCCAATGCACTTGTGGCGTTTCGATTTCCAGAATCGCCCGAAGTTTCCTCGCTAGACAACTTCGTGCCATTCCGGAAATCGAAGCGCCGCAAGTGCATTGGCGCTCTCTTACAGAGATCTCCCCAGGGGTGTAGTTTGCCTGTGGGGAGGAAGGAGGGGGGTCTACCAGGGGGTGAGAGGTACAGGTTATTTTCCCCACAGGTTGAATTCTCCTTGAAGTTGAATTTTAACAGTCCCC
This sequence comes from Xenopus borealis, assembly GCA_024363595.1. Lineage (NCBI taxonomy): Eukaryota > Metazoa > Chordata > Amphibia > Anura > Pipidae > Xenopus > Xenopus borealis. Next base: position 93,622,735 of record CM044436.1, read on the forward strand.
CAGAAACTGTAAAACTGCTGTATCTCTGCTCTTCAAATATTTAACAGGCAGTGATAAATCAATATTATTTTTCAGTTATGTGCGAGACTATTATGTACTTTTGTTTTGGAAGGAAGTTGACCCAATTGTCATAGAGGGCAGTTTAATAGTGACGGGTGAATTTATTCACCAGGGGCGAATTCCCGTCGAATTCCCTCAATTCACAAAATGCCAGGAAAATTTCGGGGTCTATTTTTTTCGACGCCGGCAATGGGCACCAATGCTCTTGAATACTGCTTCCTGCTCATCCTGAATAAAATAGTTCTATTTACAAATTTCTTCTGCAATCGTATTTTTGGTCTTTTTTTTGGAGAGTTTTGTGTTATTTTATTTTTATATTTTTGGAATTATTTGCCTTTCTCTTCTGGCTCTTTCCAGCTTGCAGTTGGAATTGTGATTGGGATGTTGGGGACTCCAACAACCCACAAAATAAATGCTCTGTTCAAGCCCTGCCTGACAGTGCGCACAGATAAGCTGTCTTTTCCACTTGATTTCTGTTGGCAGCAGTGGGGGATAATTGGAGGGGTTATTAGCAAGGAGAAATGATGCGGGCAAAAAGCCTGAAACCACTTTGTATGCCATTGCCTTAATGGGAAGTTAAATCCTTCTTTTATTCAAAATGTATTTCCCTGTAAGGCAAAACAATAGACTGTATTAACAGCTAAATAGGATTAAATATGGAATGTTTGTAACAAGGATTAAAAGGGAATTGTGAATGTGGCAATAATTTCCCTCTAACAAAACACAGAACAACATATATAGTAACAATGTATACACCGTGTGTGAATCAGTTTTCCATGAGCTGATTTGTGGCTTTATGTCATCTATTTGCAGAATTTGGCAGTTTGCTTTATCTGCTGATTATAACCCTTATGAAACCCAACCTCTCCTTTTGTAACACGCATTAGAAATCACATGAGGTTCATCACAAATGCTTGCTCAGAAATCTATGGAGACTGCAGCTTTCAAACTTGCTCGTCAATTTCCCTTATTTTTAAAACATGAAAATCAGTCTGTGTGTCACCAACATATCCCATATTTCTAAATTCATATAGCCTAGTCCCTGGATTCAGTGAGCTTTTAATAACACTGGGTTGTTATATTCACAGAATAGACTGATCAGGTTTAATGAGCTGCTCCTTATGCCAAAGCCTAACAAACTGTAGATGAGTGGAAGGAGGGGTTTGTTTATACAAAGGGCTGATCATTGGATTAACCTGTATGGTCTTCCAGGATTATTGCAGTTTTGTTCCAATCTACCGCTCCCTGTAGGCCCCTGTCCTATGTGTATTTATATTGTTTGTCAAAAAAACAGTTCTTGCTACATAGGGTTTCACCCTGAATGCCTTCTCTGAAAACATTTCAGATTCTCAAAGAACCAAAAACAATGTAGGTGTAAAATACAGTACCAGCTTATTGTAATATATATTTTTCTGCATTTACCAAGATTATAAAAATCTTTAGCAGAAACAGGGTTGTTCGCAAGTGAGTAGTGATTGGCAAATTGGCGTTGTTTCTAGAGAAATTTGCGAAACCTGAAAAATTTGCGAAACACTGATGGGGCTCGTTTTGGACACCGGCGCCCATTGCCGTCGTAAAAAAAAAGGGACTCCGGGTATCCAAAATGAGACACCGACTATTTTTCGCCAGGCGTCTCGCAAATGTATTCGTCTGCGGCGAATTGAGGGAATTTGCAGTAAATTCGCCACAGGCGAATAAATTCGCCCATCATTACAAGTGAGTTTATCTACTGCAGGGGTGTCCAAACTTTTTGCAATGAGGGCTGGATTTGGGGAGGTGAAAATGTGTGGGGGCCAACCATTCAGGGCTGAACTCCACAGGCGATTTGCGTGCATTCCAATGTGCTGAGCAAAAACACATACGTCCGTGGAGTTCAGCTCTTAGCCTGACATTCTTTGAACCATTATTATGGTTATTATTATTATAAAAATAAATCATTTTTAAAAATTTTAATTATTTGATGGAGCCTTGGGAAAATGGTCTTCCTGTAATTTTTAGCTTTCTGGATAGTTACATAGTTGAATTGGGTTGAAAAAAGACAAAGTCAACCCCTCCAAATTAAAACCCAGCATACACACACACACACACACACACACACACACCCCTCCACTCTTTCACACAAACCATATATGCCCATAGCTATACTAACTATAGAGTTTAGTATCAAAATAGCCTTTGATATTATGTCTGTCCAAAATATCATCCAAGCCCCTTTTAAAAGCATCAACTAATCCAGTGCAGTATATAGAACGTTAACAAACATCCCTTCATAAAAATAGATATGTTAGAGTCAGACACGATTATACAATGTATAATCCAAAGTCAAACCTCTGTATAATTTTTCAGTCTTTTAGCCTTGTGGCCAGAAAGTACACTGACATAAGAAGAGGCCGATTAGTTGCCAGTCCCATAATGGCACACTAGAATGGCAAATAAATACATATTTATAAATACATAATAATTAACTATAATGTTTATAATGTTGTTGCTCCAAGATTCAGGTCCAGTATGATATTACATAAAAAAAAAAGAATACAATTATTTCCATCAGAATGCTTTTTTATTCACTATGCAATAACATGACAGAATAAAGAGCTACAGATGTAAATCCTTTGCATAACGCATCCAAAATCTTTTGGATGTAAGCTTCAATATGTTTATTTCAGGAAGTTCTCACTGGCAATTAATTCAAGTTTCAGAATTCATATGGATTCATTATGTTTGAGCGGCTTTCAGAGATGTTCCCAAGAAGACAGGATACATCATGCACAGAGGTCCATGACTGGTGGTGCTTTGCAGACAATGGAGACTGCGCCTCTGGGCCTGGGATTGTGTATGGGTTTGCAGGAGACTCCTCTACTTGGTTGGAAATTTGTCGAATAACAAAGGTCAGAAGATTGAGTATCAGTTCCAAGAACTCAGCGACAGTGCAGATAGAAACACCAATCCACAGACCCACCAGGCCTCCAATGCTGGAAAACAAGTCGACCAGCTGCAAAACAAAATAAGTGAGATACTGTAGAAATAAAGCATCATAAAGAAACATCCTTGATACACTGGTTATACTACCCTAGTTTCAGTGGCATAACTATAAAGGAAGCAGACCCTATAGTTACAGGGGGGGCCTGGGGAACAGGGGGCGGACTGTGGGGTTTGCATCCTCTAAAGCAAATAATAAACCTTCCACCTCCTGGCAAGGAAGGGAATGCAAGTTGGGGTGGGACGTGGGTGGAGTTGGGGTGGGATGGGGAGTGGGCAGGAGGACAGGGATAGGAGCACAACGGGCCCCTCTGAAGGTTTTTTGCAGGGGAGCTTGGCTTCCTCCCAGTATATATTTTGTTGACACTTGGCCCTTTCAACCCACTTGATGCTCTTGCATTGTATGTCTTTGCAGTCCTCACTGGACAAAGCTCATAATACTACAGTAGAACCCCTATTTTATGTTTTTCAGGGGACCAGAAAAAAATTGAGTAAAATAAGAAAAAATGTAAAATCAAGGAAATGTATTATGCATAATATATAGGTGGTACCACAAAACAACAATGTAAAACGAGGGCAAACTTAAAATCAGGGGATGTAAAATTGAGGTTCCACTGTTGTTCCTTAATAGCTATCAACTTAGATTTTTAATTTTATAAATAGTAACTGAAAGCTCATACTACCAAATATAATAAATCTTTAAAGGGATCCTGTCATGGGAAAAAATAGTTTTTTCCAAAATGCATCAGTTAATAGTGCTGATCCAGAAGAATTCTACATTGAAATCCATTTCTCAAAAGAGCAAACAGATTTCTTTATATTCAGTTTTGAAATCTGACATGGGGCTAGACATATTGTCAATTTCCCTGTTGCCCCAAGTCATGTGACTTGTGCTCTGATAAACTTCGATCAGTCTTTACTGCTGTACTGCAAGTTGGAGTGATATCACCCCCTTCCTTTCCTCCACCCAGCAGCCTAACAAAAGAACAATGAGAAGGTAACCAGATAACAGCTCCCTAACACAAGATAACAGCTGCCTGGTAGATCTAACAACAGCACTCAATAGTAAAACCCATGTCCCACTGCGTACTATTCAGTTACATTGAGAAGGAAAAACAACAGCCTGCCAGAAAGCAGTTACCTCCTAAAGTGCTGGCACAAGTCACATGACCAGGGCAGCTGGGAAACTGACAAAATGGCTATCCCCCTGTCAGATTTCAAAACTGAATATAAAAAAATCTGTTTGCTCTTTTGAGAAATGGATTTCAGTGCAGAAGTCTACTGGAGCAGCACTGTTAACTGATGCGTTTTTAAAAAACATGTTTTCCCATGACGGTTTCCCTTTAAAGGTTTGTTCACAAAACTTAACTCACAAAATCATTTGTGTAAACCAGTATGCACTTATTGATGCTTGCATTTAATATCATCCCCTGTGTTAGATAGTTTCCATTAATTAAAACTGACTGTGTTGGTGAACATGGAGTGTGTGGCCACTGCAAGCGTAATGCACACACCACCAGAAGAGTACAGGGACATTACGATTGATGAGCCCATGTACAACCACTCACAGCCTTCCAATGAATATGTCTCAACAAGATTCCCCTATTTATAATGCATGCAATTGCAGCAGTGTAAGCTACAAAAGTTATTGCTGTGTACTTTGAAGTGTTCCTGCTTTCACATACATATCACTTCTTTTTGTTTGTTATTCTGTGCTAATAACTTTCATTACCTTGTAAAATGGTTTCAATGTGCTGTCATTGTTCATTTAAACCACACCAAACTATATCACAGTGCTGAACAACAGTCCACAACAGAAGTTAATAATAATATGTAGCGATAGATGTTATAAAGCAGCTTTACCTGCATAGACGGTACTTCCTCGATCAGTTCATAGTTCAGCTGCTGGTAATAAACGACAACTTTTAACACATTGTCTCTGAGAAGGAAAACAAAGACAGACAATTTAGAAGTCTCTGTGTATAATTAAAAGAGACAGCCCTTTGTAGCATCTATACAAAAACCCAAATGGTGTAATACACCTATAGGAATGCTTGCTTTTGGACAAAAACATTTCCTTCTATAGGCTACTGCTTGATGAGTTGTGAGTAAAAAATTCATCCTTGGGACACCAAGCTCAAACAGCCCTTCTTCATCCAGAAAACATGTTACACAGACAAGGAGAATCATTTAATAAGAATTAATTCATGGATTATGCTAAAATTGAGGATATTCACCTACAGCCTCATATGTGCTTTCATACGCTGGATAACTGGACTGCTTTTATTTACGCATCCCAAGGAATTGAAGTATATTTGTAGCAGGATATATTCCATACCAAGTACAATCATACAATCAAAATGTACATTATGAGTACAAAGAGACGGAGATGGTTGTGTTGAAAGTCAGGCCATCTCACACATAGGGGCAAATTCACTAACATCCGAAGTTGTGCCAGCGAGAGCTTTTCTACACTTTGCCAGGCGTAGATTCGCCAGCGATATGCAAATTCACTAAAATGCAAAGTTGCGCTCAGGGAGGCAAATGGGAGCGAAGTTGCGCTACTGTTACTTTGTCAGGCAAAGCGAAGTTACGCCTAATTTGCATACGGTGCCAAGTTAACGTATAATGGACTCATATGCTGCAGCCACTACACTACACTACACAAGCCCAGGAAAATAAAGTTGTCCTATTGCCCTAAACATGTGCCCCCTGTATAGTTGAGTTGCCATATGATAGGAAATGTAGGGGGGAAGGAGGATACCCAAAATAAAATTTACGATCTTTTTCCGCCTATCACCCTTAAAAAAGTAAGACACCAGCGTTTTTTGGGACATTAGAAAAATGTCAACTTTTTTTTTTAAGAAACACCTATCTACTCTATTGGACTTCGCCTGGTCTGAGGTGGCAAAGTCAAGCCTTGCACAAGAGGTAACGTTCAGTAGAAGCCTTAGTAAATTAGTGTAGTTACGTCCCTTCATCAGTGCTTTAGTACATTTGTGACGTTCTGGAATGACGTCACGCAAGCGAATTTGCGCTAGGGTTAGCCGCTTCTGGCTTTAATGAATTTCCCCCATAATGCTTTATGGTATTTATTGACTTAAATGGACTTGTTATTGCAATGTTCCTGTTGTATTTTGTCTGTACACATTATGGCCGGGATTCCCAACCTTTTTTTTGTACCCTGAAACACATTACATTCTAAAAAGAGTTGGGGAGCAACACAAGCATAAAAAAAGTTTCTGAGGGTTCCAAATAAGGACTGTGATTGGCTATTTGATTGCCCCAATGCGGATAGACAGTTTAAATGAGGCTCTGCTTGGCAGTACACCTGGTTTTTATGCCTCCAAAACTTCAAACTTGGAAGTCAGAAATAAGCACTTGTTTTTAGGCCATTGGTGCAACAGTCAAGCCACTGTGAAACAGGTTACATTAGTATTCCTGTCTTGTATTAACAGGCCATTAGCAGGGATATAATTAATGCTTTGTTTTACCCTTCAATTTTCTATTTCAGGAGATAAATTATAGTTTTGAAGCCTGCCCTCTGCACCCACAATTGGCCATATTTAATATATAAGCATTCAAAAGCATTAAGCAGGGGATGAGTAATCATGACAGACCCATTTGTGCTGTCACATTCCACTATACTTATGTGTAGATTTCCAGAAAACCTCCTCTTTAAGCAGCTCTCATGAGCAGCTTTTCAATCTAATGGAAGCTAAAAGAATAATTTAATAATAGATACATTTGAACTAGAACATTTGCTCTGTTTCTAGCAGATTCCAGCATTGCAATTATGATTATTATTATTTGGGGTTATAAACAGAATGCAGTGCTTGGTAATGTAAAAGTACCTAGTTGCAACTGCTATTAAAGGTGACAGGGCGACGATCCATCATGCGCGCTCAATTTCTCTTCTCTGGCTATCTCCACCTATAAGGAAGACACGGAGGAGAAATAGAGAGCAGCACGATGGATCGCCCGATCGCCTTTTCTGAAGAGAAGAGCAAGCAGAATTTCAGTAAATTGATTCTTAATAAAGACTTTGTGATTTTAAAGTTTAATTTGGCTACGTGTTTTTTTTTCAATTTATACAAATTAATTTAAATTTTTTTTTTTTTTATGTTACTGGTCGTGGAAGAGGGAGAAAGGAGGATCTCTCCTGTGACTGCATAGTGGGTTGATTGATACAGATGCTACTACTGCTTGTAGGGTTGCCACCTTTTTCTGAAAAAAATACCGGCCTTCCTATATATTTAACTTTTTTTCCTATTCATAACATTGGGATCAACCATCAAAAATCCCGGCCAGGCCGGTACAATACCGGCTAGGTGGAAACCCTAACTGCCTGTGGTCACAGCCTGCTTGGATTTCCTATCATTGAGACACTGCAGATTCAGGGCAACCAGCAGGGCTGCTGAACTTCTCTCATGGTGGGAGATGCAGCTCCTGTTGCTAGTAGAGTTTGGGGTCATCCCCTCTGTTGGTAGATGTAGCCTAATACTAGATATAATGACATAGTGCTGATCTTAAGTTAGGAACAACAGAGCATATTAGTGATCTCTTCTGGAATTCTGGCTTTGAATATTGCCTTAGGGTGAGGCTGGCAAGTGCCTATTTATTTGGTAAATGTGAATAAATGTTGTGGCCAATTTACCCAATTTCTGGTTGCTGGTATTTCATCAAGGTGTGTAACAATTGGGTTCAGTGGGATGGCTGAAAGTGAAGGGTCAATTAAGAAGGAAAAACTGTGATAGATGATTGCAAAGGTAGATAAAAAGGCCTGGTTGGGTACACAAGTCATAAGTCACAAGTCACAAGTCAACTCATGTGGAACAATACTTGTATTGTGTGAACCCACCCTTTCATGAGTGACGAGAATTATATAATGGAATACAAGGACCCTTGATACTTGGGAGCAGATTTAAAAGATTCGTGTGAAGAGATCGAAGTTCGATCGAATACCAATCGTATGATTTTTTTGGAGGATCGAATATGCAAATTTGGCATCTTCGATCATCGAATACCGAATATTCGAATTATCGAATAGATCGAATATTTTATCATTCGATGATCGAAGGATTTAAAATTTTAAATGTCTTTGAATGCCTACTTCGCCAGATTGAACCTACCGAATACCAATAGAAGCCTATGGGAACCCCCCCATAGGCTTCTTTGGCAAAGACCTGCTCAAATACCATTCGTACGATCGAACGCCTTCGAATCGTACACATTTTTCAGAGGCTCGAAGGAAAAAGTATGATTTTTTCGTGAAATCGAACGATCGGTATTCTATCATACGATTTCATCGAGAAATCGAATATCGAGAAAAAAGATAGCCTAGAACTATTCAATAAGCATTCGATAGTCGAATGCTTATCGAATTTCCAAGAGATTCAAGGGACATTTTGTAAATTTGCCCTCTAATGTGCTGCACGTATTCATTTGAAAGCAGGGGCAGACATTATCACTGGATAATGATTTCATTGATGTATGTATAACTACAACACACATCATGGGTGTCCCATGGGTATCCATTGTTTCATTATTAGGTCAAGCTTGAAAATTTCACTCAGTTTGGCTTCATTATTTGGATAGTTACACACACACACTAAATTACAGTAGTAGTAATGTTTAATTAAGTATTGGTAGCTATATTCAATTGGCAAGGAATGGCAAGGGACTGGAGAAGAGATGAACTCATTTTATGGGAATATATTATGGGAGCTGGCATAATTCACGATTATGACACTGCCTTTAGAATTAGAGTATCATTGTTTTTTGTTTGTTTGGAACAACGTGTTTATATAATAATAAAGTGACATTTGCCCTACAGCTCTTTTTCACATCAGGATTTCTAATGTAAGATTAGGAATATGTTCAGCTACATGGCCTTTGGAGTTTGGGGTTGGAATTATTTACATGCATTTTCATTATTCTTGCTTTTGATTTTGGCAAAAGCCTTCTCTGTGGGACAGCTTCTAGAAGTCAATATGCTTCATGCTTATACTTTAAACCAATTGTGTCTTAGTTTTGGCCCTGCAGCTGTTGGACTACAACACACAACACCACACAAACCTACAGATGAAGGCAACCAGGGTCACCTTAGAATTTTAAAGGGATCCTGTCATGGGAAAAAACAATGCATCAGTTAATAGTGCTGTTCCAGAAGAATTCTGTATTGAAAACCATTTCTCAAAAGAGCGAACAGATTTTTTAATATTTCATTTTGAAATCTGACATGGGGCTAGACATTTTGTCAGTTTCCCAGCTGCCCCAAGTCATGTGACTTGCTCTGGTAAACTTCAATCACTCGTTACTGCTGTACTGCAAGTTGGAGTGGTATCACCCCCTCCCTTTCCCCCACCCAGCAGCCCAACAAAAGAACAATGAGAAGGTAACCAGATAACAGCTCCCTAACACAAGATAACAGCTGCCTGGTAGATCTAAGAACAGCACTCAATAGTAAAACCCGTGTCCCACTGCGTTCGATTCAGTTACATTGAGAAGGAAAAACAACAGCCTGCCAGAAAGCAGTTCCCTCCTAAAGTGCTGGCACAAGTCACATGACCTGGGGCAGCTGGGAAATTGACAAAATATCTAGCCCCATGTCAGATTTCAAAAATGAAATATAAAAAAATCTGTTTGCTCTTTTGAAAAATGGATTTCAGTGCAGAAGTCTACTGGAGCAGCACTATTAACTGATGCGTTTAAAAAAAAAAAAAAAATGTTTTCCCACGACAGTTTCCCTTTAATACAACTGCCAAGGTCCTGCAATAATAATAAAACTATACACAAACATCACTTCTCAATTTTATGATCAATATAGTGATATATATACACATTCATAGTATAAACTATATATTTATTAATGTATAGTTTTATATATATATACGTGGTTGAAGAAGTCCGCACCCACAGGACTTAAAGTATTTTTAAGGACTTTATTCCATTCAGCGATTAATCTGACGTTTCGGCTGATACAACAGCCTTTCTCCTTTGTATATATATAAAACTAGTTACTGTTTTGCCAAGTGTTAGTAATCAAGCCCTGCTGAGTTATCTATATTCTACCAAGACCAATAGATATGCACTTATTTCTGATGGACTAAAAATTGATAGAGAGCATAAAAATTCACGGACAGCATAAATGATTAGCGGTTTCCAGTTTCCCTCTGTATGCCCATGTTACCTGATGCTTTGAGCATTTTTAAATTCTTTTCTGCTTTGGAGACGTTTAGTGAAGGCATCCTAAATGGAAGAAAGAAATCATTAAAAAAGAACATAGGCCATTGTTTAGTTAAACCAATTTTTCTTAATTACAGATATTTGTCACATATCTAGCAGTCAGTGCCTTTGGTGAAATAATCACCAACACCAGGAAACAATCCTATCATTAATTTAAATTTATCTAGCAGTAATGGCATCAGACAGCACATCTCCTGCCCAAGGTGCTTTTCCATCAGACAAGGACATTTTCACATTCAGTTTTACTGCCACTCACTCCCATGTTTCCGATGCACTTGGAGAGTGGGAGTGCAGCAAAGTGCAACAGGAGATATGTCTGCTATGAAGCATGAACTCATTATACCTATGGTAAAACTGTAAATGATTGAACCATAATGCCCAGTGGAGGAGAAAAAAATGCTCTTCCCTCATTTGAATAATTTTTTTTCGATTTGATTTCAAGACTTCAAGTCATTTTTATTGTATTTATTTAGTAATAAAAAGTAGCAATAACATTACAGTTGTAGTCTTACAGAGCATTTGTTTTTCATATGGGGTCAGAAGAAGAAGGCAAATAATTAAACTATAAAGAAGAAACAGAAAACTGAAAAATTGCTTAGAATTAACCATGTTATAACATGCTAAAAGTTAACTTAAAGGGATACTGTCATGGGAAAACATGTTTTTTTTCAAAACGGATCAGTTAATAAAACTACTGCAGCATAATTCTGCACTAAAATCCATTTCTCAAAAGAACAAACAGATTTTTTTATATTTCATTTTGAAATCTGACATGGGCCTAAAGATTTTGTCAATTTCCCAGCTGCCCCTGGTCATGTGACCAGCACTAGGAGGGAACTGCTTTCTGGCAGGCTGTTCTTTTTCCTTCTCAATGTAACTGAATAGTACACAGTGGGACATGGGTTTTTACTATTGAGTGCTGTTCTTAGCTCTACCAGGCAGCTGTTATCTTGTGTTAGGGAGCTGCTATCTGGTTACCTTCCCATTGTTCTGTTGTTAGACTGCTGGGGTGGGGGGGGGAAAGGATGGGATGATATCACTCCAGCCTGCAGTACAACAGTAAAGAGTGACTGAAGTTTAGCAGAGCATAAGTCACATGACCAGCAGCAGCTAGGAAATTGACAATATGTTTAGCCCCATGTCAGATTTCAAAATTAAATATAAAAATATCTGTTTGCTCTTTTGAGAAATATATTTCAACGCAGAACTCTGCTGGAGCAGAAAATTTTTTTTTCCCCATGACAGCATCCCTTTAAAAACCACCCCTTTAACACTGTGAGGCTAATTGTAAACCGAAGTAATACAGTCTATATAAATACAAACATCCCATTGGTCTAGTTTTTTTGGGGGACAAATCCAAATTATGGCCTGCAAAAGAGACATCATTTACTGGAAATGTGGGGAGGCTCTTACATACAACCATTCCAACCTGCGTTCAGTGCTAAAATGCGTCTGTATGAGTACAACCCGCTTCAAAATAATTGACTGTATCTACTCCTGCGCTCCCCTGAGGCTAAATGGAAAAAAGTGCAACACAGGGGAGCGCAGGTTTAGAGTAGGGATGGCGCGAACTTCGGAAAAAAAGTTCGCGAACATGTTCACGAACTTGCGTCAAAAATGCGAACTGTTCGCGAACGTCGCGAACCCCATAAACTTCAATGGGAAGGCGAACTTTAAAAGCTAAAAAAGACATTTCTGGCCAGAAAAATTATTTTAAAGTTGTTTAAAGGGTGCAACGACCTGGACAGTGGCATGCCAGGGGGGGATCAAGGGCAAAAATGTTTCTAAAAAATACATTGTTGACACAGCGCTGCGTTTTGTGCTGTAAAGGGCAGAAATCACACTACGTCACTCAGGTGATGTTTCTGGACACGGAATGTGAAAAAGCTCACACAGCTACGTGGCACTTGGTTAAAGACTGGGCAAACAATGCCTACAAGGTCAACGTATACACTACTACAGCGGTGGATACGGATTACGTAAAATATATTATTGCTGCTTGAAAAACGTCACTCAGGTGGTTGTGGAGACTGTAATATTATTGATATTTAGACAGAATATGAACAAGCTCACACAGCTAGATGGCAATTGTTTGAAGAACACACTGGGCAAAAAATGCCTACAGGGCAAATAATGGCTACAAGGTCAACGTATACACTACTACAGCGGTGGATACGGATTACGTAAAATATATTATGGCTGCTTGAAAAAAGTCACTCAGGTGCTTTTTCTGGAGACGGTAATATTATGGATATTTAGACAGAATGTGAACAAGCTCACACAGCTAGATGGCAGTTGTTTGAAGAACAGTAGATTACTAGCCAGCAAACTTACTATCCACTGTCCCTCAAATCACTAACAGCTCTCTCCCTACACTAGCTCTTCAAGCACACACAGCACAGGCAGAATGAAAAAACGCTGCAGGGCTTCGGTTTTTATAGGGAAGGGGAGTGGTCCAGGGGGTGTGGGGGTGGTCCAGGAGGGAGAGCTTCCTGATTGGCTGCCATGTATCTGCTGGTCTGGGGTGAGAGGGCAAAAAAAAAGCGCCAACTAACGCGAACCCAAAATGGCGAACGTCGCGCGACGTTCACGAACATCCGGCGAGCGCGAACAGCCGATGTTCGCGCGAACAAGTTCGCCGGCGAACAGTTCGCGCCATCCCTAGTTTAGAGTCCTAAATCTGCTACTAAGCAGGATATACTGAGTTTTGTAGCAGTTCATTAAAGGAACAGGAAGTGACTGCCTTCTCCTCCTCCACTATTGCAGCACAGGTGCAACCTGAACATGCTTAAAAGGCTTGTTCTGCACTGCTCAGAGAAAAAAAAACAAATACAAAATACCAGCTATAGTTTATAATTAAATCTGATACCACACCATTGGAATTTCTTTACAGGTACGGGATCTGTTATCAGAAACCTGTTATCAAGAAAGGCTGTCTCCCATAGACTCCATTATATCCAATAAATACAGATTTTTAAAAATAATTTCCCTTTTTTTCTCTGTAATAATAAAGTAGTATGATTTTCTAGTAGACCTAAGGTATAAAGATCCAAATTAGAGAAAGATTAATTTTTTGGAAAACCCCAGGTACCATACCTGTACTAATATCACTAGTGATGGGCGAATCAACCCTGTTTCGCTTCGCCGGAAAAATTCGCGAAACGAGTTGCGGCACGTTTTTGACGCGCGTCGTTTTCGGCGGGAATTCATTCGCCCATCACTAAATATCACAATGACCTTCACTTACCTGTGTTAAGTGCACAGAATGCCAATACTGTAAGTGCTCAATGAAGAGTACCTCGTTAAAAAATCCAAACCTAAGCAATGCTATAAAAAGAATACAGACATCCCAGGATTAATGGGAATGGTGGGATACTGAGCTGAAGTCCCACAACTTACCAGGTACATACTGCTTGGCCATTGTGATGAAGACAGGGTGAGCTCAAAAATCTCCTCTCTGCCAAGAAGAAGTCAAGATAGTAGTATTAGGCTCATGAATATTTATGTTGTTCACGCAAAACTTTACATTGGAGTGTCTTATTGAGAGAATGTTTTCATCTGGCTAGAATGAGCAAAGTGTTGTCTTGCCAGTCTCTGACATTATCTATGGTGTGTACAGGAGACCATTCTTTTTAATTGTTCCTGCATCAATGGCATTCTCCCCGCATGGTGGAACAAATATAAAACCTACCAATTGGAAACTCATATATAAACTCCTGTGTGTAAGTGGGAGCTCATGGGTACAGCCTGATTGGCTTTGGAACTGTTTAGTTACCTCCAGGTATCATATTACCCTTCATATGTAATAGACGTGAATTAAATAGACGCATACTGAATTTTTGAGAATACATTTTAATTCAATATAAATATTCATGTGGTACAAGACCTACGATTTACTACACTGATATTTGGTAATGCTACAGGTATGGGATCCATTATCTGGAAGCCCATTATCCATAAAGCTCCAAATTACAAAAAAAGGCCATCTCCCATAGACTCCATTTTATCCAAATAATATAAGTTTTCTCTGCAATAATAAAACAGTAGCTTGTACTTGATCCCAACTAAGATATAATTAATCCTTAATTGGAAGCAAAACCAGCCTACTGGGTTTATTTAATGTTTACATGATTTTCTAGTAGACTTTGGGGCAGATTTATCAAATTCACATGAATGATTCGAAATTCGATCGAATTTTCAAAAAGATTCAAATTCGAATGTTTTTGAAGACCACTTCGACCATCGAATTTAGAAAATTCGATCCAATCAAAAGATTAGAATAATTAGAATAAAATTGTATTGGAATATTCGACAGTCGAATAACTTGCCCTTAAAATTTTTATTCGACTGCCTAGTTCGCCAGTTTCAACCGACTAAATTGGTTTTAATTATTTTTGATTGAAAAAAATTCGATCGAATGGCTAAAATCGTTCGAATCGATTTTATCGATCGATCGAATTATTTCTATTTGATCGTTCGGTCGATCGTATTGCGGTAAAATATCAATTCGACCACCATTCGATTGGTCGAAATCGAGGGTAAATTTACCCTCCAATTCGACCAATAGTAAATCTGCCCCATAATGTTTCATAGATCTAAATTTCTGAAAGATCCGCTATTCTCAAAACTCCATGTCCTGAGCATTCTGGATAACATGTCCCATACCTGTCAATAGCTTAACTTTGAGGTTAGAAGAAAAAAGAAAGCTTAGATGGATAATCATGTGTTTACGAAAATATTAATATAAATTTTTTAAAAAATATATAAATATGGGAAATATTCACCTGAAATATGATGAAACTAAAACACCATGAAAGCTTGAGTATGAAGAAAATTGTAACCTAATTGTACTTTAGTAAAAGGCCTTGATACCATGAAAACCCTATGCATAAATAGTGCATGTAATCATGCTAGTACTTACTCACACTGGAGTGGGCAGTGGCATTTCAGTTGATCATGGGAGAATTTGTATTCATACATTTCCACACACTGATCTATCATCAAAGCAGAAGCACAGGTTATGTTAGTAATGTACAAAATAGGCTGCTTGGGACAAGAAGGCATAGACTGGGAATTTCACTTACTAATGGAAGGCTCACTGATGTTACACAAAGGAACATTGGACCCTGGGGGCTCTGGAAACTCCCACATTCTGCAACCACAATTTTTGATAATCTTTGCCTGAGCACAGCTCTTCTTACAAGTCTGGGAAAAAGAAATACTGCAGTCACATCGAATTATATGAACTCTGTGGCTATATTACATTCAGCACGTACAGATGTACAAAGTCTTCTTTTGTGACAAAATGTCATGTGATTTTCCCTACCCACCCCTTATATACACATGTAAATTAGGATTCAGATTTGGTTCTGCCAGGCACAAGGATTCGGCCAAATCCTGGCTGAATCTCAAACCGAATCCAGGGATTGTTTTGTTTAAAGGGGAAGGCATTTTTAGTAGCTTCAAGCACAAAATGTTTCAATGTCCTTAAGTTGACAATGGGTTGAGTGCAGAGGATCTCTTGTATTTGTCTATGTGAAAATGTGAAACCCCCATAGTTCCATCAAAGAAAGCACTCACGGCAAATCAACAAGATTAGATATTGTAATAAAAAGAGCTTCATTCGTTCATTGTATCTACAC
This sequence comes from Xenopus borealis, assembly GCA_024363595.1. Lineage (NCBI taxonomy): Eukaryota > Metazoa > Chordata > Amphibia > Anura > Pipidae > Xenopus > Xenopus borealis. The sequence continues at coordinate 93,638,664 of CM044436.1, forward strand.
GTTTCGATCTACAGAAGATCATCGTCTTTATGACAATCTTCTGTAGATTGAAATGCGAAGATACAATGGACAAATAAAGCTCTTTTTATTACAATATCTAAACTTGTTGATTTGCCGTGAGTGCTTTCTTCGATGGAAATATATATATATATATATATATATATATAAACACACATATATATATATATATATAAAAACACACACACCATTTGGCTACAGAAAAGGTAAATAAATTAACACATTGCACTTTTTTCAACTACATCAGTGTGCTACTGGTTTTTTTCAATATGGATTGTAGGACCTGAAGGGCAGGCAAGGTCGTCCAGTTTAAGCACCTGACACCCACATTGGGGTGGTTCAATTAAGGGCTGGAGCACTCCAAGACACTATACAGAAAAGGTAAACACACATAGCGACAATACTATTAAAGCAGGGAAGTTATTATAAATTCCCAGCTGTTATAACATGGATAATAAGGCATATTTTGATTCTAAATATTATATATATACATATACATTACAAGGAAAACCATTGAATTCAGGTAATCATAAAATATAATAAGGAGTAGTAACCTACATGAGTGTACATTATATCGCACAGGTAAAGCCAAACACAGGATTCTATATAATAACTATCCTAAACTGTACCTCATGCAATGTAGGTTTAAAGTGGACCCGTCACCCCAAATAAATATTCAAAATCTTATCTTTATCACATTAGTCAAGCAAAATGAACATTAATTACACTATATAAATTATTTTAATCTTGTTTTCTTCAGTCTGGGAATTCATAATTATAGCAAGCAGGCAGGAGCCATTTTGTGGACACTGTTATTAAGACAAGCCTTGCATCATCTCAGAATCTTGTTTGTGCACCAGAATGGGGGACCCAATGTCTATCCCCATGTCCTGGCTACACAATTAAATGGTTAAGAGAACTGGGGGAATGTGTGGGGAGCATTGGCATCTAGGAAGTGCTGAATGGAAAGTGAAAGTAATTATCTGATCCGCCTCTATGCCTAAGGTATAGAGGAGGGGCAGACAATATTTGATTGACAGCTGAGATTTTTAAATGAGCTTAAAACAGCTATGAATGCTTTAATAAAAATTTGAAATTGGATTTCATGTTTAATATGAAAAGGACTTTTATTATACAGATTTTTGTGTCTGGGTGACGGGTCCACTTTAATGAAACCCCATCTGAAAATGAAAAATATTAAAAATCACCTAAGAGTGGGTAATTTTAGCCTTCATGTTCAGAGAACTTCTTGGTGACTTACAGCCTAATCATTTACAGTGGTGCCCTATTCTCCCTTATATGTAGGATCACATCTACATGCTTTCGATTTCAAATTTAATACATCAGAGAACCATGTAGATCTAATAAATGCATTGTTGATATCTACATACATCATTAAATTCCCTTTAACCTACATCATGGACTTTTGAGCGTATAGAGCACAGCACTTAGGCTATCTTTGCTTTTGGTGTTCATTATAAACATGTGACAGTAGAGTGAAGCACAAGTATTGACATACAGAATTGTAATCCCAGTACAAGAAAATTGTATGTTACTATGTAACCACCTCTCGGCTGTAGTCTGTCCCATATACATCTGAGTAAAAATTCCTGATGTTTTTCCCATTGCTGCATTTGCTACTGTATGGCTCTTGCAGACGTTTCACATGGACCTGTTGGGAAGAAGTGTATGAGGCTTATTTTGCAGTAAATAATTAAGAGGCAGTGGGGCAAACTTTGGTTTCATGTGTGTTTTTTCTTTTTTATATACACTAAAAAGCTACTTTTTAAAATATGAAGGAAACTGGAAATTCAGCACTCGTAAAATAGCTGTAAACGATGCCTGGGTGCAGACCACGGGATAGCGTGAATGATCAAAGTAGGATGAGGCAGCCTTGCAGGTCTTAGTGAAAGTAAAACTATTTTTTATTGACAATGCCTTTACGTTTCAGCTAATTCCTCAGCCTTTATCAAAATAGCCTAAATGTTAGGTGCGCTGTAAAGGTGTTGTCAATAATTTTTTTTTTTTACTTTCACTAAGACCTGCGAGTGTGCTTCATTCTACTTTGATCTTAAAATATGAATGTACATTTAAGCACCTATAGGTCATGTTGATCATTTCTTGCTGAGAGGTCTGTTTTTGTAAGTAATTGTTAGTTGAAGTTCCTACACCTGACTGTTTTGCCAACCTGACTGTCCTGTCTCAGCCTGTCAGTTAGAGTTTCTATTTCTAACAGACTTCTGCTGTACAAGTATGGCGGCCCCCTCATAGACAAACATGGGGCAAATTCTTTATGGCAACAGCAGCATGGAAGGCCAATATTAAGATGGATATAAAAAAGTTATACTTTCTTGTGTCAGCATATTTTTAAGGTGGCCTAGATGAAGCAATTATGATCTTGGTCGCAGGAAAGATTGTTCATTTTTAGTACAGATGTGTTAGAGCTGAATCGTCAGATATACAGGTAAACACAATAGAATTCTACCTGTATCTAATGATTCAGTGGCCGGTGTTTTCTGGCCAGCCTAATCAACTGACATCCAACTTGTCTGCCGATATTGGTCAGCTCATCTCCCACAATCATGCCCTGAATCATACGAAATAATCTGTGCATCTATGGTCACTTTAAGAAAATGTTAATGTATCACGTGACAGATGCGGCACAACGTTTACTATTTTCGTAATGTTTGCTATCCTTGTCCCCTGAGATTAAGAACTCCTTTACCCAACATGGGAACATCACACTGCTGCCTCCTCAATGGCAGTCTACTGAGAAGGGGTTGTAGATTTGGTTAACACTTGAAGAATAAAGTTTAGGACTTAGGCTCATTAGTAATATGTTCTTGCCAGCAAATAGCTGAGAGCAGCAATTGTTGATGAAATATGTAGAAGACCATTTGCTTGTGCTCACATGCAACTGCCATCTAGTGTGCCACAATGAGAGCAATAGCTCCTGGTGCACAGGCAGAGTGCTTTGTCCAGTTGCAAATCTAGTATTTTTACAAACTCAAGGCTACTTTATAGCTACAATGTAAAGAACAATATAAGGAGAACATTTTGCAGTGGTAATTAAAAATAGAAAACAACAAGCTCTTATAAATAAATGTTCTGGACATTAATGTGTGGACCATGCAACTGTTCTGCTAGCGAATGATTATAAATCCTATAGTGTCACATGAACTAAAGTGATAACTTTATGTAATGAGTAATGTAAGTGGACATGAGGATATTATCTTTGAAAAGAATTGCAATCTTAAGGTCATCAGCTCCTGAAGTGACTACAAACCCCCAAACCATAAAGAAAATAATTATACACCATGGGCATATTGAGACCATTTTTCATGTTACCAGTTCATTATCTCCTTGAGTTGCTATCTCTGGAACTCATAAAATGGGTTTCTTGGTTTTTCTGCACCTTCTAACCACCCATCACCACTGTTTAGAAGTCCTTTAATCTTAGACGTGCAGACAGCTCTTAAAGAGGACCTGTCACCTTGAGACATGAGTAAAATGTTTCTTTTCCATCCTTAGTTAAACCCTTTAGTCAGCTGTTTTTGTCTATATCTGAAACGGATTAGAAAATATCCTTCATGTAAAAAGGGCTTCATAGGCGCTGCCATGTTTAAACACCCCTTTGATTTCCATGTGTGGGCTGTGCCAAACTGCCAAATCTCATTCATGCTTAGTCAGAGTATACTCTATGATAGACAGGCTCTGTATAACTCATGTCACACCAGGACTTGATATTCTATGGGAATTATTTGAAACACCTTCTATTGTTCTATTCAGATTGTGTGACAACTGCACAGACTGGTGATATCGTGAGAGGAGTCTGCAGGACTGATTCTACCCATGATGCTTTGCTCTCCTGACTTTCTGGAAAGTCAGGGCTTCAGTTAGTGTCTCATGCACATTTGAAAAGTAGTTATAAATTGAGAATTAGTGAGATTTGAGCATAATAAATAGGGGCATGTGGTTTGTTTTAAAAGTTTTATTTCCTTTCTAGTGTTAACTCAATCATGACAGGTTTCCTTTAAAAATGAACATGAATTTGTACCAAAAAGAAAGGAACTGCAAAGAAGAGCTAATGAGATTGTACAGCCTAGGGAATAGGCCACACCTACTTATGTGCCTCTGAGAGGACAAAGTGCCAGTTACTCTATACACACTGTATTGGAAACATATATGTCTGTGTAATACTGCAAGATACAGTACACTGGGTCTGTCCTCCGTTTGTATGCATTACTGTTGGTTATTTAACCCGTTGTGTTCATGTCCAAACTTTTGGTGTTGCTTTAATATAAGACATAGGTAATAGGCCATACCTACTTAGGTGCCTTAGAGAGGACAAAGTGTCAGTTTACTCTCCTTGCACACCATTTTGGAATTAACACTTGTGTGATACTTCAAGGTCCAGCATACAAGGTGTTGGTTTGTCCGTTATTTTTCCCACAATGGGAGCCACCTAATTTCTTTTACTATAGACAACCTCCTGCTCCCCATCCCATTTCATGCTACTAAGAGAAGGCATATAGGCTGATGTAATGATCAAGGTGGGACCAGTATTTTCATTACTCAGATATACTGCAATCCTTACAACTGTGAAACCAGATCGGGATACATCATATTTTTAATTGTTTTTATATTTCATCAAATCCCTCTTTTGATTTTTAATGAACTATTAAATGTTATGTTTTATTGAGTGATTCCTTCTTCTACAAGACTAGTGTTATTATTATGCATATTTTGATAACATAGCAAATGCCTTTTACCTTTACTATGCCAATATCAGATTCCTGTCCAGGTGGAACATTCACACCCTCATCCTCGGGGAATGGCATTTTTCCTTGGCCATGAAGGACAACTCGGAGCCCAGCTGTTGTACTCAGACTACTAATGTATTCACTTTGTTCAATAAAGAACTCCAATGTAAGACCTATTAAAAAAGGATACTTTTTAGCCAAACAACAGGAGGGACATACCAGATGGGTATCTTACTGGCAGCATTTAAAAGCAAACAGCTTAATCCAAGGTGGAAATGTACTACTGCTGTGTCAAAGAGCCACTTGCAAGGCAATTTACTTTATCTCCATCAAGTACTTTAAAAGCTGAACATTTCATTTCAGGCTACAGATGAGCTGATCCCAGGTGAACATGGGTTATATGAGGTATGGTATTGTCAGCACAATTGCTATTTAAAAGAAGCACTAAGGGGCGTGCTCTTAGCATACACTTGCTCCCCTGAGGTTTGTAAATGACCCCTATTATGTTGGATATATCTGTTCTACAAAGTAGTATAGTCAGTATAGAAATAAAATGAGACATAGTTAACACTGTACACTGGGAGGAATTATAAATTACCATAGCTAAATCCAGCCTTTGTGGCATTAAGGATTTCTTCTTGTTGGAAGTTTGGCCACTGCTGAAGACCAGTTTGTCTTTGTCCATTAAAGGTGTAACAAATGCCAAGTTTAGGGTTCAAGAAAGGAGTAAAGAAGCTGAAAAGAAAAGATGAGGTAACATGGCATGGGAGTTAGTGTGGGAGTCTATTTATACACAATATATATTTGATGCAATCATTAAAAATGCAAGAACTTGAGAACATCTTGATCGTTACTATGCTATTAACAAAATTTTTGTCTCACTTTACACACAATATCACAAGATTTAGGAAAGGTTTTTTTTAATACAGATCTATAAATTAAACTCATCCTAAAATCTTCTCAATACTTAGGGGGTTATTTATTAAAATCTGAATTTTTTAAAGAGTCCAACCACACTAGAATCTATGATTTGACCTTCTTTATCATTAAAAAGGCATGATTTAATTGGATTGAGGAAAAACTAAATAAAATTGTGAGCAAAACCCAAAACCCAGATTTTTTTTGCATTTTTTCACTTGAATTTTTTGGATTTTTGCCTGAAAAATTTCTGGACTTATTCCAGCACAGACCACAGAAATGTCCAAATAGGAGAAGGACCTCTCCCACTGACTTATATACAACCTCAGCAGGTCTGAGAGAAAGGAAGTTTGGATTCTGATTTTTTGTAGCCTCGCGATATAATAAATCACTAAAAATGTAAGTTTTTTTTCATTAAAAATTCAGATTTTATAATTACTTTGATTTTTCATTTTTGTTTTGTATTTGGACTTTAATAAATAACCCCCTTAATGTCCAGAGAACTGACTTCAGCGCATGGATCACTATACAGTTCTCAACCGATATCAACTAATATATAACCACTTTGTTTTTGGGCCCTAGATAACTCATCATGCAAGTCAATGGTGAGCCAAATAAGGATGCAATGGCTAGATCTGAATATTTGCCACAATTTTGATTTTGTTTACAAGTTTGCTTACCTTTCATCACAGACTTCATCATGAAAGACACAGGAAATGAGCATGTTATCCAATTGGTGACCTAGCTCCATCTGCTCCTGTTGGGTGAGCTGGGATAGTCCAAATGTAAAGTTCCTTTCCCTTGCATGGTTGCTAATATCCTCTGACTCATTTTCATACAGGTATTCTGTTAGAGACTGATACTTTGAGGAATTGAGTTTTGACATGCGTGCACGGTTGAGGTTGCAAAAGGTAATGGCTGGAAAGGGAAGTCTAGCACTATTTACTAGTGTCACCTTCTCCTGTGTTGGGTAATGTAAAAAGGTAGCTGTCAGTTGGCTGCACTGCCAACACATGCAGCACAGCACCAATAAGACAAAAGACGCCCAGCAAAAGCTTCTCCACTGATCTTTTGAATGAATGATGTTGGGAACACCATGGGCTGAAGTATGACGTAGAGTGTGGCTGCAAATGGAGACGAGAGATCTTCTCTTTTGGGAGGCCATGAAAATTACTAAGGAAAAAAATCCTTAATTCTTGAAACTCTTAACAGTTATGCCTGGTATATTACAGCTACAGCCCTTTTGCCTATATAATACTGATCAATTTTTATCTGTTTGCAAGGCAGTTCTGTTGGTGGAAATATTAGCTTTGGTGCTGAAAGTAAAAACTGACCACAGGTATTTATACTCCAGATGTCAAATTTATTTCTATTGGCTGGACAGAAAAGACCCATGGGAAGGGATACTACTGTTAATTGGAAGGTGTAATTAAGACACAAAAAAAGCAGATTTAAATGAGATTTTACATTCCCTGGGATGAGATCAGCAGTCTGTTACCATGATTAACCATTCAATGGAATTACTTTCATAATTAAACAGAAATCTTCAAAGGCACATGCCCATAATATATGGACAATAGACACAGAGAAAACTGTATAAAGATATACACAGTGGCTCCTTTTCTGGAAAAAGAATACTGGCCTTCCTATATTTTTTATCTTTCTTCCCGGTTATTAACATTGAGCATTACTTTTGCATTACTTTTACTAACACAGGTGCTAAAATGTACCAGCACATTTAACCAGAGAAGCCAATTAGCTCCTTCATTTTCTAACATGTAATAGTCTGATCCAAACAAATTGTGCTTTAACAATGAGAATGTTTACGCCTTTGATGCATTGGTTAGCAAGCTTTCAGCTTTTCTTTTATGTTAATTTTATCCATTGAAAGCTTGAGGCTAGAGGCAGAGGTGGTGGACACGAGGTGGATTATGCAGGCAATTGCTCGGTGCAGGCAATGAAGTGGCTTATTCTCTGAACTAGGGGCTGATTATTGGCCTGCATTGTAGCCTTACAACATTTTGTTTTTTTTAAAGGAGAACTAAAGCTTTACTAAAGAAGTAGACTAGAATGTTTACATTATGTTTTGTGTACAAGCACAATCAGCATGATAATTTTATAATCAGTCCTGTAGCATCAGCTTATATTACAGGCCAACCTCATTTTCTGCCTGATAATTTGCACCAACCACCAAGCTTAATGGTAAAGGGTAGTGGTGCGCTTCAAAGACTTGAAGCGTGTCTGGAAGGTAAAAGGTGCGCTGATTATGTAATATCGTTACAATAGAGAAGATGGTTTGATAAAATACTCACATTCGGTGTAATAGCGCTTAAGTAGGGAAACATGCACAGGATCCTGTGCCCAGGGCCGGATTTACATAGCGGACACCCCTAGGCCCACTGCTGTTCGTCGCCCCCATACTCCGCCCTTTGTTCACAAATTTTCATTTTCAGCAATGGGGATTTACGTATGGGAAAAAAAATATATATATCTCCTACGTATCCCCAGTGTTTCTGAACCAATGTGGGTGTGGCTGGACAGCATGACACCTCCTAAAATCCTGTCACCCTAAGCCTAGGTGGCCTTTTCACAAATCGGGCCTGCCTACACCTGGATTGTACCTTTCGAATAAGAGCTGTATATGGTGGAGTACAGAAAAGGACTGTGAGTCAGCCCGCACTCATAATGCACTTACAAAAAAGCGGATGTTGAGTCACATATCATTATAGTCTTTAGTTCTTCCCCGCTGATTGTATTTGTAGCTCTCGTTGAACCTTTACAGGCTATAACCTTCCCAGATGGCGTTTTCTCCGTGTGGGTCCCAGCTACAAAATGGTTCCAGTCTCCAGGCGCTCTCTGAACTCTGCAGGACTCTTATTATTATTCCCGTGGGAGCTGAGTTTTTAAATCACAACCAAAAACTAGTTATCAGCCAAACTACTCTTAGTTAGCATAGATTAATTTCACTTTATTGTGTAAAAGAAGAGGGCGGGATCATTGCTGCTATTGAGAAGCTAAAACGTTAGGCTGGTGCAATAAAATATCGTATCCATTTTTAGGGTTAAGTTCTTTTTTAAAGCAGTACCTCTGTATTTGTTTGAATGATTGTTTTTTTAACCAAGCCTATTTCCAGCAGGAACTTTGGCATTTGCCATAATCAACAGATTGCCACTTTTGGCCTGGCTATATCATATAAGTACAATATACGTATAGTTAAAAGGGCCATATCACACAATGAAATTTGTCTGCTGCTTTATTTATACTGCAGGAAAAAAAAAACCTCATCCTCTGTGTTCCACCATGATATTACTATAACACATCGGCCTATTTCACAAATGGGATAGATGCATACTTTCATGTTTTCATCATCTCTCCCCTATAAACCTGGCTAAGTGGCAACATATTAAATCCATATCCTGCAAAGATAATTAAGAATGTATTTAAATGCATCCTGCATGGATCCAAAGTAATCAATATAGTCTGTAGCAGGCAACTAAATTAATCCTTTGTGTTCTTTAATCTGCTGTGCCGTATGGTACCATGTAAACATTGGCACAGCACAGATCAAGAAAAAACTACCCAGAAAAGTAGAATCTACAGCATTGGCACTATGGTGCTTTTATACCATCACTGCAGAGTCTTAATCCACTGCACTAAAAACATTAAGTGCTAATTAACCTTGCATGCTATAGATTCAAGTTGTAGCTGGTTTGAAAGGGGTCAGGTGACAGCCCCAGTGACATTACAGCTGGCCAAAGAACTAGCAAAAGTAAAATCCCATATGGTGAAGAATGTAGTAATAACCAAACTCTCTGCATCAACAAATTACAATAATGGATGTTGTTAAAATAACAATACAAAGGACAATGCTTTTAAAGTTGCATTTAGGTAGTTAACTCACATTGTCAAGATATATGACTGATTTTTTTTCTTTGATAAAACATCACCAGTAGTGATAGGCAATAGTATTTGCCAGGCATGGATATGCAGCAATATGCCAGACCAAACTGCTGCAGAAAAATCCCATCAACTACAATGCATTTTTGGTGAAAAAATACACTACAAAAAAAAAAAAACAAGTACAATGGCATTGACAAGAAGAAACACAATAAAATCCCACCTATTGGCTTTAATGTGTTTTGTGAGATTTTTCCATTTTACACATTTTACCTGTTTATTTGCAAATTTTTTTTGCCAAGCAAAACAGGACAGATTGGCTCGTCACTAAGCAGCAGTGATTCGTGTCCTAAACAAATCCTTCACAAGAGCTGCTGTTGTGTAGATTACACAGTCAATATATTGCACAGAAGACACCTTTAAGAATCAGGTAAGTACAATCAATAAGGGAACTAATCCAGCTGTATAGCACCTAATCCCTCTGTGCTATGGGACAAAGTAGGCATCTCAGATTTACACTTGTTGTGTATGTCCCTTAACTTTAAAAATGAAGGCTTGTCATGCTTTATTCTGTATTCAACTGTGACTTTAGTTTGTATAATCACATCCAAAGTGACATTGGATGACACTAAAATCCATGTTTATCTATGTGAATCAGGAAGTTAATTCAACATTCTGGAAAACTGCCACTTCTTATGACTGTTGGTTGGAATAGATCTCACAGCTGTAGTGTACATGGATCCATCTAATTCTTATATACAATAATGTCTACAGCATACTTTGTCTTGTGGGTTTGTTTAAT
>CM044436.1:93649107-93673309 GCA_024363595.1 Xenopus borealis
ACAGTGTAATTTAGCAATAAAAATAATAGAAATCATGACAGAATCCCTTTAAAGTACTGGGCATAATACATTTTCAAAACAAACCCTATTTAGTGGGCTCATGTGGAGCACAAGTGTTTATTGACCCTAAAAGAATATGAAGCTCAATTATGAAAGCTTGAGAATCAAATGCAATTACAAACTGAGAAAGGCCTGGACTGAGAGTCAAAATAGGCCCTGCCATTTCAGGTACAAAGAGGCCAAATCAACCCAAACAGAGGCCCTAACTGCCCCCACCAGCCCACTAAATACTGTATTTCTATGGCACATTATAGCAGCACCTCTTGCATTTGCCAGAACCCACAGATTGCCAGTCAGGTCCTGAACTGAGCCTCTTAGATATCATTTACATAAGATTTGCATCTGGGGCATTTGTATACTTTGCACCTTGCCGAAGATTAATAGTGCTGTGCAAGAGGCAGAACACAGTTCTGTTGGGTACAAAGCAGTCCTGTATTTAACGCCTGGTAAAGGCAGATATTAAGCAGAGGAGTGCTTTGCTTTGCAGTTACCGATGCTTGTACAGAAGCCAACATAGTCATGGTTCTCCAGAGTTTATTTTAGTACCAGACAACTGGGTAATAAACTACAACTGTGTAGCTCTCTGATTCTGGATCCTGTAGCTTGGTAATGAGATAGACATCTCATCTAGATGAGAGATGACATGGTTTTAATAGCCTGCCTTTGTTTTTCACTTTGTAGACCTTTCAGGGTCAGTGTCCTCTTTTGTCTTGGAGCAGTTGCAACGATCAGTGCAACACAATGTGGCCTTTGTTATAATCCTGTCCATGGGTTTCAAGGAGTGCATCCAAACAGGTAGGAATTCCCATGTCTGTAGCCTTTTTTAGATTAGATTAGATTTTTAGGATATTTACAACCCTGATGAAGAATAACAGACCTAGGACAGGGGCACCAACTCCAACAAGAACTTGTCAACCAGCCAATGAGATCCTGGAAAAACCAGTGCGGATTTGGTCGGAGTCGTTTTTAGAAAATATTGAGATAATATTGAGAAATTATTTTGCTAGCGGATTTTGATAAATGGGCCTCCCTATCTGCAAGACTGCTACATAAGTATTAGGAAAGATTTTCAGGCAGATTTGGCTGTTACTTGCGTGTAGGCTTTGTCTGCCTTCATCTGGATGAACTTTGCATATTATTAGAATAGGCTGAATTACAAAGTGATATAATTGCTACCCCTCAAGCCATTTTTTTTTGTTTTATCAATGTCTCTTTTAGCTCCAGAAAGACTGTTTTATAGCTTTACATGGGGTCCTCAAGACTGGATAATCTTTACTAATTATTTGAATTATTTGCTAATATAAACCTTGAGGACAAGGACAGTTAAATTAAAGAAGTTGCTAGAAATATTGTACATTATGTTTTGGGCTTCTCTACCAGCCCAAGGCAACCACAGCCCTTTAGCAGTAAAGATCTGTGTCTCCCCAGTAGATGCCCCAGTAGCTCCCCATCTTCTTTTCTGCTGATTCACTGATTCACATGCTCTGTGCTGCTGTCACTTACTGAGCTTAGGGACCAACGCACAATATACAGTACACATAGAATAGAAATGTCACAGTATAAGGCTGATTAGTCATTAACCCGGATAATTACTACATGGCAGCACAGAAACCAGTGCAACTAGTATCAGAATGACAGGTCAACCTCATTTTCTGCTTGATAATTAGTGATGACCCCTAAGCTTAGCTTCTCAACAGCTTCTCAGAGCCCACTGAGCATGTGAGTGTCACAAACACTTTCCAAGATGGTGACCCAAGATTGTGACAAATTTTAAGTCCTGGATCATTGCTGCTATTGACAAGGTGAAGCATTTTTAGGGTTTACAGATTGTCCCCAATAATATCAAACACATCTTTGCAAGTTCCTAACAACACTGGAGTTGCGCAGAAAACTTAGCTGAGCATAAACAGAAATAACACCTATAATAATACCAGTGCGCCTAGTGACAAGAGGAATGCTTTCTTGTATTCTGGAAACAACAATGATGCGAAAGGAGTTCTAGTAAAATACAACTTATCAAAGTTTAGTGGAATATTATTGAGTTGTGAACAGCAACCGAACAGCAAGACATTCATGACAGAATATTAGTCGTGATGAAGTATACGGTTCTGTTTTATTATTTCAAAGAAAAAGGGAATCATTAAAAAGAATTATTTGATTAAAATGATATCAATGGAAGATTGCCTTCTTGTAATTTAGAGCTTTCTGGATAATGAGTTTCCAGATATGTGATCCAATACCTGTATAAGCAAGGTAGGCCCAGAGCCATAGTATTTTATCACTATAAATCAATATACCTCTTCTTCCTAATTTACAGTAACACACCTTGTAGTTATTGTTTTGATACATGTAGAGTAATGGTAGTTCTTGCTAAACCTGGAACATTCAGCAGCACATTAGCCTTTCTTTGACATCCATAGATGTGCCCAAAACACTGAGAACATCAATATTGGTAAAATGAGTCTGTGAAATATGTTTATAAGGAGACATACAGTATACACTAGTTTGCAATATTACTTCTTTCTTTATTGTGATGGATATCTGCGTTGCACTCAGTAGGCCAAGATGTTAATGGCAATGGTAGAATAAATGGATTATATGTAGTATGTGTTTATGTTGCTATAATTAATAGCAAAATGCTTACGAAATGGACAATCCTGTTTGTATTGCAGCACTTTGTTGCACATAGCATTCTCAATATCTCGAAATTATGTTCCATCAAAGTAAAGTAATATATTTTTATTGCTTAAGACACACATAGTTAATTGATGTTGGAACAGACAACATATCCTGTTAAACTGGTCCCCCTAATCCCTTTTGGTCAATGAATTTGTGCCAAGGAAATTCTGGTTCACAATGAGGACACGCCTCAGGTGCCTCTTACAAGAGGACAAACTTCCTCTTACAAAACTCCAGTAACCATTCTCTATGAGGGAATACCGCTCCGGCTCAGCAATGTAAGAATACATTCATCTGATAATAGTAATACATGTGTGCAAAGTTTGATCATTCATTTACAATATACATGTGTAAAACTCAGAAATATACAGAATGGTCAGAAAGAACAAGAATGGCAGAAAATGGTCAGCACAATATTCAATGACAGTTAGATCCAATATATCTAATAGGGGTGGGGGGCTTCCTTTCCTAGCAGATGAATTAGAGCTCACTCAAATAACTCCAGTACAAACAAAATCTAATTAAATAACTGCCTTTTGCACAAATCCTGTATGTAGAGAGACAAGATGTCTGGTGATTTTAATAGAGCGAGCTCTAATACATCTTCTAGGCAAAAGGAAGCCCTCTTATAACATATATTGGATCTAACTGTTAATGAATATCTGACACCCATCTGCTGCATGAAGAGAGAATGAAGAGAAACTTATTCTGAGAAAGGAATAGTGAAGATAAACTTGATTATTTTGGAAACAGAATTTTTAATTGATTATATTTAGAAAATGTCTTATTTCAGTATGTTGAAGCTTACATTAGATTTACACAATCTACTTTAATAAAATAACTGTTGTTGTTACGAGCTTACCAAAAAACCTTAACGAATGCTCCCTCCTGTGTGCCCAGTCCTATTTTTATTGGTCAAATAAATCATTTAGATTGTCATTAGATTTCCCTATAGGTCCTCCTTTGCTCACAACAGACAGCCTTTTTAGATGTTACTATACTAATCATTGGTTGCAGTACATATAGATATAGTTATGGGTCACATATAGGAAAATTACAATATTTTAGCATCATTTCACTGATACGCATTATCTCCCAACTGTAGAGTAAATTATGAACTGGCCACAGGCCATACTGAATAAGATATGGCTGGATCATTACGATTGTTGTGCCATTACCATTGAACATGTTGTAACTGCTATATTTAATGACCATGGTTAATGCACAAGCATTTCTTTTTCAAATCTTTAAAGGAACCGTTCAGTGCAAACATAAAAACTGGGTAAAATTATATTAGTTAGCCAAAAAAATGTAATGTATAATGTTGGAGTGAATGGATTGGAGTGAATAACGTGGAGAGAATGGAGTGATTGGATGTCTAACATAACAGAACAAAACTTCCAGCTTTGCAGCACTCTTGGTTTCCACTGAATGGTTATTAGGCAGTAACCAATTAGTGACTTGACAGGGCCCAAATGGGTCGTAACTGTTTCTTTTTTAATCTGAGCTGCATGCTGAGGATCCATTGCAAACTCACTGGTTTGGAACAGGTATGTCCCATGTGCTGGACTTCAAGTCGCTAGAGAACTGAAAAGCAGGAAGTTGGGTTCTGTTCCAAAGTTTTCCATAAACTAGGAGAGGGAAACACCACCACTTTAGTATTTTCTGAATTGCTTATTTATACAGATTGGCATCCAGCTATTACTGATACTCACCGATTTATGGGGTGATTGCAGAGGTAAAAACAGAGCTGCTCTGTACAACAAAGTTCAACAACATTCCAGCGCCAACAATCATAGCAAAGTATCCAATGAGCCAGGGAAATAGGAACGGGAAGCCAAAAAAACCACAAACAAATTAGTTGATAATAACAGTACTTTCCCATTAGGATAAAACTAAATCCAGTATTTTATCATATACAATAATTTAAAATAATGTCAAATCGTTTAGGTCTGCTGAATGTTCAGTACTCCTCTACTTTGGGCACATTAATAATCCTATGCACATTTGAATCCTGGCCATGCAGGATAGGCTTTATCCTGAAGACATACCTTTCCATTATTGCATTGTTCAACAATAGATGAAATGAATGTTGGTGAACATATTATTGAAGGTTAAAGCACTGGGAGTTAAAGTCCAGTAACATTACTAATAAAAGCATCCCTGTTCAATACTTTTTTCCAGCTCACTAGACTCAGCAGCTCATTTCATGCAAGAGGGTACACCCAACTCCCTGTTTTTTTTTTGTTTGATTATTGTTTGAGGTGTTAAACATGTCTCTCTAGCACCAAACATCATAATGTCTTCACTTTGGGTGTTTGACAACAGTGTAACATGAGCGAGCCAAAATTGCACTGTAATCTCTCTAAGTTAGCTAGCTACAAGATGAATGATGAAGTGATGGTTGGCAGCCTTCTTACTGGAGAGTTGTCAGGGATCTCTATTTAGGGTTTGGCTGCTTTCATTGGAGAGCTGATTTGCACTGTTTGCAACGACAATTCCTTTCTTTATTTATGTTAGGTCATATATTGTTTGTTAGTCTCGCATTATGATTTATGGGTAACATTAGTATAGTGCACCAGTGCTTCCCATCACAGCACACAGTAAAAAATAAAACATGATGTTATGAACTTTGTTGACCATTTATCTAATTTTTAAACTACTGAGCTTGTTAAATGATTTAGTTGCTTTTGGTTCTGTTTTCTCTATTGTTACAGCTACATAGATTCTTGTGAAACCTACCTGTGTTGATCACTTTCTTTATGGCTTTGGTTGCCTGGCACTTTAAAATGGAATTGAGGATTTTGACTAACATAATCAGGCAGGTGCAAAGTACGACAAATGACCGATCCAGTAAGATACGTCCGACAGCCAAGTCAGGCATGGACTGCGTTTACAAATAAGTGATTGCCTGGAAAATCTAAAATATATACATACTGTATTTAAAACTCAATGTGCTACTAAATGAATTAAAGCTGTCTAGTGTTATTACCCCAAATTGTTAAGGACCTACCACCCTGTACAAATGACTACTTTGTTTCAAAGACAGGAAGAGCCAGTTGTGATATGGTCCCAATGAAAGCTCTATTATTGAGGACAGTTTCTGTCCCAAGTCATGGCTGGCGTTATTAAAGAGGCCATATGCTTACATTTGTCTACCTCTCTATGGACTAATGTGTTAAACACATACCACGTGACATTCCTTTTTTGCCAGCATTGCTTCAATGTTTAATAGTTATGAACATCTTCCAGTGTAGTGTTAGAGTCAATCTCTAGAAAGAAAAGATAAAACATATTACTGAGATATTCTACAGGTATATCATACACAGTTAGATTTAATTGCTAACTATCAAGAGCAAATGCCCTATATATACAGCAAAGTGGTATTCTTAACATTCTGTACAGCAGCTGTTACCTATGGACCAGTATGTATCAGGAATGAATGCTTCATCTGCTTGTGCTTGGGGAAAAGAAATCCTCAAACTGTCCGCTTTACCAAGCAAAATAGCTAAACATTCTTTGTTGGGTACATATGACTAATGAGACAACAATTTTAAGAGCAGTTTGTTGGGCCCATAAATCATGAAAAATCTTAGATCTTTATCTGCTGAATCGGTCATTCGTCTGTTTCGAATAGAAGGGTTATTTATACCAGGACTCTGTTCTTCACTTATTTTTGTTTAATATGAACATTTACTTCAGCATTTAAATTCAGACCTTATAACTTCAGAACTTCCCCTGGTCATGAATTCTTCACTAAATGTAGCAAATAGCCTGACCAAGAGCAAGTGCCAACTACCCTGAATGCACGCAGCTCCTTCTGGTCTTTAACCAGTTGTTCTATTGAGTTAGAACTCAATCTGCAACAACCAATTGCCTATTTTTCCTTTTGTTTCTAATTATATTTATTCGTGTTTACTTTCAAGTTATTTTATTCTAGTATTTTTAGCTTAAACTTGAACTTATGGTTCATGGTTCATGAAAGGGGATGATCACTTTTAAAGGACAATGAAAGCCAATATCAGTGGGGGTTCCAATATGCTAGGCATCTCCAGTAATTTTTTTCACTAATGTTGAAATCTGGGCCAATGCTCCTCTTCTTATAAAAATGTACCAGTCCTGGTGAGGTCCTGCAGAGAGTGCCACCACCTTTTTAGTTGTCCTTCCCAATGATCCCCTGTGGCAAATTAAAGTGTGCACAGTATAGAAATTGCCAAATAATCTCTGTACTGCTTGTGGGCTTGCTCAGGACAGTGCAGAGGAACAGTGGAAATAATTGTCTTAGGGACTCTGTGATACCTACCATTGTATGAGGAGCTCCAGCCTAGGTTGCTAGGTAACATAGTTACATAGTAAGTTAGGTTGAAAAAAAGACACACGCCCATCAAGTTCAACCTTTTAACTTTTTTAACCTGCCTAGCTGCTAGCTGGAGGAAGAAAAGGAAGGCAAAGACCCCCATCTGAAGCCTCTCCAATTTGCCTCAGAGGGGAAAAAAATCCTTCCTGAATCCAAAATCGGACTAGTCTCTGGATCAACTTGTACTATGAGCTAGTACCCTGTATTTAAGGTGCTTTACATACATATACTTTGGAATTTCTAGAGTGACCCCCTCAGTTGCATGTTTTCTTTTTGCGGCAGTACAATCACTTGTTCAGCACATGTTCAATGACTAGAGTTTGTAATAAATATTTTTACTATTTTGCCACTTGTTTTAATTAATAATGTGTGTGGCTCATTTTATTTCTAATGGCTTTGGCCAATGCAGTATTTATGGTGTATACAGATGAGTGTAAATGCATTCTGTGGTTGATAAATCTTGCTGCACAATGTGGGCAGCTAACATACAAGTGTGTATTTGGTAGATGACATGAGAGCATTTATGTCCCCTTTAAAGCCAGATCTATCCATTCATTAATGCACAAACTATACCTACTGCTTTTGGTTAATCCAAAATGACAGATGGATGTTATTAGTCTGTTTATTACTGGTTTTCAGTGAAACAAGCCACATAGCCACAAGCAGCATGTTTTCAGGATTACAAAACATACAAAGTGGGATCTGTACATTGACTTGACACAATTTTCCTTGCACTTCCCATCTGTATGCTTTCATATTCAAGTATAATAGATAAAAAGAACTGTTGGCAATACATGGTAATCAATCTGCACAACACTTTAATGTGTGGCTCGCAGCATGTTTTGGGATACCTCCCTTTATTAAGTGAACAACAAACAAAATGGTGCTTGAGCTTCTATATCAATAAGCCCCTTCAAGCTCCTCCTTTTAGTTTGTGTTGGATAGAAAAAATATAAAAATATTGCATGTGCAAAAAACCACAAAAGTTCACATCAAATGTCCATAAGTAGTCCATAAACAGCCAATGAAGCAAAAGTCTGAGCTCCATCATAGTGTTAAATAAACGTATTCTTTCAAAATGTATTGGACAATTCTGATTGCCTTTCCATACTGAACCTGAAACTGCAACAAAATTCCTCTTTACTGTATCCTATGATAAAATATATATAGAGCCGTTAGCAAATTACAGAATCCATTTAAAGTTCAATGAATCATTAAAGCCTTTAAGAGACCTTGTATCTAGCATTCTAATCCAGTTTATGGGAAACTCTTCTCTTACAAAAAGGGTGTGACATAAATATATGAGATTTTCTGGTAAACCAATATATGGCATCTTCCCATTTTTTTTGTTGCAGTCTGTGTAATTCAATCATAAAGGGGGGATAAAGTGAATTATCCACACAATGGGAAAAACATTCCGATGGAAGTGTTTGCAACATGAGATACTACACATGCAGTCTATATGTTAAAGTGTCCATGTGGACCTTTTCACATTTTAATAAAATAATACAAAAACCCACTGTATGATGAATTCAAATCTTGGATTATTATGTTATTGGTGACCTTTACCCAGTTCAGGTCTACAGCAAGTTACCTTTTTTTTATTAACCTATAGTACCTGTAGCAGAATGTGACCTTCAACAACTAGCCTTTCTTACTGGAGACTCCAGTGTGAAATGTGCTGATTCTTAATAGACTGTGAGATTTTCAGATGTTTTTAACAGGCTTTATTGCATTTACCTGTAAAATGTGCTTTGTGAACCACCATTAAAGAACTACTTGAGGAAAGGAGGCATAAATGGGGTTTTTACACCCGTGTGGATACTTAGCTTACAAGGCAAGGTTTGTACAAGCAGTTTAACAGTTGCCCAATAATTTGCCTACTCAAATCAAAGGGCTGCATTGACAAAGAATATTGCAGACTGGTGTTTGGTGTTTTATGAGAATAGTGGCATGGAAGTCTGAAAATATCACATCCTTCACTAGGCATTCTCTTTATTCTTGATGTCTGTTTCCAATATACAAGGCAAATTAGACAAGAAAAGCTAAATTACCTCACTAACAGTATTTATTTAAAGCATAAAAAAGTCAATGCAATCTGCCCCAGACTAGCATGGGCTTCTTTAATGCAGACAGACATCTTCAGATTTGTATTCCCCAATTTGATGGCCTCCCTTATCTCATAGCATGATTATTGATATGACAGCATAGTCATTATATATATACCAGTCACTTCTATATAGTTCTAGCAGTATCAGTGAACTTTAGGCCATAACTTTAGCCTGAACTTCAGAGTCAGTCTCACATTCCTATGCATTGTGCTGCCTAGAGACCAGTTTTAGACAGGTTTGTAAAACCATAAGATAGTTACTAGTTACTTGGCACAATGCTACCATGGGAGTGGAAAAAAATAACCTAGTCATTAGCAGCTACCTTTTCTTTACTTTTTTCCTATAATGGCAGATGTCATGCATTTTTGCATCTTGCATATTTATGCCTGAAATGTTATTTATAATTTCCCAAATTTATGTAACACTTTTGCAGGAAATAATACCAAATTGACAGCTGTTGCAGCAACAAGAACAGTTTATACCTAGTTAATGAACAAAACATGAATAACACATTAGAATAATGAATCAGTGGTTTAATTTTGGATGATATATTAATTTATAGTTTTTAAATGTCAGACTCCTCATTTAAACATTAAAAATAGATATATTCCATCCTTCTGACTTGTCATTAAACAGAAAATAGTTGAAATAGGTCCACTCCTTTGTTTTCTCTGAGACAACAACACAATTATTTCTTGTACCAAAATAGGTAACCTATAAACAGACTATTTGTTCTACAGAGAAAAGCAGGCATAGCAAACCCCCCAGCTCAATCCCCTAGCTATTGCTGATCTACAGCTTCCAGCATCTGGAGTCTGTAAATGACTTATGACTGCTCAGATAGACCGCATACACAGAGGGAAAAACTACTCTTTTGAAGCACTATTTTGCCTAGTCTAAACCTGCACTTAATGGCCAATGCCCAAACCTAGTGCTCTTCTGCCCTCCAATTGGTGCCTGTATGTTATCCACCCACTTAGACTGTAAGCTCTTTGGGGAAGGGACCTCCTTTCTACTGTGTCTCCTGCCACATTGCACTTAATCACTGTGTATTCAAACGTATCTATTGCGTTGTTCATTGTAAGACCAAACAAGACTTTTGATGGGGCTTGTGCCATAGAAAATGTAGACTTCCATCTAGTTACATGAAAAAAGACCTATAAAAACATGTAGCTATAGTTCCTGTGTTTGAACAGATGAAGGTGCAGCATTCTGCAATAGTGATGGGCGAATCTACCCAGTTTACCAGTTTCCAGCGAAATTGGCGAAAAAATTAGCGAAACGAGTCGCGCCACGTTTTTGACGCGTCACGTACTTTTCGACTCGCGTCGCGTTGTTTTCGTCGCGTCAAAAACGATGCGCGACCCGGTTTTTTTGCTTATTTTTGCTGGCGTTTCGCGAATTTATTCGCCAGCGGCGAATCGCGTGAATTCGCCCCTGGCGAATAAATTTGCCCATCACTATTCTGCAACATTCAATTGGCCTGACTTGATCAGGATGCAATCACATCCTGATCTTACTGTATTTTATTGCCAGGACACTGCATTGAAAGCTCAGTGGAAATGTTCTGTCTGAGAAAGTAGGTCCACTCTCTAGTCTACACTTAGACCTGTCCAAATACATCTCAGCGTGCAGAGTGATACAGCTAGTATAGTAGGTTCATGCAGGGGATATTGATCTCTATAAAGAACTTGACTGCTCATTTTAAAACTGGCCATTAGACCACTAGAAATAATGGATCTGTATACAGTGGTCAGCCCGTTACTGGTTAACGGCTGCTCTAATGCTGAGGGAGAAAAGAAAAAAGGTTAGAGTGCAGATAACAGAAAACTCGGTGGGGACAGAAGAGGGCATAATAATTAAGAGAAAAAGGAGAGGTATGAAACTGAGAAAACACACACATTATGAAGTAGAGATAGTGAGAAAGAGGTAGGATAAAGACGAGTCATTCTGAGGAAAAGGGAAGAGAAATACAAAAAAGATGGTTAGTAGGCATTGTCTTTGCATGTGGTGGGCTTATAACTCTCCAGCACAAGTGTGTCCAAGTGTGATATTGTGTCTACAAGTATGTTTGTAACAGATACAGAAAAGGCAAATGTGCAGTTCTTTTCTTCAGTGTATATGATAGAGAAGTCTGAGATCCCAGGTTTACTTCTTGGATACACTGATAACTTAGCTCAATCTAGTCAGTGGCTGACTCAGGATATGATTCATAAAGCTTTAATAAATATTAATGTAAATAAGATGCCAGGGCCAGATGGCATACACCCCCGTGTTCTAAGAGAGCTTAGTTCAGTTTTAGACCAGCCCCTATTTCTGATTTTCTCAGATTCGCTTTCCTCTGGTATGGTGCCTATGGATTGCACCATACAAGCGGATGTCGTTCCAATATTTAAAAAGGGATTACGATCTCAGCCTGGCAATTATAGGCCAGTAAGTTTGACATCTGTGGTGGGCAAATTATTTGAAGGCTTGTTTTTGTCCTAGTGAATGGCATTATGAACAGCAATCAACATGGCTTTATGAAGGATAGGTCATGTCAGACAAATTTGATTGCTTTTTATGATGAGGTAAGTAAGATGCTGGATAGTGGGGGAGCAGTATATACTTGGATTTTACGAAAGTGTTTCATACCGTGCCCCACAAACAACTGCTTTCTAACTAAGGGCTGTTGGACAAATGGATAGGAAACTGGCTACAGGATAGGGTACAGAGGGTGGTTGTTAATGGTACATGCTCTACTTGGAGTAAAGTTCTTAATGGGGTCCCTCAGAGCTCAGTATTGGGTCCACAAGTATTTAACTTTTTCATTAATGACTTAGGGGAGAGTATTGTAAGTAATGTATCATTGTATGCAGATGACAAAAATATCCAGCCCAATTAATTCCATCCAGCATGTGACATCCTTGCGACAGGAGCTTGACAAACTGGGCAGCTAAGTGGCAAACAAGTTCAATGTTGATAAATGTGAAGTCATGCACCTGGTATGTAAAAATATCCAAACCACTTATGATTCTGCAGTTCCTCTTATATGTCCTGATTCCCTAGAGTAAGAACTGGGATTTTACAGGAAAAACAGCATATGGCATATAACACAGTAACAAGTGAGCATATGTGCAGTATGCAAATGGTAAATTGCCTTGGTTTGTATCTATCATTTGAGTGCAATTGCTGTGGGATCCATAGAGTTAAAGGAACCTTCAATGTGGCAGTAGCTCCAGGGTTCTTCAGCTTCAGTAGGCACTCTTTTGATTGGCACATTTTCCCTATACTGCAATAACTATGTGGAATTTTAAGAAGCAGCTTTGGTGGCAAATACCTTTAATTAATACGCACAATTGCATATTCGTGTAGTGGGTAAGACCTCCATTCTCTTTCCGCTTCCAATGTTAGTAAGGTGTTGTACTATGTTAACCATTTAAATTTTGCAGAAAATGTGACGTTATAAATCCAGTTAACCAGCATATACTCTGCTGAGATTTCCTTAAAACCAAAGGACATGTGTACAGTAGAAGTCTTTCCTACTGAATGTTATCGGCAAAGCAAAAAGTATTGGAGTTTGAGCATCTGCCTTTTGTCACTTTATAAGAATGTATCAATCCAAAAAAAGAGGTATAAACCCAGTTGAGTTTTACATAGATGCTGTTTAGGTCATTTTTATAGCAGTGATAGAAGTGATATTGTCATTACATGAACAGACATTACTAACCTGCCGTGCTCTAACAGACAAAAAAACAGTGACTTATTATGAATTGCCTGTGGATATAAAATCTGCCATCTCATCTGCCATCTCATAATGAAAATGAAGGGTTATACTGTGAGAGCATGGGCCTCTTGTCATGTGTGCACCACCTCATTTAACCCTTTTCTTGTCTCTCATCCTTTCTACCTTTTACTCCTTTTTTATTTTATTTATGGCCTATTGAGATGGCATTGGCAGTACAAAGGAAATCCCTTCAGTTGCAAATTACACATAGTAACATATATAAAGCGCTGGGGTAGTCATTCAATAATAGCCCATTTCTCTGTCACACAATCCTTATAAAGCCCCCAAGGTTTTGCATCCTACAAAAATAATTATATCAGGCGTCGTATCTAAAAATGATCTGCAAGTTTTGCACCTTTTGAAATGTAATCTTAGCTGTTGTGTGCTATATATGTGTTGTGGACATATATTAGCAAGATATTGCCTGTATCTATAGATCAGTAAAGATTTGGAAAGCCATGGGATGCAACACACTTTACAACAATTAAGACAGCCACCGTTAGGTGAACTAAACAACTTGAATTATAGTAATGCACATATGCTGCAATCAATTACGGCCAGTCTAATGGGCCATGTTTGAATGGAATATAGCCCCCAGTCCCAGAGGCACAATTGATCAACTTCTCAGATATATTCCAAAACAAAATTTTTTAAAGTTAAAAAAACATATTTTATTTAGTCAAGCATAAAAAAGGCATACAGACCATTTTGTTGTTCCGCCTGCCTGACTAAACAACTTGAACATGTACACCGACCATTGACAGGATGGAGACACTAGAAAAGCATGGAAAAACTGGGAACCTCCCCTTATCTTTATTAATTGCATCTAAACTCCATTGATCTCTCAGGCTTTTCCTACCCATAACCATTGACAGCAGTGGGAATGTAACAAGCATATTTCAAATGAACAAATTTTGAATGCCACTATTTTTCTCCCTAAAAATAATAGCCACGCTGTGTACCCATTAAGGAAAACTGTTGAAGATGTTTCATGTGAAAGCTGCATCAAACAGCACAGTAAAATCAATTTAAAGCATAGTTAAAATGCTTTCTTACCTAATGGGAGCACCAACATGCAACTTTGAATGAACATTTGTCCATTGAAGCTATCATCAGTTAGTATATTAAAGAGTGCAGTTTTGCTGTATGATGGAATATGAACAACTGGGTGAATTTACTATAGGGTATATTGTCATCATGGAAAATGATTGGATGATTGAAGGAATGTTTGTAACTGTGACTTTGGTTGGTCAAACTGTAATAAAATAATCCTCATGCAGGGGTGTAACTATAGAGAAAGCAGAGCCTGCAGCTGCAGCAGGGTCCAGGAGGTATAGTGGGGCCCATGAGACCCTAAATAATGAGCAATGAGACCTTTTGTAAACTGTGTTCTGCAACATAAATGTCTCCTCGTGAAAACAAATATTGACATGCATTTATAAAACTATTTATAGATCTGTGTTTGAAATATGAACAAAGGGTTAGTATTTTGGGCTCTATAAACTTTTTCTGGGATCATTCCTTTGTCATCCATGGGAATACTAGTTGGATGATTTGCATTTTTATATGAAATCCTGACAGATATTAGTGATTTAATAAAAGTTTGGAGAAGCTTCAGAAGGTTCATATGAATCATATTAAGTTCTAATCCATCTTTGCACAATTAAAATGTAAAAATAGTCTTTTCACAGTACATTTATATTTCCTTACATACTTTGTGTTTCTCAGAAGAATTCTTTATAAAGAGTCAATAGAGACAATAGGGATTACTTTCTAACAAATCTACCATATTTGTACCTGTGCCCGCTTGCAACACTGCCAGGACAATAATATTATATAACAACATTTTAATAAGACAACATGGGGGGAATGTAATGAAAGTCGAAAAGAGAAAAACATTGCGCACCAATAAGAGTAAAAATCCACATCTCGCAATGTAATATTCTTCCTTAAACGGTTATTGCATTGCTAATCGTTATTGCGCATTGCAGAATGTAATTGCGCACACTTAAGAAGTGCTTGAAGGTGTCGTAATCTTTCGGAGCAAACATAGCAACTTTTTCAGTAAGAAGTTTTATTACATTGACAGCGCATTAGCGCAAAGTATAAAATTCACAAACGGCCTTCCGCTGGCGGAAGTTGTTGCTAAACAGTTTCCGGGTTCGCAGAAGGTATATTGCATTTGCGCAAAGCAAACTTTGTTCGCGCAAAGGCTTAAGTTTTCTCATTGCGAATAGTTTTTGCATTACCAACATATATTACATTCCCCTAAGTATCTTTAATGCAGAATGCACAATAAATATTGCCATATAATAATTGTATAATATAATTCTCTTTACAGGATTTGTTTCTTTAATTACATCAAAGAAGGCTTTTATATAT
Source organism: Xenopus borealis (assembly GCA_024363595.1). Classification (NCBI taxonomy): domain Eukaryota; kingdom Metazoa; phylum Chordata; class Amphibia; order Anura; family Pipidae; genus Xenopus; species Xenopus borealis. The sequence goes on from CM044436.1 coordinate 93,664,463, forward strand.
ATATATATATATATATATATATATATTATATATACTGATATTTTTGTACCCATTTGCCAATGAATAGGGGTAAAACCAAACATTTAGAGGCACATTTATCAAGATTAGAATTTCGAATTCATGGGAGTTTTTTTTTTTTTAACTCACACAAATAGATTTTACTCTAAATTTGATTGGGGCAAATTTATTTAAAAAATCCAATATTTCAAAATAGGGTGAATTTTACTGAATTAGAATTTATCCGAAAAGGATTAGCGTTAATAGAGGCCATTCAAGCAAATACATCCTTCTTTTTCTATGCTGTCTGATCTAAAAAATGATTTGTATTCATGAAATAATAAAATCTGTCCCAGGCATTTCCTCACTGCAAAAACAATTTGTCACATGAAACATAATTTTTTTTGCTGCTATTTATATTACAGAGTTAATAATTCGATAAAGTATAGTTTTTTTTGGAATTATGCAACATAAATTGACTGGATAAACTAAGTAGAAAACTAAGTTAGGTGAAAAAAAAGTCTTGTAGTGCTGTACTCTTTAGAACCAGAGAACCAGACTTCTCTGCTTACTAACTTCATTTTCTGAGCAGAGTTAACATCATAAGATTTGACATTTTTCACTTATTTTTCCACAGCAGGGGGCAATGTCGTTTCAGTTCATAAAATGAGCTGTGTAAAAACTGCTAATACCTGTATGGACTGTACAGATACCTGTGTGGAACTCAATAACCTTTTTTTGTTTGTTTTACTTTTGCTGAACATTCATTCAACATATAAAGATTCCACAGTCAAACTGCACCAAATTCAACTTTTCAATTCATGGGCTGCCCATCCACTAAATTAGAATGTAGGACATATTGAAGGTGGTGTAAAGAGCAGGGTGCAAAAGTGCAGGTCTCTGCCCTATGGCAGATGTTAAGGGTATGGACTTTTTCATAGATAACAGTATATCTTCAAAAGGGACAGTGTTTAATAAGATGTTGAAGTGATGAGAATAAAAAAATAGTGAGTGCTACAGGGTGCAGTTAGGTGTGGCCTGGACAGAAGTGTGGACATAAAAACTGACAATGTAAGTAGATAGTAAAAAGTTGTGTAACCTGTACAAAGCCATAGAAGCAGACAAATGCCCTGGCAACATTTGAGCACAGGCAAACGAACATACTCCTTATGTGACTTTTTTTTTCTTCCAGGAAATCACTAAACTCATTATCAGCCAAATTCAAAATGTGGCAGAAGACCACAAGAGGTCCCTCATTTTCACTAGCTCAAAAATATCTGACTCAGGCAAAACATCCAGAGTACAGTGTCCTGTACATTCCTTTTCTTGACTCATTGTGACTTCTAGAGGCATCCAGTATGTTAATACAGCAGCAATGAGGGCATTTTTCTTTGAACTTCGTCAGTACATTTGGATGGGGCTGATAAAAATTAAATTTCCAACCACTTAATGCAGGTAGACGTTGGGACGGCACTGCTTGTAGTTCTCTGCTAAATCCTTTTTCACTTCCAGGACCATATAACCTGTCTTCATAGCACTTCATTACTTCAGAAAACTGCAAAGACCCAGCAATCCAAAATCACTTTAACACACTTATTTGCTTGACAGATGGGATTGTAGACTGAGTGCTCATTAGTGAGTGAAGGATTCATTGGATACATCTCATGAGTGAGAAACAGGTTGGTGGGCTGAATGCAAACAGCCCTGAAAGTTAAGGGTTTCATGACACTTCCAACCTTTGCTCATCACATGTGATGACAGTTCATAAGAAGTAGTGACACTACTCAACATCTAAGTCACAGATAGATTTTACTATAACATAAAACTCAGTTTGAGAAAATCCCACTGCTGTAATATAAAAATAGGACTGATAAGGCTCATTTACCAAAAACCCCGGAGCAAGAGCTAAAGGCTTAAGAAGTGCTCCTTAGCTTGCATGGGATAACCAACTAATGCCTGCTCTGGAGGCAGAAGTGTGTTCAGAAAAAGATACAACTCTTTCCATACAATTATAGTAACACAAAGAGATAGCACAACTCATGAGTTGAGGTTCAAAGTGGCCCATTTTTACACCTTGCCCCATATAAGACAATATTGGTGAAAAGGACCATGTGCATTATCACATAGTAACCAGTCTATTACTGCTCTAGAACAATCAAAGCTAAGTGCATATTGTAGCAAAAGAAATAAAAGTGCAAAGAGACAAATATGTACTTCTATATACTTGGAGCGGGAGTACGCCAATACTGTCATACTGAGTACTGAGTACGCCAATACTAAAAGCTGCAGTGCGGGAAAACTAACATTATTGAAGCAAGCAGTGATTCCCAGTAACCTCATCTCCGCAGGTGTTAAATTGGTGTTTTTTAAGTGTCTATTGTATCAATATGTTAATGGACCAGATAAGGTATTGTCCATGTTACTGCTCAACCTCGTATTGTCTAGATCGAACTAATATCCTGATAAAAATAAATGGAATTCATATAGATTTGTTTGAAGGAGAGTTTTACAATTACTGCCCTAATTCACTGAATTAAAGAATAAGGATCACTTGAACCAATGCATATTTACTCCAGTACACATACTATGTTAACAATAGTGGGTTATAGGAATCACTTATTTTCCCCAAGATCTTGATTTTTTAGGCCCACAACCCATGCCATGAAGGATTGTGTTCCCCTTTTGAATTAAAATCATGAGCAGTTTGAGAGTCTGTGAACGTTTTAAGTTGATGGTCTCCTATTAGAATGTTTTCAACCTAAATAACAATATAAGGATGAAATGAATACAAGTGAAGTTGTTTAACTCTATAACCTCATCTGTACTGAGGAAAATAAAATACCTCAAAGTCCTAACCTAGAGATATTTGCAGTACTTAGTATCATTTTACAAGCTAAGGTAGCTTTTTCATCCTTCTATTCTTTACATTGCTTTATCAACACTACCTTAATAGCATGCATGACAATGAAACCAAATTCACTTAAAGGAACAGTAACGCCAAAAAATCTAATTATATTAAAGTAATGCGTGTGCAGGCCTGAGTGCACACATACACTATAAGAGAATCCTTTATCTAAATAATAGACATAAAGAAGAAACAAAGTAACACTTGGATGTTACTGTTTAAGATGGATAGTAATTTTTAAATGACACTTATTTATAATCCTTTGATGTTTTATAATACTTACAAGATAGTCACAATATATTTATTGTAATTGATACGATATGTATCGGTTTTTATTGCAATATTTTATTACCGGAAAGTTATTGTTGTAACAATCACAAAGAAGGCTTTCTACATGTTTTGTAACATTTAGAAGATGGTCACAATATAATCATTGAGATTGACATGATATGTATCGGTTTTATTGCAACATTTGTATCACGGGAAAGTTACTATTGTAACAATCACATAAAAGATCTTTTATATATTTTATTGCTGTCACTATTGAAAATTTGTACATTTTTATCACTAATGATTGTTTCACTATACATTGTGGGTAATAATGGAGGTGGTCGAATGTGACTCCTCCTCTTCCTGAGGGTATTTAAACACATGGTGCTAATGTTATAGAAATGGCTTGATAAAGGGTCAGAAGGGCCCGAAACGTTGCCTTGTAAACACTTGAAGTAAACACCAATCTTTTTCACAAATTCCGGAGTGCTGCTGTTTTTTTGGATACTGTATTTGGATACACATACAGGGCTGGATTTAAGCAATCTGCGCCCCAAAGCCGATTGGTCCCTGCGCCGGCTGCTTTCGGTCGCACTGCCCCCGCCACAGGATCCTAGTGCTGGCTGAGGTGCTCTCTAACACAGAAACACTGGGGAGTGTTAAGTCCCCAGTGCTGTAAAGATGCAGCTGAGTGGCATTCTGCTGCAAAAAATTTGCTGCCCCAGGCCCGGTCCTATGTGGCCTCGCCACAAATCCAGACCTGCACACATAGGAAGAAGATGGCATCTGGCAGGGGGAAGGGATGGGGCCTGGCAGGGGGGGAGGAGAGGGCAGATCCTGGAAAGGAGGGAGAAAAGGAGAGGGGACGACGCCTGGAAGGGGACATCCAAGGGGGCGAAACTGGAAGGGGAGGCGATAGCGGAGGTGGGATGGGGCGAAACTGGATGTGGTGAAGTGCAGAGCTGACATGGGGCAGCAAATATGTAAATCCGAGCCTGTATATACTGTTAGATCACCGAAAAAGGGGTCATGAGAAATAAATTAAAAGTTACTGAGATAACTTTCTGAGATAATAAAAGTAATTAGTGTGGGTTGTAAATGGTCCAGGGGTCTGGATTCAGTCAGGGCACAAAAGGGCAAATTCACTAAAGAGTGCAAGTTTACAGCCATCACAACACTTGCCCAGGCAGTGGCGTAACTACTCCCTGGTGGGCCCTGGTACAGGATGGGCACCTGGGCCCCCCTGTCAGCCCTTACTTCTATAAAACCCACGCTGGAGTGTTGATAGCATGTGTGCTGTAAAATTTCCTCCTAGATAACAGCCTGCCATTACCATTATAGTGGCTCTGATGGGCCCCAAGGGGGTGGGGGCCCTGGTGCAATTGCACCCTCTGCACCCCTGGTAGTTACGCCACTGTCTCCAGGTGAAAATTGGCTCAGACAAAGCTAATTCACTAAAGTGAGAAGTTGCATCCAGGGCTCCGAAAACTGGCAAATTTTATCTAGAATTACTTTGGTAGAGCAAGCAAATCAAAGTGAAGTTGCGCTAGTGTTCAATTCTGCCTAGAACAACAATCTTGGTCTGAGGCAAATTTGACACCAGCTTTTTTTGTACTTAGAAGATATTACAGTCAAAAATGTCGATGTAAGTAACAAAAGATTGAGGATGTTCTATGCATTCTGATGCATTTCGCCAGGTCAGAGCTGACAAAGGCAAGTCTGGGTAAAGAGGTAACGTTCAGTAAAATCTGCATCTTAGTGAATTTGCGTAGCTTTGTCCATTCGCCAGAACAAATATTTGCCTGCCTGGAGTGTGAGGTTGGCGAATTGGCGAAGTAACGAAATGACATCACACTGGCGAATTTTTGCTAGCGATAGTCACTTCGCCCTTCAGTGAGTCTGACGCATAGTTTGAACTAGACCAAGACAGAATAGGGTAAGGTTAACACAACAGTGCACAATTAGGAATTGGACTAGAAAAAAGTGAAGATACAGAATATAGTTCCATTGGCTAGGGTAACATATGGAAACAGAGCTTATCAACTTCATCTATACTTACCAGACTCAAAACTATCAATGTATGGAACTATAAAGAGAAATCTGCACGTGGAGCACCAATCAAAGCAAGCATAGCCCTTCCTCGTTTTCTAGAGTTTCCAAAAAATATGCTGCTGTGTAAACTCAAGTTGAATGAACAGATGTGCTCTTTCTGCTCCACCAGCAGTGTGCAAGTAACATCCTCTGAGGTCTCACGATCCTTGCCCGAAACAGATCTCCATGTACGGGACTGTACCAGATATATATTAACTTCTGTCAGGGCCTGACCACTTGAAACCTTTTGTGGGGATATCACTGTATACAGTACAAGTGCCTTACTCTAGTTCTATAATATACAAATGATTGCTGATGCCATCTGTCTATCTTGAGATCATCTAACCACGCCTGAACACTTAGAAATATGTAGGTCATTGCGTCATGATGTGTAAACATAGAGACTTTTTTCCCTTCTCATGTGGGAATGTACAACATGTTGATGGAAAAATATGCTCATCAAGTATGTTTTATTCTTTTTAAGAAAAGTGTATCTTTGTATGTTTTTGATATATGCTGATAACCAGAAACCATTTATGACTAACCTGATCAGAATAAAAGAAAATAGTGTATGTGGAAGGTATATGTAATAAGAAAACACAGTCCTACCCCTCACATATAATGCACATTGTTGTTAGGGGTTTATTGCTGTTAAATGTGTTTAAATGCGGGACGATTTTGTCGCGCGTCGCGTCAACTTTGTCGCGCGTCGCGTCAACTTTGACGCGTCGCGTCATTTTTGGTGCGCGTCGCGTCGTTTTCGCCGCGTCGCGTCAAAACCGACGCGCGACTGATGCGCGACTCGTTTTTCGGCGAATTTTCTCCAAGCGAATTTTCGCTGGTGATTCGCGAATTTATTCGCCAGCGGCGAATCGCGGGAATTCGCCGTTAATTCGACCTAGGCGAGTAAATTCGCCCATCACTAGTTCTGGACAGGCAAAGGAGCACGATTGTCTCACCAAGGATACTGGATTGAAGAATAACCACCAGACGCCACAGAGTGGAACAGGCAGGCCAGGCCAGGACAAGCAGAGCAGAATCAGGATTGGAGATAGCAGAATAATCACAGACAGACAATTGGAGATATCAGAGTAGTCAGGCAAAGCAAGGGTAAATACACAGTAGATCAGGCAGGAATCAAATAGCAATAGCACCAGGAACAAACTAATTGAGCCTAAAAAAGGGCCAAGTGCAGAAGACTGAATTCCCCTTTTATACTGTTTAACTTTCGTGCCATGCACAATGACGTTATCACTAGGGTTGCCACCTGGCCGGTATTTTTTTCAAGAAAAGGTGGCAACTCTAGTCATCACGCCAGCGCATAAACCCGGAAGTGTGCCATAGGGGAACCGGGGACAGAAGGGAAAGAAGCAGAGCAGCAGGCCTCCACCCCGATGGAGCAGTGGTAGACACCACTGCCCACTAGACCTCCAGGGTGAGTCCTTACAATATCCTTTCTAGAAGCTGCAGTGAAGGTTAGTCTAATAGCCCTGGTCAATATATATACTGTCTAATGGACGTTATTACTTAAACTTCATTCATGTAAATATGATTTCCAGGGGTGTTCTCAACATATTTATACCCAATGTTATAGGGATTCCAAAGTATGTGGAATTTAGAGACCATAAAATTTTAGTGTTTTTTTTTTTAATGACATTTCTGAAAATTGACTCAAAGCTGCTCTTGGTCTGTAAGGGACTGTTTTACAGGAAAAATCTAATATCTAACAGTAATATGTAACTTGAAGAGAAAAAATCTGTAAATATGCAATTAAGTCACTGAAACAAAAATAAAAAGAATTATGCAGGCATTGCTTCCATACATATGCTGTTGTCTTGGGGAACTGGAATAATCCCATATTCATTTTAAGGATCATATTCAAAGAAAATACACAGTTTACCACCATGCAGGGAAATTTATTCTGAGTAATTCTAAATTGACTGAACTGTATACTGAACTAGGCTTGTGTAGTTTTTTAAACTCCCATCAACTCGAAATTTGGATGAAAAAAGACCAACTGAAACGTATAAAAAAAAAGTATTTTTTTTAACTTCAAGTGACTAGGCTGTATTAGATCGTTCAAATCAAATTCAGATCATATTTGATGTATTTAAATAAAAAACTTAGATTTTTCATAGTCCTTGATATGACTCCAAATAGGTTCTATGAGGTCACCCATAGGGTAAAACAGCAATCTGACAGGTTTTAGATGGTGAGTAGTCGAAGCTGAATTTTTAAAGAGACAGTACATGATACATTTTGATATTCGAATTTTTAAATTTTTTAAAAATTCAAATAGAATTTGGACTATTCCCTAGTCAAAGTACATTAAAATTAGCTTGAAATTCAAATTTAAAAGTAAAACTTTTTAATTTGAACCTTGATAAGTCGGCCCCACTATGCATTATATATATATTAAAAAAGTATTACCTGTCGCCAAGAAGTCGTGGCAAAGTACTGCAAAGAACAATACTTTTAAAATAACAATCATATAATAATGTATCCATTGACCCTTCCCCCTTATACATAGGAAGATTTTTTTACAAGTGTCAAGAATCTGTAACATTCACACCAAAACCAAACACACACACATGAAGAATGTGTTCCCAGTACTATGTGTGATTCTTTGTCTCAATCCTAAACAAAACATGTTTTTCCAATAGTTAAAAATACATGCTGTCTGCCACAGAGTAATTGCTCCGTTTCTGGCATGAGAGTAAAACGTGCATTCTAGCATATTTATTGGAATAAAAAAAGTACAGAAAAACATGCACGTTGTTTTTCTACATGGAAATTTTAAAAAAGATATACCACCAGTTATGCATTTATTAGCTACTATGCTTACTGGAGGGCAAATAAACATGACACTTAATCATTCTAAATTTCTTTTTTCTTGTGCTTCCGTCTGGTTTCCCATGTAGTGGGCACATTGTTTATTTTGTCCCTCAGTGTATCATTCCTTATCAGTATGTTTTTTAATACCTTTAAATACTCATCAAGTGTTTTTCTTTGTGAAGTTTAAGATTTTCCCCTCAGATTTTAAAGGCTGTGCATGTTTTGAGAAGCAAAATTTTCATTTTTGCCCTAACGTTTGTTACAATACATCCTGACTTTGCAGAGATAAAAACAATATTTTCATAACACTACTCTGTTAGACTATTGTGTACTTTCTTTACAATGTTTTTCTTCCCAGGAGAATGTGTTAGGAACTTGTTGCTCGACTGGTATTTAGGAGAATAATTGCGACAAATCTGACCAAGTGTTATTTTTGGTAACTTGGCCAACATATGTGAATACAGTGTAAATTCACTGTACTACCCAGATCTTGTATAGGTACTTGTCATTTATTAGCTGGAAACTGCACTCAAAAGTAAGATGGCCATGGTGGATTGCTGATGGTGACAAGGCCTACAAACAGGTGAAAAAAAAACCTGCACAATAAATTTAGGGCCCTCTGTATTACTCAAAAGGTTTGTATTACTGCAAAAGGTTTGTGGTCTGTACTGAGTAATACAGAGGGCCCTAAATTTATTGTGCAGGTTTTTTTTGTGTATGTGGAAACAGTGTTTGTAAGCAGCAGAAAA
>CM044436.1:93679371-93689928 GCA_024363595.1 Xenopus borealis
GGCAACATTCAAATGGGAAGGACAAAGAATACTAAAATATACTCTAAATACTAATGAAAAATCTCTTCCTAAGCATTAAAATAAAATGTCATAAAAAAGAGAATACATATAGTTACTGCCATAATTCTTACAGACATATAATGGCAAGGGAATCAGATACTGACCATCAACTCTTTGGACAAAGTACTAGTGGTCTCTATAGATAAAAATTTGTCCCCACCAGTTTCTATAATGCCCATTTACTGCCATATCCAGTTAATGGCATTAGCATTTGGTGTCTCTAGTGATTCCATGTTTTGATAAATTATAGTAGCAGCCCACTTCTAATTCAGTCCAAATATGGGTTAATGGAGGGAGGCAAGTAGTTCTTATTCTTGGTTAAGGGTGGGGTTCAAGAGTCCCTAGTGTCCCTAGTGTCCCTCACAATTGGTGGTGTCAGTGCTGCATCTAGAAGTCAACAGGGGCATAGAGAAGTGTCTTTTTATATTAGCCATGGGATGCTGATCATTTTGCAGATCCTGTCTCTTGATGACTGAATGGGTTTCTTTGGTTTCATTGGATTCAGCACTGAAAAGTCTATGCATAGGGTAGAAAGAATTACTCAGGAAAGCAATGTGGGTAAGTTTTTTCAGCATAATAAGTAGATGCAGCAGCTATTTCAAGTTTGATAACATGTCCCATCCTGATTATATAATATATAATAAGCCAAAAGCTACTGTAATTTGCCAATTGCCAGAGCAGAGTGGTGAATGATTAGCAGATGAATCCACTGAAAGAGCCTAATGGCATTATTAAAGATTAATTAAGGAAATAGCCAAGTATGGGCACAGTCAGGACATAAGATTACTGTAACCCTTCCCGCCGGTCATGCGCCAGAATTGTTGCCGGCGTCAAAATGGATGCGCGCCTCCAATTGGGCACGCGTTGAAATGGACACTCGTGCCAAAATGCTCAGGTGCAATGACCTCTATTTTGGGCGCCCATCTTTTTATTGGTTCCTGATGTGTCCGTCCTTGCTCAGCCTGCTCCTGATTGGTTCCTGGTCCTTTAAATACCTTATTGTACCAGAATTGGGTTACTGAGAAAAAGAAATAAGACTTTCTGACCTATCCAGTTGCACCCACTACCCTACATATTGTGCCATTTGGAGTCCTGATGGGACAAAAACCCCTGTCTTTGATGAAAGCTTTGACTGTCTGCATGTACAATCACATGACTTCACTAGATTTTGTGGCATGAGATAAAAAGCATGGCAGTAAGGGTTAGGCCAGACAGGACGATTCGGGGAGATTTGTCACCTGGCGACAAATTGGTTCTTTTTTTGGGGCGACTAATCGCCCTAAACTGCTTCCCCCTGCCCTCCAGCTGATTAATGAAGAGTTGCCTGCACCTATTCACACGCGGTGCTGCGTTTTCCGAAGTCGCTCCAAATTGCTTCCGCCAGGTGACGAATCTCCCCGAATCTTCCCGTCTGGCCTACCCCTAAAACCACAAGTATTGTACATACCTATAGGGTAGCTTTTTCAACATTGGAGTTTTTAAAGCAATTCAAATGCAAAACACGCAAAACCTTGAATAAATAAAATACAGTATCTACAGTAAAAGCTGACGAGTTTATGTAGAAATTAATGGGAACTGTATTTGAGATTTTGAAGGTAAAATGGGATTTCAGTTTGTTTTAGTTGTTTTTGCGAATTTGCAAGCAATTGAGTTTTTGAGAATTTGGAAAAAAAAACACTGAAGATGACAATTTTGATAAATATACCACTATATGGTGAAAAGTATCTGGCACAATTTTTTATACGTTTCCAGATACAAATCCAGGTACTATGGCTAAAGTCATGTACTGTAAATGGTTGGAATACTCACTGCTGAGTTCCAAACTGTCTTCGGAAGTGTGAAATGTGTAGGGGGTCACAACCACTGGATTTCAGTGTTTGAAATGTAACCTTTGAAGTGAAAGATGATATGATGTCACCGACATAAGATTGAGGAGGATGTAGCTTCATTTTATCAGTTCGCCTGGACTAAGGTGGCGAAGAAAACTCTGGCAAAACGGGTAATGCTGTGAAAAATTTGCACTTTAGAGAATTTGCGGAGCAATGACTGTTCACCTGTTCCAAAATGCTCCTGCCAACAGGACACAAAACTGCGCTAGCGACAGTCTTTTTCACTTATTAAGGATTGTTTTCTTTATTTTGTTTCAATGTGCTGTACAATTTCACAAAAAAACAGTGACGGGAAAAAAACGCTGACATAAACTAATACAGACTTAAGATAAATCCTTTGTTGTCAGGGTACTAGTTTTGACCACACAGTAGTTATTCATGTTCTGTTCTAGTAATTTATTGTTTAAATGAACAGAACTTGCTGTCCAACTAGCAATCCTATATAATAAAGTTCAAGTGTCTCTGCGTCCAGTCCCTGTGTCCGTGGAATTGCGCTACTGCGCATGTGCCGCACGGACCGTCTCTGGCGAATTTACGCTAGCGAAGTAGGCAGACATGTAACTTCGCACCCTTACTCTGTGGCGTGTTTTACCATTGTGGGTGATAGTCTGAAAAACGTAAATACGTTACCGTTCGCCGACCAGAGCGTTAATTCGCACGTTACTGAATTTGCGTAGCGCAGGCGAAAATTCGCCTAGAACAATTCTGTTTTTTATAAATGTTTGACTACATATGTTCTAGCGCCCGTTAATTTAACGGCCTTAATGTCTAGTATATATATAAATGATAATTCATGTACATCCATACACGTGTACAGTGCATATTGTATCATTGTATAAAATTCTAGGCTAATGTTCTGAGAAAGTTAGTTTGTGCCAAATGAGAGACAGCTGCCATTTTTACAGATTCAGTAGTGCATATTATTTGGGAAAGTTAAACAGATGCCGAGCCCCTGTGCGAGCGAGGATTTAGCACAGCTGCATTTCATTTCTCCTCTGAACTGGTGATTTACAGGAGGTCGGCCAGATAGTAGCAGAGGATGAGCTATTTTCTCACACTAGAAATGTAAAATTAATTCTTTAAATGTGTACAGTAAATAGTTCTCATGTCAGACGTGCATGTCTTGATTCAATGGTGTCCCTTTTGCCTGTAGCCTTTGTATACCAGTGCAGCTCTGTTTAATTAAGGGCAGCTCTCCACCCATCATGCTAATAAGAACAGGAAGAAAGATGTACCATTTAAGTGCATAAATATGTGTATGTGGCTATTTAATGTATATTGGAAAGTTTGGAAAGTTTCAACTTGCAATTAATATGCTAATATGGCATTGTACATGAAATAAATGAATATGCTTGTTTTTTGACCTGTGATTTATTTACAGTTCTTCAATAAGTTGATGGGTGAGTGAGTAAAGTTGTGAAGTAATAAAATAATCTGCTTTCTGCTGAATTGGTGCCAGATATGTAGATATCTTTTAAATAATTCCTGTCTAATTTTCAACCCTGACAACATTGGTTTGGGTCCAGATCTTTCATGCAAATCAGTTGCACCTAGTTTTCAGCCCAAAAAAAAGGGTTCGAAGCCCGGTGCTCGATGGTGGAGGGGTCGGCACCCTCCCAATGTAATAGACAAAACATCCACCGGCACACAAGGCAAATACAAGCAGGGTCAAAGCCCGTGCAACTTTATTTGTGAGCACATCGTTTCGGGACAAAACCTTGACAAAGGGGTTTTGCCTCGAAACGTTTTGCTCACAAATAAAGTTGCAAGGGCTTTGACCTAGTTTTCTGCTACATAAAGTTTGGCTATAAATGGTGTAAAATGCAGGGAATCTTATTTCCAACATGGCACGCCTCCAAAAACAAGACAAAATACTGTCACACAGTCAGTAGCCCAATAAAGCTAACAAAGAGAGGGACTATCTGGGCAAACAAATGATAGATTTAAGGGGTTATGTAGTAAAAGTCCCAAAGTTTGCACCAGGTCTAGTCTCCTGTATCAAAGTAAGGTGGAATGAAGAGACAAAGGCAACAAGAATTTGCTGGGCTAATATTTTACCTACAGGACCAGTGACTGATGGCTCTAGATAGAGTCAGGGCCTAGCAGCTCTAGTAGGTTGGAGTTGGGACCAAGGAGGAAGCTGTATGCAGAAAAGTTCACTTAGCCACATCCAAGGGGTTAAGAGAGTTTGTAGTCATTTCCAGGCAACAAAACCAGGGCAGGCAGCAAGTAGCGTGGTTAAAGCAGGAGACCAGGAACAGATGGATCAAGGCAAAATAACAATTTAGGAAGACCCAGGACCTTTAGCAAGAAATACCTATATTTGGACATTAAACCCATGTCTCTGGTGTCCTTTTATTTATTTTTTGTTGAAACGCAGTGTGATAATGTTATGTGCCACTGCATTATGACATGGTGCAATTACAATAGTACACACCCATGGGTGCCGTCATCTTGGATCTGAAACAGAGCTCTCAACAACCAAGTGCTCCTGACAGATAGGCAATTAATATATATCCTTGAAAATGAATAAAGTTCTCTTTTTTTGCTTTGTGTTGTAATAAAAATTCTGATAGTTGAAATTTTCATGTAAAACCCAATAAGGCCCATTCATGAGGGACTGCAGCAAGAGCAGGAGGCGTGATATGAATACAATTTTTTTTTAAAGTCTGTAAAGAATGTAAAGTCTTATACATGACCCTTCTGGAGCTACTTCTGATCTCAGAACCCTTCAGTGGAACTGCTGAACTTGCTGAAGTTAGCAAGCATTAAGTATGGGGCTCCCTAGCGTCTTGCATTTCATAGCAATCCCCAGGGCCACTGACTGATAAGTAATGGCAGTTAAACTGCTGTGGAACATATGGCCACTATATAAATAAAGGATAATGATTAGTAACTTATAACAGCATATTTACATTGCCTTCTCCCATGGAATATACAGGAAGCTCATACAATGTGGCCTGTCTTTCTCCCACTTGAATCTTATTTACATTCAACAAAAGAAAAATGACTTACATGTCAAAGGGGGCCTAAAGCATATTGTAAGGCAATTAAATGGCTAAGGATCATCAACCAGTTTAATATACTGTAGTTATGGATTCATTTTTGCACAATCGTTTTGTTATTTGTTCCCTGGACTAATATATTAGAAAGAAATGTATACCTGCTTGACTTTTATCTGCATCAATCTTTGTTCACATTAGGTAATATATAATAGAAGTCATTTATGGCTCAGTGCAGTGTACAAAATGTAATGTTTTTTTTAAACCTCAAATGCAACATTTGCCCCATAATTCCAGAATAATTGCTGCTGTGAGGGGGAGTTGTGTTTGCCACCAATGCGCTTGGTACAATACAACAAAGCACTTGTAATTGTGCTGTAATTTTACTTGTTTGGATTGTGTCATTTCCGGCATGTGTCTACTGGTGTCTACCTGTGATTCTTTAGTCAAAAATCTGATGTAACTATTGACACAGCCAGAAACTAGATTCTCCCCAGATCCCCTACCTCAATATGTTCAACACTGCACAATTCAGAACACTAGTGCTGGAAATGAATCGTATACTATGATACCTATAATGAATGGCATCAATGCATCAATTTTTGCATGACAGCTTATTTGGGTGGGGAGGAAGTGGGGGCAGGGTTGGTGTCGTCAGGGACAGGGTTAATAATATTGGGAACTGCCATTAACATGTAGGGGAGTGTTAGTGATGTTTGAAGCAGGCTATGACATGGCAACCTGTGATTGGTTGTATTTTGCATCAACCAGGGGACCCCATTTCTAAACTTCTAAAAACTGAATGGGCAGCTTTGGACCAAGCAACCCATGCAAAAAAACTGGGTTCCCTGCTTTGGAACCAGACAGGTGGCAAATGATTTCTATTTTTTAAAATTGTAATTGACTTACAAACCAATTTTACAGTAAATAGCTGCTCTCATAATTAAGAATGAATTGTCCTACCAGCCATGAGTCATGCTAGGAATGAAGCACAGCTGATGTTCTTCCAGACCCTGAACTAGAGGTAGGAGACAGAAGAAGTATAGCATAGCCCCCCCCCATTGTTGCACCTTAGACACTTCTGATTTTCTACAGTATTTGTTAGAAAAGCATCATAGCAAGCAGAATATATGCTACCAACCATTTTTTAGCCTTGCTATACAAATAAAGAATAATTAAAGAACATGGTTTATACAGAACCAGGTTATCGGATGTTACTAAATAAATGTCTATATGCTGATATTGCTTGTTTTGAGAGGCAAGTATGGGAGCCAAGTATTGAAATGGGTCAGATATTGGATCTTTATCTAGAATGCTTGGAACCTGTGGTTTTCCAGAAAAGGGATCTTCTCAAAATTCTAAACCCAATAGGATTGTTTTGCAATCAGCCCTTTCTGATATTTTAGTGAATATTAAGAGCATTCTGTTATTAAAATAATGATTTGTTGAAGAATATAGGATGACATTACTGCCTTTCAATACTAGGGTCTTAGGTTTGATTCCAGCCAGGGTACTGTGTGCCTGGGGTTTGTGTTCACCCTGTGCTTAAAGAGATTTGCCAAAACATACAGAATAAACCTGATAAAATTGACCTTATGACATATTAATTTGATAGGAGCATTACATGTAAGTTCATCTGGGGCAGGAACTAAGGGAATTGATGTAATAACTGTAAACCCCTGTGGAATTCTTATATACTATCATAGTACTATATAGGTAAGCATAACATATATAGCACTATTGGAAAATACATTGGCTTTTTTATGAGTTTTCTCTATAATTTATAATAGATTATTTTAAGTTTTAAGCAATCTATTGAGATATGCACTAATCAAATACCACTTAGAAGCATATGACCTGTTAAACAAGGCGACACTGTGTGTTCCTGCAGCATCATTTGTTTTAATGAGCCACAAATTACACCTAATTGCCATGCTTTAGTCAATTAAGTGTATGAGGCATCAAATGCTCTAGTGAACAAATGATAATGTGTTCTGTGAACTCAGTACTTTCAGAAGCACCCTGGTGGTTTTGGTCTCTGGCTCTTTATCGTAACGCATTGTAAAACTAATAATTCCATATTGTTTATTGAAGCTTAACGCTGAATTGCAGCTGGACCATCATATCACATGTGTGGGTGTTTATGTGACGGTGTAAGGATTGGGCACAGTCCCTGGCAGGTTGGCCATATCTATTAGGGTTGGGGCCTGCAGTGTACAGATACAATGTACAGTGTGTTTAAAATATTTTATTACCAAATGTTTTAAGTCTATGGGGCAGGTTTACGAAATTCACGTGAATAGATCGAAGTTCGATCGAATTCGATCGTACGATTTTTTCGGATGATCAATATGCAAATTTGGCCACTTTGATCATCAAATATGCAAAATTTGAATGATCGAATAGATCGAATGATCAGATATTCGATAATTTGACCATTCAATGATCGAAGGACTTTAACTTTAAAATTTTATTCGACTGCCTACTTCACCAGATTGAACCTACCGAATTGCAATAGAAGCCTATGGGAATCCCCCCATAGGCTTTTTTTTTTCAAACACCTGCTCGAATACCATTCGTACAATCGAACATCTCGATCGTTCGTATCGTACGAAGTTTTCGAGTGCTTGAAGGAAATGTTATGATTTTTTTGTGAATTCGAACGATCGGTATTCGATCGTACGATTTCATCGAGAAATCGAATAACGAGGTAAAAATAGCCTAAAACTATTCAATAAGCATTTGATATTCGAATGCTTATCGAATTTCAAAGGAATTCGAGGGTTTTTAGGGGAATAATAGTAAATCTGCCCCTTTGTGTGGGAAGACGAAGGTGAATTTCAACCTTACTGAGGTTCATCAATGTTAAGATTTCTGACATCATATCTGGCCCCATACAAACAGTAAACTTAGAAACCTAAAACTGAATTAAAAAGTCTTACATTCCCTATAATAGGAAAATTGTTATAGGGAAAAACCTAAACAACACAATCTGCGGTACTTAAGTTTGATTACAGGCAAGCACAACTGCACAGTAAACACAATACTGCCAAAGCCTGATTTTACTGTACTTTCTGTTGGGGACAAGGCAAATCCTGGAATACATAAAATAGTCGTACATAAAGGATTTTCCTGTAAAAATTACTTCAATGTGGGAAATGTAACATTCACAGGGGTAAACAGGGGGTTTTAAGCAAAATGTTTAAGCCATAACCTAAAATGCAGGAAAATTAACTAAATAACCAATTAAATACTCCAATTGAAATGCATTAGAACATGAAGGGACACTAAAAAAAACTAAAATTCCTGAAAATATAAAATTAAGAAGCATAAAATTGGGGTTTGACTATAAGTTAACTTTGAAGTGGCTGATGCATAGCTAGTAAGGATGATTCTCATTGGAACATTTTACTGCCTTTGTAATAAAGAATTGATTTGATATGATTTCTACTTTGGAGAACGGGACTGCAACAAACTCGCGTATTAGAAAATGGCTTAGCCTACAAGCAAAATATATGTAACGCAGGGAGTTAATGAAGCTGTATTGCAAAGGTTATATTATGTCTCCACTACTTTGTATCAAAAGAAATAACATAATTAATTTACAGCCTATAAAAATAGCTTCCATTGATAAGGAAAGCCTTGATTGCAGAATTCATGTGAGAAATGGTACTCAGCATATGAACTAAAACAAATGTTATGCATAGTATCATTTGGTAGGCTTATAACTCATGAGGCTTTATTGTAAACAAGTTGAAATAAAATAAATGTAATTGTCCTAAAACTAGCTAACAATATCAACAATATAATCTAATCTGCTAATCTGCTACTTGTATTATCAGCATTTATCCTGCTTAAACCTTTTAGGGACAGGCTTGTTTCTACTTCTGCACATAGGGGCAACACTGTTTAAATAATCAGCAAAGTTAGGATGGAACCCATGGTCTGTAGAAATAATGCAGCAAACAGAATGCGCCTCTGTTAGCCAGTAATGAAGACACTCACTTTTCAGTTTTTATCTGAGGATCAAGCTACTGTATTTATAGCCCGAAATAACAACATCTGCAAAGTAGAAATCAGAAACAAGCCCTTGGTGGCCATTATATTTCAATAATAACTACATGGTTTGAGGCACATCCCACAGACCTTGGGCAGAGAGAAAAGTGTCAAAGCTGTGATATCTAAATCTAAATAAGATATTGTAAGATCTCCAGGGCTGTGGACATGCAGAATAGAACTGCCAACGGCATTAAAAACAAGTTACATAAAAGCACTGAGAATGTAAATGCATATTTTTTTTAAATGATTTCTAACCAAGTTTCTGGCAGACCGGATCTGTGAGTCATTTTATACTGTCAGAGAAATACACCTGCTTGTCTCCTAAAGTTTTGTGCTTTTTCTAGTTAGTGTAGTTCATTGTCTCTTCAACCAGCCAAGACACTTATTATTCCATAATATAAAGGCTACAATGCCACCCTTATAGCTAATGTTCCCTGAAATACTTTATACTATTATCATTCAGCTAGCAAGAATTGTTCCTCTCCTGTCTATTGTGCATCCACTGTGTTTCAGAAATGTAAGCAACAGGTCCACAGCAAGGCTATTTTTTTTCTTTAGCTGTCAAATAATACATTAGAAATATCTAATTATGACTGCAGCGGAATTATAGACAATACAGGGGAGACAATAGCTCAAACAGAATATTATTATCTCCTTAATAAATATAGAGAATCTGGTGTGGTATAACTGAGAAGTGGCGATAATCCATAGGGTTTTGCAAGTAATGGCTTAGACAGACAAAAATAATTTATTTTTCTAGTTATTATGCTTCAGACCTTATACTAATAACCCCAGTATTAATTCTGCTAGGCAGTACAGTAGTTACTGGTTTGAAACACTGTATAAGGAATGTTAAAAATAAGCTTGGGCTATTCGATATGTAATAGCATGTTGGCATTACTTATAATGGCCATAAAAGAAACAAAAATGAGCAGAGATTATATATCATTCACATCTGTCCCTGCCCCAGTGGAGCTTACAGTTTACTGTCCCTATCACAGTCACACGTAGTATGGTCAATTTTAGCAGTAACCTGCTTTTAGAGTGTGGGAGGAAACCCACAGAAAGAACATACAGACTCCTCGCAAAGAGAGAAGCAAGGAAACATGGAAGCAAGGAATAGGACAACTGAGTTCAGTATGGTAGTTGAATAATGCAACAATTAGATCCAACGCTTCACCTGTGCAAAGGCCACACCAGTAGACCCTCATCTGTAAATTCCCAATAAAGCTGGAGGGAGCACACAATCAGCAGGCTTGGCTGCAAAAATTTATTCAAACCACGACATGTTTCGGATCAGCATGGATCCAAGGATCCATGCTGATCTGAAACATGTCGTGGTTTGAATACATTTTTTGCAGTCAAGCCTGCTGATTGCGTGCTCCCTCCAGCTTTATTGGGAATTTACAGTATGGTAGTTGAACCAGGTCAATCCAATACTGACAGAAATACTACATCAAAGGAAAATAGTGTGAATAATTTAAAGTCCATAGGCTAAACATTATCTATAGCCAAGAGTTGAGAATGATGTAACATAAATGATTGGA
>CM044436.1:93690239-93733073 GCA_024363595.1 Xenopus borealis
CATTGTATTCAATTTAATGCAATGTTCATTCAGTTTCAGGGATTAACTATTGAGTGGGTGTGATAGGTCAGCTCTAATGCCCAAAGCACAGAATGGAGACTGCTTGAAGCATTTCTCACATTTTTTGAGAATTCCACATGAACTTTAACCCTTTGTATATGAAACATAACCATAACTAGCTAAATAAATATATCACACTTACATGTTACCAATGGGAAGATAATGGACTCACACTGCCTATGATTAGCTATCTGCATGTAGATACAGTTATTAAAATATAAATACCATCTCAATTTAGATGCCTTTTACACGTTGCTTTTCTCTATAAACATCGCCTATTTCTAAATATATAAGATCAGCAATTGTGAATCACATTAGATGCTGCCTGCTGGGTACAGTTCTTTAACAGTCAATGCATCTCCAGGTATCCGAAGATCACATTGCTTTCCAGTTCACTTGTTTCCCCTTCACATGTGTCAACATGTCCAAAAACTGAACATCACTTCAAACTAAACCATTAACTCACATTAAGGGTAGTGAAACCAGAGAGTAAGATATAATAATCCTTTAATCTGAAGGTTGAAAAGTATATGCAGAACCATTTTAATAACCTTCCATTTTGTAGGATATTCTCACCAAGCTCTTTGGTATATTATCTAAAGTTCTGTTTCGAGTTCACAGAGTTCATTTCAGTTTCTCATACAGTAATTGTTATTTTGCACATATTTAATCAATTTCAGGATATTCACCATACAAGATCCTTTAACTCTAGTTCACCACATCAGTCTAATTCTTTAGAAAGAATTCATTTTTTTTTAAATGTGACTAAACTAAGCAAACCAAAATATACTGACTGGCATTGGGTTATGATGACTGTTGTAGGTCATTGATGAACTAAAACCTAAAAGTGAACATATAGGGGCAGATTTATCATTGGTGGAATTTCGAATTAAAAAAAATTTGAAATTCGACCATGGGAATAGTAGGGAAGTAAAATCCTTTGAATTGGAATATCAAATTAGAAGGATTTTACCGCAATTCGATCGATCGTTCGAATCGATCGATTTGAACGATTTTATCGATCGATTGAATTTTTTTATTCGATCTAAAATAATGATTCCCAATTTGGTTGGTTCTGGCGAACTAGGTGATCGAATAAAAATTTAAAGGGGAAGTAATTCGACCATCGAATAGTCGAATATATTAAAATTTTATTCTAATATTCAAATTATTCGAATTTGAATATTCGATGGTCGAATTTGCCTAATTTGCATATTCGAAGATTTGAATTTGAATTTATTTTTAATTCGATCGAACTTCGAATTATTCTCGTCAATTTAGTAAATCTGCCCCATAGTGTACCTTGGAAGTTTTCAGCTCTTTCCGATTCCTTTAACGCATTCCTTTACTAACACTCATGGAAAATAAAAAATCAGCATGACATTAAAACTTTTGTGGCACCTTCATTAGGTATATTTTCTAAGCTTCCACAATTTAAGGGAAGCGTCGACATCTGTTGTGCAGTCATCAATATGAAATGATTGTAACTTATGTGCAAAAGGCAACAGGTGCTTTGAACAGTGGCAGCAATTTAAAAAATGTTAATTTCAATTTTTTGTAGCCTTTCAATAAAAATCAGCTGTATCAGTCATGCTGAACATTATTCATTTTACAAGATTACATAATCTTACAAGATTACTATATTTATACTATTCTAATATACATAATGG
Organism: Xenopus borealis; assembly: GCA_024363595.1. Lineage (NCBI taxonomy): Eukaryota > Metazoa > Chordata > Amphibia > Anura > Pipidae > Xenopus > Xenopus borealis. Next base: position 93,691,970 of record CM044436.1, read on the forward strand.
TTATCAGAAAAAATCAGACTTTACTTTCCTATGAAAAAGAGATGATATATTCTTTTCTTCCCAAGGCAAAGAAATAAAAATGAGCACATTTCTAAAATACTGAATCCTGTTACATCATTTAAAAGTCTTTTAAGGAAGCACAGTAAGAGAGGAAATGCAGATGTTCACATGGGAGGCTAAGTGCTTAGTCTCAGCATTAAAGGCCCTAAAAGGCTGCCGCTGATATTCTCTAAAATAAATGCATGATAGATAAAAATACACAAGATTATAAAAAATGTTTTAAATTGAAACACATAGAATTGTCTGATTTTGTTGCCCATAGATTTAATGTCACAAGGGAATCTGAAGACTTAAAATAATTTTATATTGACCTCTTACAAACTATTTAAAATGATGTGATTGTAAGTGCTTGTTTGCAAGCAAGAGATCTGCTGTTGATGCTGCCAATAGACTGCTCCTCCTCCATACTCTACTGTACATCACAATATTTGACTCTCTTACGAATAAGGAGATCATCCTATGTTTTAAAGAAACAGATGATGTATGAGTGGCCATGCACCTACAGTCCATTGTTCCATTTATTTGGACCAACACTTGATGACATGGTGAATTGGCAGATTGAATTGTCAAACATGTCAGATCAGTTTGGCAGGATGGTCAGTTGAAACAGTCCACCAACCTTGCACTATAAACAAATGGCCGGAACATATGGTTGAAATGAGTCAAACTGCAGTAAAGGTAAACAATGAACCACTCATAATAATAATAATAATAATAAATATAAGCAAAATATAGTTGTAAAGAAAAGGAAAAAGATACTGCACAAAGGTGTAAGGGCCAATGGGGCATGTGGCAATTTATATGAATGGAAATTTCAGCAGTGTTTTTAAAAATGTTATAGTGCCCATTTAATGGACAGACAATTTTGAGAGTTTTGAGCTGAGAACTGGAGAACTGGATAAGGAATATATTACAAAGAGTGGCAATAAATGCAACATTTTTTATTTGGACCTGTGTAGCTAATAGAGTAGCTTAGGGGTCTGCCCATAGTCCATTAGTTTTTAATTTATTCATAAATGACCTTGAGGTTGGCATTATAAGTACTTTGTGTTGCTCGTGACCGTACAACGCTCCAATGGGTATTTTTCAGTGTTTTGAATAAATTAGGCAGCAATTTGGCAAATTAGATTTAACACTGATGAATGTAGGTTATTTATCTGAAAGAAGAATGTTAGCTCTACACTAAGTGGAATTGTGTTCCTTAATTATGAATTTAAAGGTTACTTTAGATACAAGGCTTTGCTGCTTTCGACATTGCTGGCTCAAGATAATGAAGCTTTTTTTATAAAAATGTCATTGACTAGATATTTTTTTTCTCTATATAGATCCCTAGTAAGAAATCACCTTCAGTAGAGCAGCTTTGGGTGCCAGCTTATAGTAATGATTTTTATAAACAGCGCAGAAAACGTACAGCTAAGAGGGTGGTAAGATGGTGGAAATACTTAAAAATTTGTCTAATTATCTAATTATTCTGAGCCCCTCCCCCATTTAGACTGGAGGAAAGATATTTTCATTTGAGGTTACATGATTCTTAGCTGTAAGGATGGTGAGGCTGCGATAAAAATCTATTTTATCCCTTTATTTTTATTATGTAAATATTTAAGCAATGCTGTAGTGCTAAGTCCACCTGTCAGCCTATATAGGACAATGCCATGCTGAGGCACTTCTTCTTTTTGGCCTGAAACATCTTGAAGCAAGAGCAGACTCTAGTGGCCAGTCCCTTGGGGGAAAGGTTTGTGCCATAGGGCTAGCCAGTGGATAGTAGGGGCAAGTAAGTTAGCTCCAGGAGTGAAAGATAGAGAGGGCTAGTGAACATGGACAGCCTGTTGTCCCAACAAGAAGTATTAGTTTGGGCTAGGGAGCTGAGTTGATTGTACACATCGAGGGAAGTAAGCGTTCAGGAGTAGGTTAGAGGAGATCCTACTAGAGAAGCTTGGGCATTGTATGTGAGGGCACCTCAGAGATCAGGGGTAATAGTCTGTGACAGAGACACTCCTCTTGGTGTATCTTATAGGACGAGGGCCCTGGGAGCATCAGAGGGGTGAACGCTGTGGTGTATGTGAGTAATTGATACTGTATGAAGAATACCCTTGTGGTCAACCAGAGCCCTGGTCTGCAATGTAAACTGTGCCCTGCAGAAGGTTGCAACATCAATAAAATTGTTTAAAGTCATTGCAATTACTATGAAGTGTCACCTTCTGTGGCAAAAGTCTTATACTGATGATCATCCATGGGACAGGAGCCTACCAACCAGAAGAGGGGCCCTTTTACAAGCAGATGACATGTTATGAAGAAAGGTGGAAGCAAGGTGAGTCCATTAAACATGTGGAAGGTCTGGACAGGCAGCAAACAAGGGGAGTCTGATAAGCAGACTGAGGTCAGGGACAAGCTGAAGACAGAAGATATTCCAGAAAACAGACTATGGTCAATACCAGGAGGTCAGTCATAAACAGGAAAGCATCAGGAACAAGGGCACTGGAACAATGCAAGGACTAGGAGCTCAGGAACCAGGTTTTCAGTGCTGCCATACAGTAATTTCAGTGCTGCCATATAGTAATTACTACTCAGCCTTTAGATATGTCCAACCTGTGGCCCATGTGAAGCCCCAGACAATGTGGCCCAGGGAAGCCAAAAGGTTGGACACCCCTGCTTTATATTGTGACATTTCCATTCTATGTTTACTGTATATTGTGAGTTGGTCCCTAAGCTCAGTAAGTGACAGAAAAGAAGATGGGGAGCTACTGGGGCATTTTTGGAGACACAGATCTTTACTGCTAAAGGGCTGTGGTTGCCTTGGGCTGGTACAGAAGCCCAAAACATAATATACAACATTTCTAGCCTACTTCTTAAGTTACTAGTTAAGCTTTAGCTCTCCTTTAAAGCCCCTAAAGTAATTAATTGGAAACACTGGAGGTTAACGAGGTAGATAGAGTTGCGAGTGCAGCAGGGAGAGGAAACATCACTATCAAAATGACAGACCCATACTAATTCAGAAAGCCGCAGGGGCTCTGTAGATTCATACAGGTACTGTTCAAGACAAAGTCCATAATTCAATTTCAGACCATACTTGAAAGCTATATAACTAGATCAAGTTAATGTGGATGGCTTAAAGTAATTGTCCATGGTTTATCACAATGTTTGCCATACTTTATAGCAATACAATGTGAAAGTACTTCCCCTTTGCAGCTCATTGCCGGTCCAGTGTCTGCTACAGACTGAAAAGGATTTATCTCTGGTCAAGCTTCAGTCCAGTGACTCACGGATATTAATAGAAAGTTTTGGAAAGAAACACAATCTTCTGTTTATTCATATTATGGAAAACACTCAATGCGCAGTCTACTTTTATATAACATTATAAACAGAACATTAATCTGGGATTAGACCTAAGCAAAGTAACATTATCTCTGGCAGAACTTTAGACTGGCGTGACCTATTCCTCAAGGAACTCTGATGACAATAAAATTCTCCTATATTGGGACTGTACTTGTTAATATTTGGAAAATGTACTGTACTTATTGGCTTAAGCAAGATACGTTCAGATAATATCATTTGCTATTGGAAATTCAGGGTAATTTCAGTTACACCTCAAAGTACAATTTCTGATGTGATTTCCCATGTTATTTACCCACAATGCAGCATTTCCCAAATGTGTAGTCTAAACAAGCTGGCCAATGGTATTTCTAGTGACCCAGGGCCACTTTTTCTGTGTTAGTGATTGCAGTTTATTTATTTCAATTACTTCTTTTAGATACTTATGCTTATTGAAAAGTGTCATGCATCTAAAATTGTTCATGTACAACCCACTTTCTTGTATTTATTGCACAGAAATCTAAAAATGTTTTTTAATTGCATAATATCTGGCCATCTACAAGACTTTTAGATGACTAATTCAACCCAGCAGCTGGTACAGAGTAGTTTTATGATAAACAGGCATTTTAAATACTTATATTAGATTTTATTTTCTGTTATCTCAGTACACTATGTTTAGTTATTTGGTTGCAAGTTTTTCAACTGTTCTGAAACTCCTGTATGTCGTATTTAATAGCTTGGCACACAAAACTGTGCTATGTTTCCTTAAGTAAGATAATGTTTGCTTCCCTTGAATATGTTAATCATATTTTTCCTCCTTCAAATTCTGTAGTAAAGAAAAGTAAACATTATTTTACACCATTATGCCATTTAGCCGTGGTTTTACTCAAGAAGAAGAACCTTCAAGTTTTCATTACTTACTTTATGCCTGAAGAAATACAAAGAACTGGTAACATAAAAGATAACCATTTAAGGTAAACAGAGTTTCTTATCACTCCTAGCTTGAGATGGGAGGGCAGCAATAAAATGCAAACATGCTACTGTATACTGGACTCACTTACTATGAGCAAACGAGATGGATATTGACTGGCATGTTAACAATTATATTATTAAAGGGATCATGAATTTTATGGTGTTCTTTTTATTTCTAAATTACACTGTTTACACTGCAAATAAATAAATTAGTGTGTAGGCAGCCATCTCAGGTCATTTTGCCTGGTCATGAACTTTCAGAAAGTTTAAGTTCACTTTAGGGGTAGAACTGCTTTTAGACAGGCTGTTGTTTCTCCTACTCAATGTATGTGTCTCAGTGGGACCTGGATTTTTACTATTGAGTGCTGCTCTTATATTTACTAGAGAGTTGTTATCTGGTTACCTTCCCATGGTTCTACTGATGGGCTGCTGAGGGGAGAAGGGAGGCGAGTAGTATCACTCCAACTTGCAGTACAGCAGTAAAGAGTGACTAATCACATGACTGCGAGCACCTGGGAAACTGTCAACATGTCTTACCCCATGTTTGATTTCAAAATTAAATATAAAAAAATCTATTTGCTCTTTTGAAAAACTGATTTCAATACAGAAGTATGCTGGAGCAGGTCTTTTAACTGATGCATGTTGAAAAAAACATGTTTTCCCATGACAGTGTCCCTTTAAGGAATGTATGACATTCTCACCTAATTAATGTAGCAACTTAAGTGCTATGTGAATTTAAGCAAACTATATCTCTGATGCATTTAACTTTCCACCTGGTATGCCATTATATTTAAAAAAAAAAAAGTTTAGTATTTAAGGATTCTTGACATATTAATCTTATATTACACCTGCAATATAACAATGGGCAGAAAAATGTGTGAATTTTGCAGCCTATATCATCTTAACGTACAGAAAGGAAAAAAAAAAGAAGATTTGCATACATGTAAAATCCATCATGTTTCCTATAGTTTTATTAAGCAGTAGTTATGTGGGGTTGTCATTCTTCAAGTCAAAAATTCCCATCGTATGTTCTAGAATTGAGAGGTAGTAATAGTATTGTAACTGTAATAGTTGTTATAAAAGTGCATTCAACTCCTACTTTATAGTGCACAGCAGAACTTGGTGTATCTCTACTGCATTGTTTATTTATAACGCCTATCTGCTTTAGTCTTCACAATGGTTCCCGTCTGTTTAAACCAGGGGTGTCCAACCTGCGGCCCAGGATGGATATGAATGCGGCCCAGCTTGAAATGCTCGGTTCCTGAGGAAATATCATGTCGCAAAGGATATAGGAGGAGGGGGGACTCTCCCCATTGCCCAGTTAGTAATAATAATATAATAATAAGGTTTAAAAACATTTTGCTTGATTTTTTTTCTTTAGTTTTAGATAAAATGTCAGATTAAAACTGTATTTGTCTCACCCTAGATTCCAGGGCTTCAGATATATTAATATTGCCTTCTGTATTGTTTTTCCTCAGTAATTACGAATGAGGGTAACACATGGGGTGATATATAGCAAATATACTGTACTCTCCATAGCCCCACACAGCTGATTAACAGCAGCATGCCAATTAAATAATAATAGTTCAAAGAATGTCAGGCTAAGAGCTGAACTCCTGACACATTTTTTGCTCAGTGCGTCGGATCGCGCACAAATCGTGGAGTTCAGCCCTGAATGGTCGGCCCCCATACATTTTCACCTCACCAAATCCGGCCCTCATTGCAAAAGGTTTGGACACCTCTGGTTTAAACCCTCAAATACTGTTAACCCTTCTAACCATATTCTAAATCCCATATCCCGTCATCTCATATTATATTCTCAATACCCACTATGTAACTAACAAGTCCAATTTAATTCATTTTCATCTCTTTGCCATGTTCCCTACTATTTGTAGGGTTGATTCCTTTCCTTTTGGTCCTAATGCCCTAACTGTTGTACGTGGCAATTTCTCCTGGGGTACAGTAGCAAAAAGGTAAGGAAAAAGCGAATAAAGTGCTGTAATTGCCTTAGCTAGAGTACATTACTTACCTGCTTATAGAAATTAAATAGATTAGTTCTTCACTGTGCTATGTGTGCTTCATTTAGGTTAGCAGTAACAACTATTTCCTTTAGCAATGATCCACACAATCTTAATAAGCACATAGGGCCAGAAAGGTTTCCGTCAGCTAGTAAACCGCTGTATATTTATGCCACAGCTGTCCATAGGCTCTGCAAGATTTGTGTGCCATAACAGAACCAAAAAAACCTTAATAATTCATCTTAATAATTCAAGCAATGGGACCGTTCTTATGAATAATATGTGATTTGTCAGCCTGGTGAAGTACCATTACTTTCAGCATCATATCTGCAACATAGATCATTTTCATAATTGATATATTTCATATTACTGACTGCAAGCCAATTGAAAATATACAGGGCAAATGAATCTATACAAGCCATTAGAATTTTTCATAAGTTATGGTTCTTGCCTGTTGGGCCATGTCAGGAATCGGCTTCAGCTGTGCATACGCAAGTTAGCATTGAGACCTGAAGAGGATATAAAGTGGCAAAAAGTGGTGACCTGGAGCTCTGTTGCGCTGCTCTGCATTTAAGGGCCAAATTTTTTTTAAAGGGGTTATTTTTTCAATAATGCACAGTAGGGAGAGGGGAGGGTAATGTCAGTAAGTTTAGAGGGCTTTTGGTATTGGGGGTTTAGTTCTTCTTTAATATGTTTATTCTAGTGCATTGGGCATTTCTGGCATACTATAGCACCAAGTTAAAAGCTTCTGCACTTTTTGCCAAACATTTTAAACATTTATTTTAGATAAAGTTAAACAGGAATAAGACATTTTCCATTTCAATTAACATAATTTGGTTGTAAATCAGCAATTTGCTGTGGTTGGATATAGAGCATGAATATATTTATCAATTCTTATAGAGCCATTTATACTTTCATGAGTAAAGTTATGGGGAAAATTTTGACTTATGACATTACCCCATACTTACAGCTAAGAAATAAAGACTTTTTCCAATCACTTTCCATTTTTTATTTTTATAATCTAAGTTTAAAGTTTAATGTCACTGTTTGAGTCTGGCAGCTCAGTAATTCAGGTGCAGACTCTAAACTGTTTTGCAACATTTAGTTGATACATTTCTCAGCAGCATCTCTGGAGTATTAACAACTATTGTATTAATTCTAACAGCTGCCTGTAATGAAATACAGGATCCTAAGAAATGTATAAATTTAGAACAGTTTGGGGGGGGTCGGTGACCCCCCTTCCCAGTGTTGCTTTAGAAGGTGAAAAATTACACTTTACAGTATTAGAAAAACAGTCACACATAGAAAATTGAAAGTCATTGGAAAAAGACATTATTTCTGGTGATCAATCTGAAAGGTGAACAACCCCTTTAAAAAGACATACAAAGAATTTTAAGATGGGTGGGTTTAACTAATACCATTAAAGAAACAGTATACCCACTTTTTCAATGGATTAATAAACAGGGCTTGTGCTACATATATTTTTTTGCCTAATACAACACTGCAGAATATGTTGGTTCTTTATAAATACTTGATGATAATTATTATAATTATAAAATATGTAAGCACTGTATTAACAAACCCTTTCCTTCCCTATCATTATTATACAGATGCTTCTTAGTGGACAGCTGATTGTGGAAAGTTTATACAGCCCCTTTAAAGTATAATAATGCAATAAAAAGGAAATGAATGCACATTATCTAAAACTTAAATCTGTCCCTCATTGAAGTCAGTTTTGGGGGACAACACCACCAAAGCCATCATTATTGGGGAAAAAAGGATATGGCACATATTTCAGTCTTCTGTGTGGTAGTGTTTGCTGAATTTAATGCTTGGCTGATTCAATGTGAAGCTGAATGAAATCTCTAACTAAAGTGACTGCAATTTTGCAATTCATGTCTTGCTTCGGTTACCCATACCTATGCCTTTGCTGTGATTGCAAATCGAAAGTGAGAGTGACAATCTTGTGCAAATATATTTTTTAAATACAATTTTGGTAAAAGGACGAAACTTAAGAAGACTCATAAAAAAATCTTGTAAACAGATATAAAACTTGCACAATAATACTTAGAGAAATACAGAAACAAACGATAAAACAGAAGGAGATATAGATAGATGACTCTTTTCTTATTAAAATATAATAGCACTTTTTTAAGATTATGTCTATAACACTAGAATAGGGCTGTACAACTGGAGGCCAGATTTGGCCCTTCCCAGGATATTTACCTCCCCCCAAAGTTTACAATGGCAGAATAATGTCATCAATATCACTGGCCCACTACACATGACAATTTGCATGCACTATATAGACACACTGCTACTCAAGCATGACAAATAAATGGATCTTTGCTTGGTTTGGCCCCCAACATTTCACCAGTTTTATTTCAATTGGATAGCGTACAAACAGGGAATACAGTTCCACAGTCTCTTATGCTTTCCTTATTGTAAGGGACAATTTTATGAAAATTAAACATGATACAATTAGTCTCACATACATCATACTGTACATATATATCAATCAATACTCCCACAATACACTGATGAGCTCTTAATGGAGTAAAAACACAGTTTGCAGGTGGCATTGCAATCTCTCTTTGCTGTAACCAACCCAAACCTTTTTCAGATGGCATTGGCCTATAAGATAATGCAGGAGGAAAGGTGTGGAAATGCCCAAAAACAATGTCAAAATAATTTTTTGCCAGTCTGTTGGGAATCAATATATGGACAATTTCTAATTCACAACTTCAAATTGTTGTCAACCACGGCTCCTAGTACCCTATACCATAATTAAATGTCTCTTTGTAGACTGAAAACATATTTTACCCATGTTTTTTTGTTCGATTTCCTGACTCTAGACACTGTTCCAGTACAGAGCTTTAGTCTACACTGTTCAAAAGACATCTTTGGTCTTGTGCATTAAATTTAGAAACAATTAGACTTTTGATCTTAAGCACTGGTCCTTCATCCAGTCAAAAGCCAGTGTTTCCATCATCACCTTACACAGTGTGGGTTGATTAGAGAGAAAACTAAGTTGGCTTGCTCTTCTGAAACAACCAAAATCCATTCAAAAAGTTTAATATCAAGTAAAATAATAACCTTATGTCATAGAGCAGAACACTTAGCATCCCTTAATATCCATTGGCTGGTGGGAGATGATGGAAATTGTAGGTCGAACAGCTGTTGCATGTAGACATAGATAAGACAAGATAATTCTCAGTACAAGGTCAGTATTTTGTGAAGGTTTACTCTTCATTAAGGTGGTTTACTCTTCATTAAGGTGAAGGTTTCTTGATAAATGATAATATCTTTTTCTTTGTTATTTGCGAATTTCATTATTCAGATTGTTTGTTCCATTTCTGTATGTGTTGACAAAATAAATGGTTGTTTCTGTTTAGTCAGTTGCAAAATGCCAGCTGTGAGATGACATTAATATACTCTCGGTAATGAATCTACAGTATGTCAGACACGTCATGCCAAAAACAGCAAAGGATGCTAAATAATTTAACTAAACCGTGATTGAGAGAAAAGCTCAATGCATAATTTTTTGGTGTGGGAATATCTTTCAACACTTATTATGGCAAACTGGAAGATGCACAAAATGATATCTGTTGTGATGTATCCATCAGAATTATAACAATATTTATCATACATGGACAATACATCATAAAAAACATACGTTCAACCAAACTGCCATCAAGAGCAAAAAAGATACACACAAAGAGGGTAATTCATTCAAACATACGTTTTTAAGGAGACATTAATGTATAAATGGCCTTTACCGTAATTTTTAGGCAGAAGTAATCTATGTCTCTTCTTTATTTATTTTTTATGTGACTTTCTATTGTGTCTTTCGACAACCTGGAACTTTTACAGCAATCTGACAGTTTTCCTAGCTACCAGAGACCAGACTAATTGCGAGGCAAGGTGTTTTTTTTTGCAATGACTACATTGATTCTGTTATTTAATTCACAGCCTGGTTGCTAGCAGGTTTCTTGACATAGCACTGCAAATGATAGAAATGCAGAAAGTAACGTCATTAGAAAATGGTCACTTTACTTTGCAAATTGTCTTGTTAATTTTAAGGTGAACTTCATTTTCAGGTATGGCCAGCTGTATAAAGTCCTATTTTTCTTATTAATTTACTGCTTTTGGGCCCTTTGGGACAAAAGGGTATTGAGGACTAGGAATGGGGAGATTCTCAAACACTGTATTCATTCATGGTGTAGGACATTTACTGACAGTTTTGCATATGCAAATAAATATTTTGAGTAGGATTCACAGTTGATGGGTTAGGGGATCCCTAGACTCTGAGGTAAAACACAGATTATATGGAATAATCCTAAAACTTGCATTTGGATACAGTTGGAGACTGGAGAATTTTTCACTTTTGTATACAGGTGGATACTGAATTTTCCGTAGTGCTAATGCTGTGCTTGATTTTCACATGACTCATCCTTTGGTGAAGATTCTTCTGTAGCATCAGCAGACTCCTGTGTAAACAGAGAACCACTGAGATAAACTTGATGTAGAAATATACATGCAACTCTTTGTATGATTGGTAGGCATGCCCATGACTGCTGAATCGGTTCCCTAAATACTGCAGATGGAGCAAAAGATACTGAAAATTACTTGGTCAAAATATTGTTTTTTAGTACAGCAATCCTTCATGCCTTCATTTCCACCCAAATATTGTTAGACTAAAACCCCCAATGTTATCCAACATGTTGACAGGGGGTTAACCAAGATGGGAGCTGAATCCAGTAAACACAAAGATGGATTCTTAAAGGAAAACTATGCCCTCCCCGAACAATGTACAGTAGGTCTCTATAAAAAGATATTGCGTAAAACCTTGCTTCATGTAAATAAACCATTTTCATAATAATACAATTTTTTAGTAGCATGTGCCATTGGGTAATCATAAATAGAAAATAGCCATTTTAAAAATAAGGACAGCCTCCTGGGTTAATATGATTCAATGGTGCACACAAACATAGCAAACAAACTATAAAGTTAGGTCGCACGAACCAATTAACAGACAGAGTTGTGTCTTTTGCTTCCACACTTCTTCCTGTTACAGTTAGAGTTGAAATATTTCTGCTCAGGTGATCTCTGAGGCAGCACACAGACCATCATGAAATGGTGGTTCAAGGCAAGAGCAATATTTACTTAAATATATATTCCAGTTTGGTAAGATTCTCACTTAATTTGATGTAAACTACCCAATGCTCAAGTATTCATTTTCGGGGTATAGTTTCCCTTGAAAATGCTATAGGAAAAAACTTTTATCAAGTAATGCAAGAATATCCAAAAATGAGAGTCCCGTCTGCTCTGTTTACAAATGGCTGGTTCTTGTTTTAATTTTGTTGTCACCTAAGGCATTATAGCTTTTCTTCTAGCATAGCACTATATCTCTAGCAGTGTAATATTGGTAAACACAAAATGCATGGAATCTCAGTGTATAAGGTAACACTGGGTAAAATGTCTATAGCACTAAGCTGTTTCCCTGACAAGAAATAGTGACGGAAAATTGCTCTGCTGCCAGAACATAGACACCTCAGCACCCTTTCTTTGCCTGGAAGCCTACGGCCTGGTAGTCTAGAGGTTCCCAAAGTAGACACAATTAGCATATCCCAACAGGCAAGAGGAGCCCAGTAGCTACAGCTTTGAAAGGAGAAGTTGTGGAAGTCCTCTATGCCAGCTCATGGGTTTAATCATGTACAATTATTGTAGAATGAATGCAGCAGGGGAGATGCTTATTTGCCTATCCTGCCCAGCCCCCATGCATTCAGAACTGCCGTCGACCAAAGACATAATCATGTAGTGAATGCATTTCCCTGCAGAAATTATGAAAAATGCAGAGCAGGATGCAAAGTGCATTTTTGCACTTTGTACTCTGTCCTGTACTTAGTCAATAGCCCTTATAAAGTCACTGTTATGATACCTTAGGCCAGCTTCATACACCCTGCGGAGCCCTTGTATGCTTATTTAGCCCTTGTGTGCTTATTTAGCGTCATCAACAGATTATGCAATTACATCTCTTTCAGGTGACTAGCTACTACAAAACACAAGCAGTTAACTGAGGTCTGCACAAGCCTGTGAGGGCCTTCTGCACGTGATTCCACCATTGATCGAAGGTTATCATGTTGTGTGCAGCCCAATCCTCCTCTACATTTCCATACATCTATTCTTCCATATCAATGGGAGCTGTCATATTGTTTACCATGACAAATTGGACTGTTACATTTTTTGAATTACCTGTTTTTAATACAGAACAATCCTGATTTCACATCCCCAGATTTTATGTTTTCCCGGAATTTACACCATCCTGATGTTGTCACCTGGGAAGCTTAAAATAGGGATTCTATTGTAGTCCCACAAAAAAGACAAGCAATATTGCAGCTCACAGTTGTACAACCAAATACACCAAGGCATTTTCTGTGCCCATCACAGCATACTTTATTCTATGGGCCCTGTCTATGAGACCCTATACGCTAGTATTAATTTCAAAATGTATTAATTTTCAAAAAGCATGCTTTTGCAATATATGGGACATAATATTTGTCTCTCCTCTCTGGTGTTGTTGTGCATATAAAGAGATTCAGGTATGTTTTACTCAGGCAGTCCCCCCTATATTTGGGCACCTAATTAGTTGATTGAAGTTCAAGGTTTGCCCAGTAGCTGTCAGTTTTAAAAGGGGAAGTACACGTGCTAAGGGTTCTTTTCCTGGATGCCACCTGGACGGGAGGTGGGTACAGTAGTGGGTTTGAATGTTGTCAAGCTCAAAAACAGGGACAGTTAGTGTCTGAAGTTTGTGTAATAGTCGCTCTAGAAGACAAAGACAGTAGCAGGTTAATTTAGAGAGCAGCTAAGGAAAGTAGTTTGGGTTAGCACCCTTTCAGTGATCAAGTCACCAGACAGGGATGCAAATGGGTCAGCTCAGGAGCAGGGAAAGTGCCAAGGAGCAATATACCACCAATGAGTGGGTGAGCTCAGAGGCCTGCCAAGGACACAAGGTACCACCAGAGAGAGGGTAAGCACTGGGGCAGTCCTCTGTGGATTGGGGACCAGGGAAGTTCCCAGTGGGGTATCACAGCTCAACCTGCTTTCACTTGTAGCTGAGACACAGGACTCCTGTAGTGCCACAAGGAAGAAAATCAGTCCTAGATTTCCTGCAGTAGCAGAATTGGGCTACATATGATTTATAAATAGATGATAAAAATCTTCCATTTTGTACAAAAGTGTCTATTTAAGTGCTGAAAACCAGTGTTGCCCTATATGTGCCACATAGTGAGAAAAATTCAGGTCAGGAAAATGTTCCAGAGATTAATATATTGAACCAGCTTGTCAAGCTGGCCATTACAAGGATGAATACAAACGGGTATCATTTTATTTTAGAAAACTGCCTACAAGCATGAAGCACATCTTCTTAAAAATGAGATGTAAAAATTTGAATATTTTAAGCAGTGCCATGATCATCAACTGTCATCACGCCCAATTACATAGTAACATAAGATGTGCGGCTGAAAAATTACATAGTAAGGTTGAAAAAAAGACACATGTCCATCATGTTCAACCTTTTATCTCTATATATATAACCTGCCTAACTGCTAGTTGATCCAGAGGAAGGCAAAAAAACCCTTCTGAAGCCTCTCCAAGTTACCTCAGAGGGGGAAAAATTCCTTCCCGACTCCAAATTGACAATTGGACTAGTACAGGATCAACTTGTACTATGAACTATCTTTTTTAAGTTCATGTTAAGGCCCTGGTCACACAGAGCATTGGCTCTGCTTCTGCCTGGCTTTCTTCTGCAGGTATAATTTCCATCAATATCACCATTTATGCCATTCATAATATGCTGGTGATTGGTGACTATGTTGGAGAATGCTGAAATTCCTGCTACGTTTGTGTTGGTCATAGTTGATCAACAGTCTTAATATCCCCTTAAAGGTTTGCAAATAAGACACCTTTTAGAGAGGCGTGACCCCCATTACCATCCATTTGCCTTTTATTAAAATAAATAAATCCTCTAAACAAAAGGCATGTGCTTAAGTTGAATCTGACTGGAGATAAATTTACATCTATTCTGTGCCGTGAACTTATGGACAGAATGAGGCTTCTTAAAACCTCTGTAATGAATTAATGGCAATAGAAATTTTATTTGTGCTATGATCAGGGGGGGATTCCTGGCATAACATGAGGTAGGTCTAAGGGCAACAAAGGGCTGCCAAGAATACCAAAAATGCCAAGTCGCATGTAATTCTAGTGAACATTTGTCATTTTAACTGCTGACATTTTAACTGAAGCAAGTATGAGCTACAGTACAACAGAGTTGTATAAGTCTTACTTGTAGATTGTCTTCTTCCCCTGTATTTGGAAGGGACTTCTGTGGTGTATGAAATGCCTAAGACAGGAATAAATTGAAATTCAATTATATGGTTACAGAAACATAAATGAGATATCAAAGGCACCAGACAGACAGAGATGAAAACAAAATGTAATTTTGTAAAAATAATCAATACAGAGATGATATGTTATCAGTTTAAAATAAAAAGATTATCTATCAAAATGATTTAACTGTACAAGTTGTTAAATGATTCTATTAAGAAATAATTATAGATTTTAACATCACTTAATTGATAATAATAATAATAATAATTATCTGGTACTAAAAGAAATAATAAAAACAAAAAAGTTTAATTAGAGGCTACAGATGCTTCACAAAGTAAGACCAAACCCTTGCTTCCTATAGAAAGAAATATAAATTGACAGTATGGGCCCATTAAAACTGGTTTCCATGGAGCTACCATCTGAACCAGAGGTGGTGGTAACTCTGGGGTTCCCCTGTCAATAGGCACAACAGAGCTCAATTCAGAACGGAAGTCAGGAAGGACCAAACATAGCCAAGTGAAACTATACAGAAGAACCTTTAATTAAAATTGTTTTACATACAAATGACTGCAGGATAATTGTGGGGACCACCACTGCATTTGCAGATGTACATGAGCTCATCAAAATGAGTAATCAGCTTGTATTGAAGGTCAGATCATGGAAAACAAATGCACTTGTTTGTCATGTTGTAGCAAGTAGGAGTTGGACAGTGATGCTGAAAGTAGAAATGGTTTACTTAGATGAAGAATCTGATTTCTAACTGAGACATGGGTGAATAGGACTACACAGTAGTGGTGTAGGGATCTTGACCAACTTATGCTCTGGGGCCCATAGGTTTCCAGTTATAACTGCCTGTGGATTGTGATCTCACCTTCTTTGCTTGCTGAACCTCTTCAGTGGATTTAGAACGGCTCTTCACAGTATGCTTCTGCGGGGAGGAAGACTGCATGGAAACAGATCAGAAAGCTGAATAATTCACATGAAAGCACCTGACTGCAAAGGTGCATATTGTACCTTTTGCTGAGGAATCAATATCTATATTTTAAGATTACTTTGGTTTTAATGTACTTTGACCTTAAGAACACATAATTTTCTATGCAATTTCATACATAGCATGGAAACCAACCAGATGTGTGCATCTATTCTTCTAAATGGAGTAGACCACTGAAAGCTTGCTACTAAGGATAGCTGGACCTGGATTTATCCTCCATGTTACAACCTTACTTTTTAGTGGGCACATTTGGGGATATAAGAATATATAAGATATAGGAAATTACACAAGAGTTCTTCAGCCAAAACTAGTCAAAAAATTCTGTTTATAATTGTTTGAAGACGTCATGGTGGTGTGACAGCCTGGTGGCTTGAACACGTAAATTTGGGGGAAATTAGCAAATGGTAGGGCAGGCAGCATAGGAAAAGGAGCATAAAGACAGGGACACACAAGGCTCTTCAAAGAAACATCGGTTTATTTTCCAGTAAGTCATTCAAACAGAGGTGACCATTTCAGCATTTATAAAACAAAACATAAAAATAAAGCCTTGCCCACTGGGCACTACCTTCACTTTGAAGTGTTCCCTCACTATACTGGGCCCCTTGTGGACTACCAGAAAAACACAGGTTGGGTCACCCCTGTACTCACAGTCTTTACAGGAATTTCTCAGCCTCCTGGCTATTCCTCAGTGTCCCACACAGACACAATATCTGGCTCTTTCTCACAGCCATGGACTCCCTCTGCTCTTGCAGTAACAGGCAGTACCCCCAGCTCCTCTGGGAGTTCCAAACACAGCCAGGTCTCCTACCTGCTGTGCCCTGCTGAGAGACACACTCTCCCATTCCAATTAACTTTAAATAGCCTTTCCACAGGACAGCTTTCCTGTGGAAGGTGAGCTCCAATCTCCGGACCGGCTCTGTGGAATGCAGTACCTGGCTTCCAAACTTAAACAGAGAATCTGTTCTCCGTTTACAGACAGCTCCCTTCCTGGAGTCTATCTTTGCAAATGGGAAGAAATTAAAGGCTAGAGTGACCTTTTTCCATCTTTTCCCAGTCACTCTACCACAGTGGGTACATGCAAGAAGAGGTACAACTAAGTCCTCCAGAGCAGCTAAGAGATATTTACTCTCACTCAGTGACTTATCTCTCTTAAAGGGCAAGGAAAGTCTAAAATAGAATAAGGCTAGAAATTCGGTATTTTTTATACTAAACATAAACATGAACTTACTGCACCACAAGCCTAATCAAACAAATTATTTATGCTTTTAAAGTTGGCCACAGGGGGCTGTCATCTTGTAACTTTGTTATACAACTTTGCAAGACCAGACTACATACACATGCTCAGTGTGGTCTGGGCTTCTTAGGGATCGTCATAAATCATCAAAAAACAAATCTGATTGAGTTCTGCATGGCTGGTAAGTAAGACAGGTTCCCCCTGTTGTTCATAAGTATGAGTGTTTCCCTGCCAGAAGTTAGGGACCGTCTGACAATTCCTATCCACAGCACTAAATGAAGGGAGAATTTCACTGCATACAGTCAGGTTTCTTATAAAAACGGTACACATTTTTTAAATTAAAGTATATTGGAGATAATTTCTTTTTCTTTAAAGAAAGTAAAAATGGGATTTTATTTCTTTGCCTTTCCTTGCCCTTTAATAAAGTTTTTTTCTTGTTAAAAGTGGACAAGCAGTATGCTGACATTTGGCAATGTCACTAATGCTTTTAATATAAAAGCTAAAGCTCCATTAAGTCTGGACACCATACCAATGTTGCCACTGACATCTAACTGACACTGACTGTAATTTAACCTACAGCCTTGCACAAGTTAAATAACTCTGACCAAAGTCCCATCTTGAGTATTCCTTCACAGGAAGCTGTGTTACATACTCAGAAGAGCTAACCTCAAATCAGTTTTATGCCTCTGAATAGAAAAAGCCAAGTTTGGGTCAACACACAAAATATTTATGTTTTAGACAATAAAAGCTTTGACCAAAGTATCTATTGCTTGATTACATAAAAACAAACTTCCTGGAAAGACAATTTAATTTTCCTTCATGGTTTTCCATAACAAACATACAAAACAGAGCCCGCCCACCAGGTTGTAGAATTACTGCTAGAAAAAGTGCTGAATAGTTTAGTGCTACCGAGCAGTTTCCATCTTGCTTAGCCCAAAACTATCTTCCATCTTCTTCTTTCAATACAGTCAGATTTCCCTCCTCAAACCCTCCTAACCTTTGTATGCCATCCCTATTACTATCATATGTATAAATAATTATATTTATATCAGCAAGTTGCCTAACCTTTGTTTAAGAGTACATAGGGTATTGCCTATTTTTATACATCTCAAACAAGGAAAATGCCTTAGTTCGGCAACTAGGGGGAGCTGACAGGGAGATGCAGTTTATCTTCCCTTGTTTAACATCAGAGCTATAATTGGCTACTCATTTCCTACTGTACTTATGGGAGAAGACTGTTAGGACACACCCACAACAGAAATATATAAAGGATGCTCCAATAAAGGTATAATGCATTATAGTATATAATTATATATATAGTATAATTCTTTATAGTAGTGATGCACCAGTTTCTCTGAATACAGAGAATTTTGTCTCTGGCTCAGAGTTTTCCCATGCCATTAGAGGAATTCCATGTGCATTTGCAATTATAAAAGCATAAATCCATATAAATAAAGATATACATACATTCTTTCCAGTCTAGTATTGGAAGACTAATCAAGTATTTGCTGAGCATCGAAACCTATTTTAAATGCTTGGTAAGTGCCATGTTTACAGAAATGCAATGAGCCATATGCAAAGCTATATCATACATATTCAGTGGTGCATGATGAAACCAACAGATGTACAGTACATGAGGAAGTCACAGATTCAAGTATCATTAAATATTTAAAACATATCAGCTGGATTGAAATCTTTCATTAAAAAAGCATTAGTTGGCAAGCTATGCAAGGAGGCTGAAGCTTTCACATATAAATCACATCAGACAAAAACCTTAAATCTCTGTAAACGTATAATGAATATGGTAAGCAAGGCTTTCCTCTGCACACTAAGTACAGCACAAGGTATCTGTGGTTCATCTTACCTTTGGCTCCATTTCCTCTCTTATAACCTCTCAATAGAACCAATTTAGAAGGTAAGAGGGTTGATCCTGAGCAAGTGGTGACCCCGGCAGGAAGATTTGCTTTTCACTAAGAGAAAGGAACGGGAAAAGGTTTGTCGGAGATGTACTGTTCAGCTGAGCAAGAATAATTCAGCTAAATTGAAGTCTATTTATCCTGATCAGTAACCACTTGGCAGCCACAGTTGCCTCAACAGGGAAATAAGCACATAGCTTGATGTTATATGTGCAACAATCCCAGGCATAAAGTAGGAATCATTCCACTGTATATATTTCTAATTTAAAATCCTAAACACCAGCAGTAACCCCCCGCATCATGTTTAATTACAGGTATTTAAAAAAAGATGAACATTTCTAGAAAATGCTTATCATTTATTCAGTATCTGCTTACAGAGTATTGTTTTGAATTATATACGAGTCTGAGGATTAGTGTTTCCATTTAAATAAAAAAAAGATTATATAATTCCAGTAACTTTGTGGTGTTCTGATTAGAATCCAATATATGGGTATAGTCATGCTTTCCAAGCTTTTGTTGAAAGGTTTACTGCAAGAAGGTGTAAAACAAAGTAGCTTGAGGCCAGTGGATCCAGATGCAAAGGGCACAATGCCCCCCTCTTGTTGCCCCTTATATTAATGTCTCCAGTTTATTACCTGCATAGGAGATTCAGAAGTGGTCATTTACAATGAACATAGATTTACTTTATTTATTCTAGTGGGCCCTCTTAGGATCCAGGGCCCATGTTCATTCTCAAACTCTGCGCCTATTTTGAATATATTTAATATGCCCTCTATGCTCTTTACATATTATTCTGTTTCAGTATAAATGTATCTAAAGCTATTGCTGTTCATGAGGCTGTCCATATGCATGCATGATATTTTGTCACTTGCAATGAAAGTGATGTCATGTGATCATTAATTTTTTTAAAATTATATCATTACTGTATATGTTGTACAGTAGGACCATAATGGTTTCTGGGGACTGTGTCAAAATGGCAAAAAATATCCTGGAAATAAAAAAAAACTTGCCTATGTAAGACCCTGAAAGTAACTCAAAAAATATGGAGGCGCAGAATAAGGTTTCTTAAAGTGAACCTGATTCAGACATAAGAATCTGTATAATATAAATCCTTTTCAAATGAAACATGAAATCTAAATTCTTTTTTTATTAAAGCATTCATAGCTGTTGTAAGCTTATTTAAAAATGTCAGATGTCAATCAAATATTGCCTGCCCCTTAGGCATAGAGGCAGTGCAGGCGATTATTTTCACTTGCCATTCAACACTTCCTAGATGCCACTGCTCTCCCCACATTACCCCTGTTCTCTTCACCATTTAACTTTATAACCAGTACATGGAGATGCACATCAGGCCCCCCATTCTGGTGCACAAACAAGATTTAGAGATAAGGAGAATTCAACCCCTTTGTGCAAACAACCCTCCTCCTCCCCTTCCCTGTGTAGGTCCCCCTACCTCTCCCCCTGGGCAAATGCCCCTAACTTGTTACTTAGGTAATCTATCTGATAAGTACAAAATATCCTCGGCACACAGGAATAGATTCAGCAGGGCAAAGCCCTTGCTATTTTATTAGATGCAGAGTGCAATGTGCAACGTTTCGGGGAACCTCCCCTTTGTCAAGCATAGTACATACGTGGTGCAATAGCAATTTAAACCCTTCTACCAATTAATTGCAATCAGTTAAACATGTGCATAATTAAATCCAGTATTTCACCAAAAGTCCAAAGTCTCTTGTGCTCCAATATTTGTAACAAACCTAGAAGAAACAAATTATATATACAACAAAATTGGCAACAAAATATGATACATAATAAATTACATACAAAAATATACAAAAGCTGTATTCACTTAAAAAAACATACCCCTACATATTAAGGGAAGGGATGAAGGAAAGTTTACCTGTCCCTGAAGGGTAATCAATTAATGCTTGTTATCTGGAAGGAAGAGGAAATAGCATTAGTGAATAATAGGGGTATCATGAAAAAATTCTGCAGGCTACAAAAAACAGGACATGTTATATTCCTCATTTAATCCTTTAGGGGATTTAGTTTGAAGCAACCAAATCCAATAGCATTCTCTCTATGAGAGTAGCCTTTTGGTATCTTGTCCCTGCTTGGTCTTAATTTTTTCGAGGATCTGCCAACGAAGTTGCGCCACCCAATGGCCACAGAAAAAAAAATGCCTGGCCAGTAAAGTTTCTTTTTTAGCAAATTTCCCTGTATTTTTCTTATCCTCCTTTGGTGTACTGGTCACTAGAGGTGGGTGATAATTTCTTATTGTGGACTTATGTTCATTTAACCTAATTTTAATAGATCTTGAGGTTTGTCCCACATATTCCAAACCGCAGGGGCATTTCAAACAGTAAATAGCATTGTTAGAGTTGCATATGTAATTTATTATGTATCATATTTTGTTGCCAATTGAGTTGGTGTATATATAATTTGTTTCTTCTAGGTTTGTTACAAATATTGGAGCACAAGAGACTTTGGACTTTTGGTGAAATACTGGATTTAATTATGCACATGTTTAACTAATTGCAATTAATTGGTAGAAGGGTTTAAATTGCTATTGCACCATGTATGTACTATGCTTGACAAAGGGGAGGTTCCCCAAAACGTTGCACATTGCACTCTGCATCTAATAAAATTGCAAGGGCTTTTCCCTGCTGAATCTATTTCTGTGTGCCGGGGATATTTTGTACCTAACTTGTTACTTAACCATCTTCTAGGTCCTCTCCAGTGGAGTTCACAGCAGCCATCTTCTCACAAGAAAATGCCTCCTACTGCGCATGCGCCACCAAACGCTGATGTATCCAGGAAGAAGAGGACTCGGGAGAGAATGGCTGCCGTGAACTCTGTTGAAGAGGACCTAGAAAGAGGGGTAAGTAATAAGTTACGGGAATTTGTCCAGTGGGAGAGGTAGGCCAGGGGGAGGGAGGGAGGGGGCCTACACAGGGGAGGGGGGAGGGTTTTTTGCACAAAGGGGTTGAATTCTTCTTTAATAACAGAAAATAGCTCCTGCCTCCCTTCTATAATAATGAAGTCTCAGATGGAAGGAAATAAGATTCAAATTATTTTTATAGTGTAATTAATTTTGCTTAACTAACATGATAAAATAGGATTTGGGAATAATTTGTTGGGTGACAGGTCCCCTTTAAGTATAAGACCTGAGTTTGCCTATGTGAGACCCCCCCCCAAAAAAAAACATTTGGGGGTACAGAATAAGGGTTTTTAAGTATTTAATGTAAATTGCAAGTCTGAATCTGTTTTAAAATGATAACTACTTTTTAATAAAAGTGAACTGCACTGAATAGATTCACTAATAGGCCCATGGCAAAAAGGCATTTCTATGACTCCACTCTAATGTGAATAAACAGCCCTTCTCCACATAGCAGACAGCTTTGCATGTGAACTGTGTTTCAAAGCAATACCTACCTATCGTCACAAGAGTTAACCACAAACTATAACCATTTAATAAATGGGAAGCAGCTAAAACATACTGATTGCCATTTGTCCTATAACCTAAAATACTGGAAAGTGATAACAAAGGTTTGACCCAGGTCTGATATAGTATAGTAGTAGATATAGATGTAGTATAATGACATTTCCCTTGTTGCTTAACCGTTTTTGACAATATACCAACCACATACACTATACTGCTAAAAAGTATGTGGACACCCCTTAAATGACTGGTGTCATAATTATTGCAACAATTAAGAAAAGTTTCCAGCAAATTCAGAGAATGTAAGCCATCTGCTAATGCAGCGTTCCTTCTCAAAAGTGAGTTAGGCCTGACAAGCCATGACATGTAAAGTGAAGTCAGTTCAGAAAGTGAAGGACAGGACTAATCATGGAGAGGAGGAAAAGAAGCTACTAGGTCATCTTTGGAGACACAGATCTTTACTGCTAAAGGGCTGTGGTTGACTTGGGTTGGTACAGAAGCCAAAAACATAATGTACAACATTTCTAGCCTAGTTCTTTAGATAAGCTTTAGTTCTCCTTTAAAGTCCCCATGGAGGTGAAAGAAAAAATGTGAATTTTATAGTTTGCACCAATGCACATGTATGTAATTGTAGGGACCCATAGGGGTTAAACTTTTAGTTACTAGGAAAAAGCCTGTGTAGCTCAGTGTCATTGGCCAAAGGTGTAATGACCACTTCCTGCTACACGGCAATATGTGGGAGTGGCCTCTTCCTCTTTTTCCTCTGGATGGTGATCCAGCAGGGTGTGCCCAGGGGAGCCTGAGAAGGGTACAGTAAGGCCCAGAAAGGTCATGTGCTCTTGAGAACAAAAGTTGGGGACCAGGCAACCCCATGAATGAGGTTTAGCTATGGTAGGGCAGTCTTGTAATAGTTTCTCTAAGAGTGAAAGGTAGATAGTGTAAAAAGAAAGAGCAGCTGAAGCTCCAACAAGGATTTGCAGCAGGGAGAAGCTTCCCAGAGGCTCTGTGTAAATGCCTCCAGTGCAGAGACCTCAGTGAAGAGGGTGTTAGGTTAGCTTCCTGCTTCCTGAACAGTGCACTGGATTGTGGTACTGAATTACTGCAAATGCCTAATGGAGTCCTTCCTCATCTGAATACCTATTACCTGAAGCTCTGGGTGAGTTATGTGTCTCTCCATATGCTGTCTCGATCTATGAGTTCTCTGTGATCCTCCCAGTTCTGTGTGAGCTGTGCAGTTTGCGTCCGGTGTTCATACCTCATCTATATAAATGAGTAAACCTAGGGACATTGTCATTGTTTGCACCATAAGAACCTCCTGGCGCCCAAATCATTTTGTTCTTTGCATGCACAGTAGTCTGGGAATTGTAGTTACACAACGTCTGTAAAGGGATGCTTCCACTTAGCGAAGGCCTGGACCCTGAAGAGAGAGTCCGATGTAACCCATGTTTATACCATTAGCTGGACACTTTAACTATCTGTGGTCGGGATAGTCCAGATTAGCGTTACATAATACAATTTCTTACAGAAACTAGTCTTTGTGCTATAAAAATACTCCACCTTTAAAAATTTGCTACGTAATAAATGTCAACCAGAGACTATTCTGTTACAGAATGCAAATTTCTGTTCTTATTCATTAACATTTTTTTCCTTTTATTCTATTTATACCTCTTAGTATTCTGCATACAAAGTAGTCCAATGTTTTACCTTGACATATTGGATCATACTGTATATAAACCTAGACCTTTTCTGGACATAGACCTGATTTTGAAACCCAAAATAGTGACACTAATCAATAAATTATATGGCCTGTTTTTAAATTATCCTAATAAATATCTTGTTTTTTAAATTACCTTTTGGAAGGCGCCTGTTGTGCACTCACTCCACTTGGATCTGTATATAATACACACACACACACACATATGGCTTTGTCTCATAAAACAATGAATGTACTTTAAAAAAATGTGCTTGATGCAAATGAGAAATGGCATAGAGATTTCGTTTGTTGTGTAGCATTGCTCGGCACACCAGAGTTACATATGTTCTGCACATATCACTTCTGTATAGATGGTAAAAATGCTTTCCAGGGCCTTCAAGACAAGACCCATGCAGTGATACAATTCTAGACACAATCTGCTGCAGACAATCAATATAAAAGAAAAATGGACTTGTCAACTCATAAACGAGGTGCTTAAAAAGCGAAAATGCTCTCTTTATTCAAAGAGCATTCGTGTGTGTGTATAAGGGGTTGAATCCAGAATTGGAGGGAAGCATACAGCATACTAATTGGCAAATTCTTCATCTGCCATCACACTGGAATAACAGCAGGAGAGCCAGGGGTTTCATAAATAATATGGCCTGTCTAGATATTAGAAAGGCACAAGTCTTCCTAATTTATGGGGATGGATAGGATCTTTCATGACATCAAAAAATGTGGGAGCAGAGCAGTTTGCTAAGGCCATGCGATACATACATGAATATACACACACACATATATATAAATAAATATATATATATACTCCCACATATATGTTATTCTGTATACATACAAACACACAGAAAAAAACATACTTATGCAAAAATAGTTTGTGATTTTTGAAGAGACGCATGCTTTACACTTTTGTTAGGTTTCTCCCTTACTAAGAATGGAGAAGTGCTGTATAATCATGCAAGCTTCTGAAATGTTCAAATAGAGACTACTTTATTCCTCTCGGTGTTACATTCATAGCCCAGTGCCCTCTGGGTACCAGTAGATGTATATATATATATATATATATATATATATACATATGAGCCTCCTTACCTGGCTGCTCTTCCTGAGCTCCTCAGCCAACTCCCCTGTGCTCTCTTTATTTCTCAGAGATTCCGATGCTCACTACCTCGCAGACAGCTCTCAGCTGTCACATGGTTCTTCCAGGCAACCAACAGAATGGCAGTGATGGGCTTTACTCTGTTCATCTTAACACCTGCATTGCTGGAAGGGCCTGCAATTCACTTGGAAGAATGGGTCACATGTATAAGCTTATCTAATAATCTTATCTTATTAAATATAATATTATTAAATAGTTTATATTCAAATGTTTATTACTACAAATCCATCATTGCCATGTTTGCTGCTTGATGATGCATGTCTTTATGCAACTGCTTGGTGGCACCATCTGCACAAAAGCATGTTTCAGTCATATGAAACATATGATCAGGATTTTCTTGTTATTATACAGTAGGCTGTGAAAGGAGATCTCTCCCTGGATTGGTGAAAGGTTTCTGACAGACACTGGGCTAATAACCATTAAGTTAATATTTAAGCTGCTGGAAAATGGGAGAATCTATCATTCAAGTCAGAGATTTACATACAGCCCAAAGCGTGATTTATATTCCCAGTCTCTGCCACTCAGGAGTAAAATGCATTCATCTTTATGGTGATATTGCAATCTGATAATTCATTTGTTTCACATGATTACGATTACACTGATGAAATGTCAAAATGTCATCTTTTTTAATGGTTTCTACATCTTTAGTTGTTAGTTTTCCTTTTTTTCTGCGTTATTGCATCCATAGAATTGAATGTCGCATTTGACTCAAAAAAAAAATGTAATTACAAAACCACAGAAGTTAAATAGTTCCTCACTGTCCTCACTGTGAAGAACCACCTACGCTGCTTCAAATGAAAGTCCCTTTCTTCTAGTCTGAAGGGGTGGCCTCTGGTGCGGTGATCCTCTTTATGGGTAAAAGGTCCCCTGATATTTGTCTATAATGTCTTCTAATATACTTCTAAAATGTAATTATGCCCCCCCCCCGCAAGTGCCTTTCCAAAGAAAACAACCCCAACCTGGACAGACTCCCCTCATAATTTAAGTCTTCCATCCCTCTAACCAGTTTAGTTGCACTTAGTCTCTGCACTCTCTCCAGCTCATTTATATACCGCTCAAGGACTTGAGCCCAAAACTGCACTGCATACTCCAGGTGAGGCCTTACCAGGAACCTATAAAGAGGTTATTATGTTTTCATGATGAAAATGCTAATCTATTGTTTTAGAAGCACAAAAAGGGTATCTGTTCAAAGACCATAGATACTTCTTTCTTGAAGTCTGAGGTGATTCAATGTAATGCTTTCTTCTCTCCATTGATAAAGACTGACCTAAAGAAACCTGTTTCTGGCTCCTTGCTTGGCGCCACTTGTCACTGAAACTTAGAAAAGGTAGCTCTCTTCCCTGATCAGGTTGTTCAGTACAGTTGACTGTGTATAAAAAGAACAGTTCAGTTGCTTCGCATTCTTAAATTGCTGTTAGCATTGACACTGCCAGTTAATCCATGGATCCCCATTTGTTAACGTGATAGAGAAGGGGAAGCTTAGAGGTAAAGGAGAATGTTTCTTGGAACAGCTAATGGCACTCTGCTAGGGTCCATTCACAGGACAGGGCTACTGGAGGCTTCAGAGTGAGGACACCATAAGATCACGTTTGCTATTGTAACTAAAAATATACCGAAGTTGGCTCAGTTGTGCTTAAATATAAGGAAGAGACTAAAACCCATAGGTTGACTCTTCAGTTTGAGCATGGATCAGATTAAAATCAGAATATCCAGACAACAACCCATCACCAGTTGCCATGCTCTGCTATTTCCAAAGACGAACACAACCCCTGCAAGTGGGTAAATATAGGTAAGTTCTCCAACCCCCCCCCCCGGCACTAGAACACTGAATCACTTTATAGCCCAGTCAGTCTAAAGTGTTAAGGAGGTGCAGCCATTTAACAAATTTGATTTTAATTAATGCTTTTAATTCATCTTAATGCAAATAGCATTCCATTATGCTGAAGATTTCTGTTTTTTTTTCCTTTCATTTTGAGTCACAGAGCATTAGGTTTATATATTATAGGAACACCTTAATTTACCCTTATATATACCCCTTATATATACCCCATAACTGAGCTTTTAATCAGTAATATCCAATTTTAACACTGGAGGCCAAAACTGCACAGCATATTCTAGATGGGGCCTTAGCAGAGCTCAAATACAGCTCAAACCCTTGTGCTTGCAGCTGCTGGCTGGCATTGCCTGCAACATACAGTCCCGATAAAGGTATAAGTATCTTGCATATTTTTACACTCCAGGTGCATAACCTGATATTTGTCACCCAACAGACCTTAGTTTAGAAAGCAGTTTCTTATGTAAAAAGCAATCAAGTCGAACATGACCTATACTTCCTGTTAATTACTGCTCATAATGCCATTCTCCTGAACATAGTTTGGAATGGGATCTCTTTACAAGCCTTCAAGTGATCATCAATGTCAAATATACTGGCCTATAATTGCCAGTCTGAGATCATTATCCCTTTTTAATATAGGAATTACATCAGCTTTCCTCCAATCCAT
The DNA here is from genome assembly GCA_024363595.1 of Xenopus borealis. NCBI lineage: Eukaryota > Metazoa > Chordata > Amphibia > Anura > Pipidae > Xenopus > Xenopus borealis. Next base: position 93,719,665 of record CM044436.1, read on the forward strand.
AGGTACCATACCAGATGAAAGGGAGTCTGAAAAAAATCACAAATAGATGTCAGTCTAAAACTGAAATAAGCTCTCTCAGTTCCTAAGTGTATATTCCATCTGGCCCTGGCGCCTTGTTCACATTGAATTTGAGTAAATCTACAGTATATGTACCATATCTTATGTCAACCACTGATTAGATTTAGCCAAGCCATTAATGCCTCTGTTGGGGCACTGATTCCTTGTATACACTGAAAAAAAGAACTGATTAAACACATTTTCCTTTTCAGTATACTCTATAAACACATTATTTCCTTTATTTAATGGAACTGCACTCTCAACCCACATATTTTTTTACTATTTATAAACTAAAACCGTTTGGGGATTAGACTTAGTCTCTGCTCCAAACAGTTCCTCATTTTCTATTTTACCAGTGCTAATGTTTATATTTATTCAGCGCAGCTTCTTTTACTTCTGACTTATAATTTTTTTAAATGCCTTTCTCTTCTTTCCTCTTCTTTACATCTGACAGAATCCATATAGGGTGGTTTTTAACACTCTTACTTCTAAAGGGAATAAACTGAGAACAGTAATGACTTAATAGCATTTTAAATGACAACCATTTCTGTTCTTACTTTGTCCATGTATTTACCCTATGCCAGTAAACTACTGTGTCTCAGAGGATGCTTTCTGCGGTCACCCACTACTAGGTAATGAAAAAAAAACTGGATAAGAAATAGTTCTCAATATCTGATAATATTTTGATAATTCTCTGCATTGAAAACTTTTCTTAAAGGAAAACTATACCCCCTGAATAGTGATGGGCGAATTTATTCGCCAGGGGCGAATTCGCGGCGAATTCCCGCGATTCGCCGCTGGCGAATAAATTCGCGAAACTGCCAAAAAAATTCGTGTCAAAAACTACGCGACGCGCGTCAAAAACGACGCGCGACTCGTTTCGCGAATCGGCAAAAAATTCGCGAATTTCTCTGGAAATTCGCTAATTTTTCGGCCATCACTACCCCTGAACAATGTAGGTCTCTATAAAAAGATATTGCATAAAACAACTCATATGTAAAACCCTCATATTTTCATAATAATATAGTTTTTTAGTAGCATGTGCCATTGGGTAATAATAAATAGAAAATTGCCATTTTAAAAAATAAGGACAGCCTCCTGGGATCCTTGGATCCAACGGTGCACACAAACATACCAAACAAACTATAAAATTAGGTCACATGAGCCAATTAACAGACAGAGATGTGTCTTTTGCTTCAACACTTCTTCCTGTTACAGTTAGAGTTGAAATATTTCTGGTCAGGTGATCTCTGAGGCAGCACACAGACCATCAGAAAATGGTGGTTCAAGGCAAGAGATGTAAAAGGGCAATATTTGCTTAAAGAACAAGTAAACGTTTTTTTTTTCTATCTCTAAATTTGCTCTAAACAGCCCCCCAGATTAATGTACCTTAGTCCCTGCTGCAAGTCTGCTCTGGTTTCTGTGTTATCAGCAGCTTGTTTCAACTTCTTCCTGGTGCAGAGTGAAGCCCAGCCCCTTAGTTTACTGAGCAGTCCATTTGCTGCTGTTCCACAATAGAGAGGAAGAGGGAGACAGTGTTTCATTAGTAAGCTAGTTTCCCCAAGCAAAAGCTGCTACACTCACTGCTCTCTGCTATGTCATAGTATGCAAATGATCTCCAAGACTAGTCTGAGAGATAAGGTCAGCTCAGTAAGCTAAGGGGCAGGGCTTCACTCTGCACCAGGAAGAAGGTGAAACAAGCTGCTGATAACACAGAAACCAGAGCAGACTTGCAGCAGGGACTAAGGTACATTAATTTGAGGGGCTGTTTAGAGCAAATTTAGAGATAGAAAAAAAAAACGTTTACTTGTTCTTTAAATATATATACCAGTTTGGTAAGATTCTTTAATATGTCACTTAATCTGTTGCTCAAGTATTCATTTTTGGGGTATAGTTTTCCTTTAAATGCACATATTTTTTCTTTAGGTAAAAACAACAACATTTTTACAGTTTCAAGTTTGGCAGATCGCAGCTGCAGATAAAATGAGTAAGCTGGGGGGCAATGAGCTATAAGCTTTTTTCACGCTGCCTTTCTTTATTGTAGAACTGCTGCAAGTCTCTGAGACCTGTCTCAAACTCAAGAATAGAGTGCAACCTGAGATATAGGCACATGTATCCCCTTTTGATAATGCATTATTTAAGCCTTATTGAGACCATGAGTGAGCATGCTTTGTGACACGTGTGTGTATGTGCACATGGTGTTGCCATGACTTTGCAAGGAGGGACCTTCCTGGTGGGCTTTGGATACCCCAGTCTATATAATGTTTCCATAAGTCAGTGGAAACATTAGGTGGTGGTTAACAACTTGGCACCTACCTTTATTCCTGGGTTACATACATTGGAAACTCTTTATTTTAAATAACACAGAGTCTAGTTAATATTTAATTTATTTATGTATATTTGGGGGGCAATTCCATATGTTTACTGTATGTCCATTAGCAATGCCAATGTTTCCTGACTCAATGCCAGTAGAAAACCTTATCTCAGGGTTTATGTTACGAATAGTCCGTATAAGTCTGTGGAGTACATTGGGACTTGAGAGATACGTCTGGCCCATTATCTGTTAATTATATTTTCATTTACCTACTAAACAATTCAATGTGTTTTCTAGCTACTGGTAATAGAGCAAAAGAATGGCTTTATTTATCGAAATGATAATACTGAAATTACAATTTTTTAAATTCCAGTTTAAGGGGGTTATTTATCAAGCTCTGAATATCTGAACTTCAAATCATTCATAGTTTTGGACTAAAAAAAAAATTAGAATTTTTTGGAATTTATTAAAGTCCGATGGTCTGAAAAGTTCGACTGCAAAAATTTGGCATCTCAAAGCTCTCGAAGGGCCTGTATAAGTCAATGGGGAAGGTCCAAGTGTCTGCGTTGCTGTCCATATCGCTATCCGATGAGTTCGGTGATTTAGGACCAAAAAGGCAGAAAAATTCATAGGGGCAAATTCACTAAAGTGCAAAGCATTTAAAGCTAGCGCTAATTCGCCAGCGTGACGTAATTTCGCAACTTCACCAATTTACTAACAGTGTCCCTGGCGAAAATTCACTAGAAAAGTAGATAGACCAGCACAACTTCGCACCCTTACGCCAGGCGAAGTTGCGCACTGACGAAGGGACATAACTACGCTAATTCACTAAGATGCCCATTTTGCTAAACGTTACCTCTTGTGCTAGACTTTACTTCCCCAAATTAGACCTGGCAAAGTTCAGTACAAAAGATAGTTTGAAGTCCCCAAAAAAATCGCTGGCGTCTTTTACTTTTTTTAGGGTGATAGTTTGAAAAATAGTGTAATTATTTTGGGGGTTACCCTCCTTCCCCCCTACATTTCCTAACATATGGCAACTCAACTATACAGTGGGAACATGTTTAGGGCAATAGGACAACTTAATTTTATTTATTAAAGGTTTTGTGGGCTTGTGTAGTGTAATGTAGTGGCTGTACATACACTTCTATTATACATTTAACTTTAAGGGCTCTTCCAGACGAGGAGATTGCAGGGAGATTTGTTGCCTGCGACAAATCGCTGCGTTTTTGGGGCAACAAATCTCCCTGAATCTCTTCCCTCAGTCTTGCGCCCGCTAAAGTGTCAAGTCGCATGCGCCTATTCACACGCGGTACGTCGCTTTTGAAAAACGCTCGCAAATGCATTTTCGCGCGTCTTTCAAAAGCGCCGCGTGTGAATAGGCGCACGTGACTTGACACTTTAGCGGGAGCAAGACTGAAGGAAGAGATTCAGGGAGATTTGTTGCCCCAAAAACGCAGTGATTTGTCGCAGGCAACAAATCTCCCTGCAATCTCCTCGTCTGGAAGAGCCCTAAGCTGTGTGCAAATTAGGCAGTGCTTTGCCTGACAAAGTAACGGTAGCGCAGCTTTGCTACTTTTCACCTCTCTGAGCGTAAATTCACATTTTAGTGAACTAGAGGCGGACTGGCGAAAATTCACCTGGTGAAGTGCAGCGAATTTCCACGCTTTAATGAATTTGTCCCATAGTATTTACCGAAAAGTCTGAAAAATTTGTACTTTTCGAGCAAAACTCTGAAAAAATCTGATTTTTGCCTGAACCTATTATTTGGGACTTTTTTAATGATAAATAAGGTTTATCGGAATTGCTTGGATTTCTAATTTAGAAATACTTAGATAAATTTGGACCTTGATAAATAGCCCCCTAAATGTTCCTGTTGTTTCAGATGTATTTCTTTTGTAACAAAAGTTGCATTATTTTTTTTGTTTTCTCATTTGCAATTTTCTAAGCATTTTTCCTCTCTGGTTTTTTAAAAAAAAATATTTTCCAATCCTTCATTTACTTTAATCTTTGTCTGAACTTTAAATACCCTGCCCCGTTGGTATTCCTATAAATGATTAGTATTGCATATTGACATGTATTATTTTGCAATAAATGTAATTCTCTGCAATTTCAAACAGATTTTCATGAAAACTGGAAAAATATTTGCTTGACTTCAACAAGACATAACTGATAAGCCAAGTATTTCACCGCAAAGCCTTGCAAGACAGTTTAATTGTTTCTGAATCCACAGTCGGTCACTAGTATAATGTCCCCGTAATGCACTGGCAGGAGATACAAGTTTTATATTTTTGCTGCAAGGGTTTTTAAATCACTATAACAAACAGAAATTTCATGGTAATGGACACCAGTTTAACACACTGTTATTTGTTCTACTGAGTAATCCATTTGGATTTCTTTCCATTTTAAGGCTGCAGTTAATATTTTAGAGTTTGCATAAAATTATTTTCTGTTTCTCTTAAAATCCCTCTCTCTCCATGCTTGCAATTTAAATAGTTTATCTGGGCTAAATATAATTTAATAAAGGGCAGTATCACAGAGCTGTCGCTACAGATGTGAAAGGAATAAGATTATAAAAGGCTGGGATGTTAATTCATTTTGGGGCCCTTGGATAGCACAAATATGCTTTGAAGTACTTGTTCATTAAAATGGGTTGGTTCTTGACACATAGCAAAAACATTCCTGTAAATGCACAAATTTAAAGGCTTTGAGCTTCTCCAACTGCTTCAACAGGTTTAGGTTGAATTTACAGTCATGTTAGTTTGACATTCTGTGAGTAATAATAGTTTTCAGACCTTTTCAGTAGTGTTGCATTTTGATGTGACAAATAAATAACCATTAGCAGTGACTCATTCCAAAGAAAAGTGACTTTCAACAACACCCTCTTGTTATTCTTAAAAAATACAAACATCTGCAGCTGTGTTCATACAATCTAACTTGCCAAAAGCTATATTAGCAAGATAGAAATTTAACAAAGGTTTCATATATATTCATATATCTATTAGGCTTAGGCCAGACGGGGAGATTCGGGGCCGATCCGTCGCCTGGCGACTTCTCGCTGCGACGGATCGCCCCCGAATCTCCCCAAATAGCTAGGCACCGCTGCGCACCGGCATAGCTTAAAAACGCCGGCGCGTGTTCACACGGAGCGGGCGCGATTTTAAAAATCGCTCCAAATTGCCTGGCGAGGCAATTTGGAGCGATTTTAAAAATCGCGCCGCTCCGTGTGAATAAGCACAGGCGTTTTTAAGCCGCGCCGGTGCGTAGCGGTGCCTAGCTATTCGGGGAGATTCGGGGCAATCCGTCGCGGCGAGAAGTCCCCTGGCGACGGTTTGCCCCCGAATCTCCCCGTCTGGCCTAAGCCTTAGGCAGGGAAAAAAAATAGAGTTGGCAGACCATAATCCATTACAAAACACATTTTCTAATTGGACTAGTGTCATTAGTGGAGCATAGCAGTGCTCTGTCCAATGGCGGAACCAGAGCCCTCTTCAGAGGGGTTCTTGTTAGCAAAGCAGATCTGCTTCCTCTATAGTCACACCATTGGCTCTGTCCTTGGTCCTTTGCTTTTCAATTTATTAATGACCTGGTGGTGGGCATTGAAAGTACTGTTTCTATTTTTGCTACTTTTTTGCTACTAAATTGTTCAGAACTATAGGTTCCAAGCAGGATGCTGCCACTTTGCAGAGTGATCTGACTCAATTGGAAAACTGGGCAGCAAACTGGAAAATGAGGTTCAATGGTTCAATGTTGATAAATGCAAGGTTATACACTTTGGAAAAAATAATATAAATAAATAGAATTAAAAAAGTTAAACACTAAATGGCAGTGTGGTGTATTTGGAGTTTCCTTAACTTAGAAGGATTGGGGGGGGGGGGTTGTGGATAACAAGTTGTCTAATTCCAGCAAATGTCATTCTGTAGCTACTAAAGCAAATAAAGTTCTGTCCTGCATAAAAAAGGGCAATGGCTCACGGGATGAAAACATAATTTTGCCTCTATATAGGCCTCACCTGGAGAACGCAGTGCAATTTAGGGCTCCAGTCCTTAAGAAGTATATTAAAGAGCTGGAGAGTTTGCAGAGACATATAACTAAACTGGTTGGAGGGATGGAAGATTTAAATTATGATTGTCACTGTTGGCGTTGTTCTCTGGAAAAAAGCCGTTTATGAGGGGACATGAGTATTCTTTATAACATTAGAATGAATGCAATATAGACAGATTTTTCCAAAAAATGGATCATTGGACAAGAGATTTCTCCTTTAGGGGCAAATTCACTAAAGTGTGAAGTGGCTAGTGCTAATTCGCCAGCGTGATGTCATTTCACAACAACGCTAATTTACCAACACTGACTCTGCACCCTAACACAACTTTGCACCTTTACACCAGGCGAAGTTGCGCACTGACGAAGGGTCATTACTACGCTAATTCAAATTCACTCAAATATGAAGTTGTGCTCAGGGAGGCGAACGGTAGCGAAGTTGCACTACAGTTACTTCGTCAGGCAAAACGACGTTACACTAGCGATGCCTAATTTGTATATGGCTCGAAGTTAAAATATAATAGACATATATGCTGCAACCACTACATTACACTACACAAGCCCAGGAAACCTTTAATAACTGAAATAAAGGTGTTCTATTGCCCTACACATGTGCCCCCTATATAATTGGGTTGCCATATGTTAGGAAATATAGGGCGGAAGGAGGTTACCCTAAAAAATTACGATCTTTTTCAGCCTATCACCCTTAAAAAAATAACGCCAGGTTTTTTCTTTTCAGTCTCCTATCTATTGTATTGTACTTCGCCAAGTCTAGCACAAGAGAAAACGTTCAGTAAAATGGAAATCTTAGTGAATTAGTATATGGCTCTTCACAGTGAGGACAGTGAAGTTGGGGAAAGTACTGCTGGATGTTTGTTGTGATGATTCTGTTTATGCCTTTAAGAGGGTCTGTATTATTTCTTGAACAAGCATAATATGAAAGTGATAGTGATACTAAAAGCTACAATTAGTATAGATTTTAGTATATTTAGTTTAGGTGAGTGTGCACTGGAGGGGAGGAACTTTTTTCAACCCAACTTAATTATTTTACAAGGGTTTTACTTTGCTGGATGATTGAGGGGCCACTGAGGGTCTTGATCCACAGTTTACCATCTTTATAATGTTCTCCAATAGGAGGTGGGGGGAACTGCAAATAAACCTACTTTTAGATGCACAAGTAGAAAGACATATAACACGTAACAAAGCATCAAAGCTGTATATTATGTGAGACTTTTCCTTGTTTAATTGTTACTGACTGTTGACATATAATACAGTGTTCGTATGCTGCTTTATCTGTTGATTTAATTCCCTTTTTCCCAGTAATATAAAAGAAATGTGTTCCCAGAAGCAAGGGGATAAAACCAGATGTAAACATGCCGTATGTTGCCCTTGGGAGATGAATGCAAGGCCAGAAGCAAGAGGTATAATTGAGAAACTGTATCTCTGTGCTGAAGGCTCTTTATTGTTATGTGACAGATACTCAGATAGAGATTGTCACTGGTCCCTGTTTATATGTACCTATACCTCTCTGCTGGGCTCTCTGATACCCCTAAGTAAAATGATCCATGGCCTGTAGTGAATTTTTTAGTGGTTTGCAAATGGCCAATTGCAATTTTTCCTCTGTTCTACCTTATTGAATCTGATTTTCAAACCACTGCTTTAAAATCTTTTTATAGCAATATTGTACCACAATGTTTAGCCACCTCTAGTAAATGTGTTCATATAACCTCAGTATTTCCTCTTCCTCCCCTATGCTGAAGCCACAATAACAAATAACTTCATGGCATCATCATTTCGATTTCCATTATCACCCATATCGTAATCTATCAGCTCTATAAGTATGTTGTTGCTTGGATTATATATATATACTGTATACTGTATATGCGTGTGTGTAAATATGCAAACAGTATAAACTCATTTTTCTATAACAATATTTTTTTTATAGCTGCCATATTGTTTTCCAAATGGATGTTGTAAAGCAGAGTATTGCTTTAAAAATAACCATAGTAGATGTTATTGACACCAAACCCAAATTGTACTTATGCTCTGGCTAATCAAGTGCTATACAAATGCTCATTCATTCCCAAGGGTGAGCTTTAGATCATTTTTCATTCATTCTGTTTATAGCTTGCTCCGGGCAGATCCTGGATTACACTCCTGACCCCTGACATTCAAGTGTGACAATTTTGCTTATTTTGTGATATACAATACAGTTTCCAAAGTGGTACAAGTTCATTCATAAATTTAAAAAGCCACTGTGTGTGCCTTGTTGTTTTCCCAGAAGTCTCCAAAGTCTTCCTAGTTCTGAAGCCAGCCAGCCTGATACTAGTAAGTCACTACATATTAACATAAGGCAAAATTCATTAGTGGTAGATTAATAAAACAAACAACTATAAAAAGAAATAGGATATTTATTTACATTAGACAAGTCAATTTTTCTGACAATTTACAATATATGCTCTGCAGGTACCTTTCATAGCACTGCCTGAAAATAGCAGCACTATATACAAATATGTGTTAGAATAATAATAATAATCATAGCAAATTAGTTCTTACTCTTCATTATAAAGGGCTGGCCATATCATATTCATTCTTTTACTAAAGGTCAGACTTTCTCCAGCTGTTTTTATACATAAAGCCAGTTATATTGCAAAGGTCATATTGTAATAGAAGAAAATGTCAACCAGTGAGGTCCACAGAGCACTTGAGAAGTCTGAGGTCTTTAAAAATCTCTATTAGGTCCATATCTGGCCCTTGGGTCTCTAGTAGACAGGCCTGCTCTAGAGCATCTGCTTCCTATAAGCATCTTCTCCTTTGAGCTCTTTGTTTCTACCATTTTATCAGACATTTCTCATGTAAATGACTTTACCATTCTAAGAATTTCTCATTGTCATGAAAAAATTGGTATTTTGATCAACTCATGTGGAAGCTATTTTGGTAATAAGTTATAATAGCTTTTTCCACCCAAAGAGCTGCTGAACAGTGAACTCATTTACATGTAAAATAAATGTAAAATAGTCCCAACATACACATTTTTGTAGATGCTGTAAATTTGTTAAACACAAATAATTATGAAGAACATATGCTAGGGAAATTTGACTTTTCATAAAAGGGAAATATTATTAGAATCTCAAAGTTTATTTGACCTGCCCTAACATATGATACAGTCTCAGGTACATCTTTATATTTTATGTACAAAACAAGGTGTTATGTTTAGCCTTGTTAAATAAGCTTATATAGACAGTAGGTTAGATTTGTGCCTTTGATTACAGGAATCCAGGATAGGGGATTAAATCCAAAAAGTGCCTTATTACAATGGCTTCTCTGCTGAAGTATAACGTGAACAGGTAGAATCCGAAACACTAACCTCTGGTTTCATTTCTGTGTCTACAAGTGTCCCATCATACAGGGATGTTACACCTTTTGCAGTGTTTGCCTGTGACTCTGCTAAACACTCCTTTTTAAATGTTGATCGTATGGAGTTTGTGGAACAGTTGTATTCACGGCAGCTTTCAGAAGCTTGTGACGGATCCAAAAAGTGCGGAGCATTCGTAGTAATAACTGCAGATTCATCAGCACTGGCCATATTGCAGTGACAATATTCATTGTCTGTAGGAAGCTTTAAGAATTCTGGTAGGACCAGGTCCTCTTTACAGAGCAATCCACGCTGGTCATCTGCTCGTGTGCTTTGAACTTTGTTAAGCAGTTCAACCAATCCTGTTAGGGAAAGTTACTGTATTATAGGTATATTTAAAAGGCCTATAGCTATATATATCTAGCTCTTATTATTTACTGTCTCATATATAGGTGTATTCAAGTAAAATAATTAGAAAATGCGGGTGAAATTATATTAAATTATAATGTCGTGCAAAGAAAGACTATGTTGTCCATATGTGATGGGTCATGTTTGGCCAGTCGAACTCAGGTTGAACAAAGCTGGTCTATGTGCTGTATATGTTCAATAGAAAACTAAGACCTTTGTAGCTAGAGACTTTCATACAGGACAACACCTTAAGGAAGCAGAAATAGCATACCTTCTATATCATATTTATGCTGATGAGGCTTATGCTTCCCATGAGGAGCCTCTGAATGCCTGTGCTCTGATGATACTTGGCTCACATTATTAGGCTCATTTTGGGCCCTGTGGTAATGTTCTGTCATTGGAATGCCTTTGTCTTCTCTGTGTTCCTTATGCAGAAAGATAAGAGATACTTAAATTCAATTAATGTACTTGTAAGGAAAACTGTGTCATAACAAGTTATACCTAGCTAATTGTATATTTGAACAAGTTATTTTATAGTTGAGTTAGCTTACTGTCCATTGAAGGCTCACTAAATGCTGCTGTTTTTCATTTTTTAACTGCTAACAGTTACAGGTATGGGACGTGTAGTTTTCCAGATAACGGATCTTTCAGTAATTTGGATATTCATACATTAAGTCTACTAGAAGATCATGTAAACATTAAATAAACCCAACTGACAGGTTTTGCTTCCAATAAGGACTAATTATATCTTAATTGGGATCAAGTACAAGCTTCTGTTTTATTATTACAGAGAAAAAGCTAATCATTTTTAAAAATGTGGTTTATTTGAATATAATGAAGTCTATGGGAGATAGCCTTTCCATAATTCTGAGCTTTCTGGATAATGGGTTTCCTTATAACTGATTCCATACCTGTATTGTGTATACTACACAAGCACTGAGCTCACACAGTCATGCTACCTGAGCCACAGGGTGAGTAACACACTTTCCCGTGGAAACAATATTATTATCATCATAATGGTGTGTAATGGTTCATGGGTCTGTTTTGGATTACTGGTTTTCAAACAGCACAATTAATGGTGCCCTTCATAAGCCCTTCATGGACTTATATTGCAATTATCTGACCAGAGCAGGTACAAGAGATGCAATGTAAGACTATGGAGGGACTTGAACACTGCTTTTTGCGGCACTGTAAAAGCTGGGAGAGCTCAGTGTGCTATCACCTTCACACATTCCTGCGCACAACAAGCTCACATTTTTGTGTCCATTTTGACTCCAAGTGTCCATCAAGCTCTTTAGTTGGATCTAAAACTGTACTGAAAAAATCTGCAGCATGTATTTGAGACCCTTTCTGAGACAACATAATCTTTTGCTGCCCAGCACTGCCCCTTGATGACTTACTTTTTGCTGTTAAATTTATAAAGTAATTTGAGTCCTCTTGGGAAAAAGTTTAAGAAAACTCCCTTTACAAGCATTGTACTCATAGCTTACCTTTGTATGATGCTCAACTGTAGTTCCTACAGCTTTCCTAGGATCACTGAAATCTGTAAGTGAATGGTGCATTGAATGAGTTTGAATGAATTGTTCAATTTCTTTTTAGCATGAATGAAAATGAAAACAGATGCATAGGCTGCAATTATTTACTAAACGCTTAACAATTTTTTTCTGTGGTATCTTGAGATAGGCAAGGTCCTACTGAGTACAAATATTTTCCTGATTGGAAAAATTCAAAATGACTTTGTCTTTACAGCAGAAGGCAACAATACCGTAACAAGGGTCTCACCTGCTGGATTTCTTCAGCAGAAACTGTAGCTTTTCCTACTGTGGCTAGGACTATCAAGCAGCCCTTCAATATTTGGAAGATACTGGATGTTTGTGATAGATCATTTTAGGAGATTCCGTAGGAAAATGATACATTTCTGTGCAGCTTCAAATGCTACACCAGAAGGCACAGAATCACATGAAAGCACTTGCACAAGCCCTTGTAGTAAGTGACTCTCTCTTGAAAATACAAACGTATTACTACCCCCCAGCTACTACATTTTTTAAAGTGCCACAGCCCTTAGAAAAGGTCCTCATAGACGAGACAATTCTTCTTTGGTGAACGACCGATTTTAGTGCAGTCCGACCAATCCTTCAGATTATCGTGCGGTTAGTGGGATTCAAACATACCTCGTACAATCTGACATCTGTCAGACAATTGATCGGCAAGGTTAAAAAATCTTTATCGCTCCCAGTACAATCTGTCTATGTTTGCAGGGCCAAGCAGGCATCTACCCTTTAGTTTTGCTGGCAATATTGCCTGAAATGATCTTTTTATCCTACGATCCTTTCAAGATAATCGTGGTCTCACGATGATGATTGGATCTTTTAAAAATCTATGGCCAGCTTAATACAATACTGCAAGGTTATGGAAACAGGGGCCATACTGACATTATGAAACTTTGCTTTCGGTAGATTGCATCTGCTGTGTTCTGTATTGCTGTTACAGTACATTACTCTTCTCTGCAATTGTTCAGTATAAAAATAAAAACTGGGTAAATAGATAGACTGTGCAAAATAAAAAATGTTTCTAATATATTTAATTTGCCAAAAATATAATCTATAAATTCTGGAGTAACTGGATGTCTAACATAACAGAACACTACTTCCTGCTTTGCACCTCTCTTGGTTTCCATTGATTGGTTACCAGGCAGTAACTAATCAGTGACTTGAGGGAGGGTCACATGGGTCTTAACTGTTTGCTTTTGAATCAGTTGTAAACTTATTGAACAGTTATGTCCCATGTGGGCCCCCTTAAAGTTTCTGACTTACTCAGAGTTATGATGGCCATAGATGTTAAGATTTTTAAAAGTTTTTTTAGTTATCATAGGACCAAGCTTATCTTGAAACAATTGTTTAAATGTACGATTTGTCCATCAACTAAAAAGACCATTTCAAGCGGTATCATCTAGTTGAAGCCAGGAAAACTGTTGGTAGCTGCCTGCTTGGCCCAGCAAACAAATGGACAATGGATAAATTTCAATATGACTGATGAAAATCTTCTAACCTTCCCAATCGATTTTCTGACCAATGTCAGACGAAATATCGTTAGATGCACGATCGTTCGGTACCCAATGACCTCACGATAATTTGATGTTTTTGTCAGTTGCACTAAAATCAGTTGTTGAGGAAAGAAAAATCTTAAAGGAAACCTGTCATGATTGAGTTAACACTAGGACGGAAATAAAACTTTTAAAAC
>CM044436.1:93741248-93758595 GCA_024363595.1 Xenopus borealis
TATATATATATAAAACTATAATTTCCCCAGAGCTTGCCACTGTGCTACAGTGTCAGAAACTGACCCCTGTGGCTGAGACCTTCTGCTCATAAACTTCTATGATATCAAATGAGGCATAAACCATAATTTTGCTGCTTCGCTTGGTAGGGCTTATGTGTGTCATGGGATCAATAAACCACAGCGTCATAGCAATCACCTGTTATGTTCTAATAGGCACACTAGGGCTCTGTTTACTAAAGTACACAACAATTCTAGACACAATTTATGATTTAAAAAAATCAATAATTTTGTGTGACAATAATTCTGCAAACAGAAATGCTCAGATATTTTTTTCTTTTACTTTTGCTGTTGCATTGGTAGCAATACTATTTTATGTCAATAACTTCTTGTATAAAACCCTATTACTATAAATAAGTGCCTTGCAAATCCATGGTAGTCATTGATTAAAAATGGTGGGGTGGGGGGGACTTGTAGCTGTGATATTCCCTGTGATATCATGCTCAATAGATGGCCAGCACTCTCTGTGCATTCCAATTATATAATATGCTGGGCATAAAAATAAAGAAAGACTTGCCTAAGTGTAAAATACTTGTTTCAATTACTTCAACATGTCCTTCTGTTAATTCAAGCATTGTAAAAATGTATATTAATGTTATTTCTGTACTGTGTCAATTCTCTGGCCTAAATTGATTTCATGAGATATTAATGTTCTGTGCCCACATGTCAAGGCAGAGAAATGTCTTTCACAGCAGTCAGTGGGACACTGCTAAATATAAGGCACACAGTTCTTGGAAATACTGTATGGTTTCACATGCACCTCGAGGCATTAACACTAGAATAAAGAGGCAGCCTATATAATCGTCTAGTCTTTATGGACATTTTAAGGGGAAAAAGGCAATGCCTATGGATCTATAATATATTGTTGTTTTTATTGTTTATAGTTGCAAAGAATAAATGTCTGCAGTACATCAGCAAAGGTAAAGAACACATAACCTGTGGCTTTCATGTGCATTAGCAACCTGCTATTATCCTGATAAATACAACTTTGCATGTTTTCTGGAAATCCCTATTTCACATGTTTAGAAGTTAAAGGAGCTTCTGATCTAGTGTGTAGGGGGGTGAAGGCATGCATCTTAAGGTGGCCATAGACTCACAGATAATATTGTCCAAAACTAAGAAGGTGAACTTCTTCCAGACTTCTTACTGGCCAATAAAATGACCATTCAAAGTCATCTTTTACTTTCTTGTAGTATTGAAGTTTTGGGCAGACGCCCACTCTATCCATTAGAATTAGTACCTGTGATTCTCCCTTTCTGTGCATGGTTGCTAACTGGTCACAGTTTGATTGTATAATAATTCCCCTTACAGCTAAACAATTAAAACTTCCATTTTAAGCAACATTAAATTTGGATTTCTTATCTGCCGTGAAAGTAACCCATGCGATTTCTGTATGAATAGCAGATGTGCATAACCATTGTTATTTACTTTTAGAATGTATCCTTAAATACCCTTGGCCCCAATGTCAAATTCCATTTTAATGAGCCAAAAGCAAAAATGTTTAGTGGTCAAAATCTTTGCAATTGAAGTGCATAAAATCCAATGTACTGAAACAATAACTTCCCCTTTAGATTGTATGATCAGCACTAACTCCCCTGCAACACATTATATTCCTTGATACACAGATAATTATGTTGGCAAGAAAGTAATTATCGCTGTAGGAAACAAACCAAAGCAGTAGAATCATAATTTCATTTTTTTTCAGGCCCTAAATGGAAAACGAAAACTGTTTATTTTGGGTAGCAGTTGTTTTGCTTTGAAATATTCCATTATAGCTGTTTGCGCTGCAATTTGTTGACCTTTTCGGGAAATGAGGAAGATTGTATAAGCAAGCTGAAAAGCCATTTCACACAAATAGGTGTTTATTTTTGGATTAATAGATGCGTACAATGAAGACAAGAACTCTGCATCTAAGTCAAGGATTGACTCAGTTCTGCCTTTTGTTGTTCTACTGTTTCAGATAAAAAGAGCAAAGCAGGGTTGGACTGGGAGGCCTGGGGCCCACTGGGGCTATTGCTCCACAGCCCCCCTCCAGCTCCCCCTGCCATGCTGGTGTTGCGTTAGTGCGCACACGCGCTTGGCACTACATCAGTATGCATGCACATGGCACCACATCTGCATGCATACGAGCGGCGACGCATTAGTGCGCACTCTTCAGAATTTGTTTTTGCCTCAACTTCCGACAAATGGGGTCACGGGTGCGGACCTGGGCCAGCGGGGCCCACAAGAGTTGGGGGCTGACCAGGTTTTTTTCCCAGTTCGCTGCCAACCCAGTCCAACCATAGAGCAAAGGGTTTTCCTGTGCATTGGATTGCAAGCTCTTCAGGGCAAGAACCACTATCAAATACCATTTTGTCGTACTTATGTTCATGGTCTTTAGGGTTGCATACTCTTCCGGTAGTATTTGTGGTCAGGTGAAAGAGCACACAGACCATCAATAAATGGCATCTCAATGTAAAAAGATGTAAAAAGCCAGTATTTACTGATATATGAAAAACAATTTCCAGCCTGGCTCACAGAAAGCCCTTACCACTGACATCTGCATAAAATTGCATATACACTTTTTTCTATAGGTCCTACCTTCCAGCTTTTCGATGCCAAAACAAACTCTATAAAGCTGTACACTGTCACATTCAAGTACTTGATTAAAATGAAACCTGTGCTGTATCCACTCATATGTACTGACATTTCATGAAATGCCCTTCATATGGATATAATCAATTTGACATGCTAAATTAAACATCACAGTGATTAGACAGTCCGTTTGGTAAAGCAAATTGAGAGTTTTTTTTTCCATATTTGCTTAAATTGTTGCTGGATAAATCCTGCTCTTTAAAGTTATGCAATTTCATATGTTCAAACGTTTGTCTTAATTGCTCACCTAAACCTATGGCACGGATTCACATAGCTAAGATAAGTTAAGGAGCACCACTTCTATTGAAAGCAAGTGTCCTAAAAATGAAATCCTCATATTAAAGTAACGTAAAGATGAGCACAGTGCTCTTCTTGCTCACCAAAGACTTACAGTATATGTTATTGTTTAAAGGGGATAGAAACCCTCCGTTGAATTTACTGTAAAATTCCTTCACTGAGCACTAGAATTCTTTTTTTCAAGCTATTAGCAGTTTTTACGTAACGAGTCCCCAGCTCTTCTCTCGTCAGCCATCAGAAAATGTAGTCACTGAACAGCGAAGAGTCTTTAGATGTGTCTCTTTTGTAGGACAATCTTTTGCAGCAATAACATCTTTCATTTTTTGTGGGGCAATTTTGATGCAGTTTTGCAGTGTCAGATAATCATACAACCAATGAATAGATTGGCTAGGATATTATAATGGGGCAAGAGGCTGGGAGGGGGCCCCCGGGCACAGTATTAGCAAAGTTACTGGCTGCATCACAAGAAAGGAAGTAGAACCATTAAACCTTTTTACACTGACCTTAGTGAGTACAATGTGCTGATTCTCCAGTCCATATTTCTTTAATATTGAAGGTAAGGCCTCTTCAATGGTCTTAGTGGGTTTTGACACTATCTGAACACTTTTATTCATTGTTTTAATCTGTAACCTGCACACACAGAGTAAAGGTTTATAAATTGGGATTCACTAATAAACATCTTTCACATAGCCGTGTAATTTAAATGGCAACATACAAAGCTATAGGCCTGCCCAAAATTCAAAGAGGAACGCAAAGGAATAGATACGTCAGGGGCATGGCTGGCAGATAGTTATGTGAATTAAATCTGGATTTGCTCCTCTAAATGTTATTGCAAGACCAGCAATTATGGTGTGATCTGCTGTTAGCACCTATTTTATGTCTTCATATTCGGTAAAGTTTGGAAAATCTAAACACAACCTGGTTGTGCTATAAAGACTTGGTGGGGTAAACGTTTATTATAGGCTGTCCTATTTTAGCAGCTTTTCAGTTAGTCTTTTTTCCTGTTTTTTTTTTAGATTTTGAATGATTTGCCTTACTCTTTTGACTCGTTCCGGCTGAGGTTATACATTAATTTTCTAACGGTTCTCTAATATAGGAATTTAAAATGTAGAACTATGCATACACCCCTAAAGTGAAATAATCATTTAGCAAAAAGAAAAAGAAAAAAAAGCAGAAACTCACTCAAAGCTTATCCAGTTTTCTAGCCGCACTTCCTGCTCTGTTAGTACCAAACAGTCCTGATCCAAGGCCAAGGCCTTCTGTGGAGGCAAGAGACAGAGAGCTGAAACAAAGGTATATGCTGAGGCAGTGCAGCATTAAAGCCATTTATCGGTTAATGGATAACACAAACATGCTGTAAGTAAAATAATTACAAAGCTGACCTTGCTATAGGGCACTTTCTGTAAAAAGTCAACCGGAATCCCGAGTGATCTGTCTACCTTTGCCCTTTGCATGGTGGGGTTGTGGGGAGAGATTAATGAAAAAACAAGGACCATTGGGAGGCTGCTATCCCCTTTTCTCTTTCATTCTGCTCTGCAGGGTTTGGTAATGCAGAGGCAAAATCAGTGGATGGTGAATAGTGGATAAACTCCTGCAGCCATATATTTCTTTACAACTGAAAAGTCTCAAGTAGAATACAGACAAATATTTAACTCTCCAAACAAAAAGGTCACTCTCCTTTTCTAAGGAGAGATTAAAGCAAACAACCCTAGGACTGGATCTTTGGATCTACCACCATTTCTCTGATACCTACTACCCTGATAGAGGGATAGGGGAAAGAATTTTGGTGGCGAGGGTCATCCATCTGAGTTACATCATGATTGCCAAAACACCGATAAGAGATAAGAACCTTGGTGTCTGCCCGAGTCCAACCTGCACATCAGCAGTAGTGTGGTGGATATTGGGGGCTTGGCAGACTAAATAGCAAACTCTCTCACAGAAAGGTCTGTATCAGTCTGACAGTAGTGTCCCATTAGTATGTTTCACAGGAAACTCTCTCTCGTACACAGAAATCTTTGTAATTCAGAAAGAAATGTACCCCTTCTTTCTCACACCTTTATCCACTCTCATCAGATCTTCAGTCTTGGAACCCCTATTCCCAGTTTCTCTATCTATAACTAGCTATGGGAAGAGCATGGTGAAGATGGCAGACAGGAGATGTAGAAAGGTATGAAACAAACATCTCGATTATCTTAACCACTATCATCTTAATAAGGAGAGCTTTTTAATTTTTTTTTCCCCCTTGACAGTGGCTGTCAAGGGGTATCATAAGCTGCAATTCTGTATAGTAGATGTATTATTACTGTAATGTAATGTGTTATTACTTGAAAAGTCAAAGAAATGCGAGGCGTGTCTCATTGGATGTGGCAACAGTACCACCTTGTGGTCTTGTGATTTCACAGAAACAATATGACATTTCTATTGGATACAGAATTGTAACTTCTGGTCTGATTTATGGAATGTGACTGCTGGCCTCACGTAATCCACAAAAACCAAATATTTACTCTTGTGGCAGCTAACTGATCAAAGCTAATCACTGGTTGGTTGCAGTGGGTTATTGCACTGATGATATTTGTGTTTCATTATTAATAATTGTGTCTCCTTGTGCATTGTGGACTGTAGTCTTATGGCTATGGGACAGATCTACCCACAGAAACTGATGCCAAATTTGGTATTATGAAATTCTGTTATTTATAATTTAGTCCACCTCCAAACCTGTCACTTTGTAAGGATTACTAAATACCAGTAGGGACTTACTTAGCCTACTTTAGGCCTAACTGCAGGAACATAAACAGCTGCAACATTTTGGGGTGTGCCTATTTCTACAAGTGTTCTGCCCCCTGCACTTGATAAAACAAAAGTACATGCAAGTGCTGTCATGTGTAACAAAGTCCTGTGTTTAATGCCTCCCTAGTGACTTGCATCCCATAGCACCCCACCTTCCCTGTCCTGAATGATGTATAAGTTAGGTGCCTTGCATGGGGCACATCCATGTTCCGCTATATACCATCCAGTATGCAGCACTGTTAAACATAGGTAGTGCCCAATGCATAGTAAGCAGTCTTTGTGCTCTAGAAATACAATAAGTTGAAGCTGCAAATTGCTTTTTTTTTTTTGCAAAAACCCACCAAATTGTTATACCCTTAGAAGTATTTGAGGCAAGTGAACTAAATAATGCAATCCTGTTAGGGAAATCCAGACTGAAACCAGGAGGCAGGACAGCTGACTACATTCATAAAATTAATGCATTTATGGCCATATAAATGTACTGTGGCATGGTACCTGTTCATTTCCTAGTAAGAACACTTTCACATCTGAGAGACAGTATCCACGTTTTTCACAAACCCCAGTCAACATGTCCCTGATGGTTAAACCTGGTTTGACAGCAGTGAGTGAGGCAGTGCCATCAGGAAGATAGACACAACAATATTTTACTGATTTGGTATCTGCTTCAGTGTCCGTACAGCCTGTGCTCCCACCTACATTCTGCAAATAAATGGAGAAGGAACAGGTTATTAAGTAATGCTAAATAAAGTAATAAGAATTATCACTACACTATATCCTTAAAAATAAATGCATTAAAGGAGAAGGGATGTTACAATCACTGGGGTAAGTGGCAGATGTCAGGCACACCACAGTGATTATAATCGAATACTAGAGACCTCAGGCCAGTGCTATTGTTTGCTGAAAAACTACATCAGCCAGAGGTTCCTCTATAGCAGAAACCTCTACACTTAACTTGTCAGCACTGGAGTGGGATAAGCAGGGGAAGCATCATTGGTGCAGAAAGTGGAAAATCAAAAGTAAAAAAAGGGCTCTTAAAGGTACCAGGTGCAGCTTTTTGCCACCTCTGATAACTTGAGGGGTACTGGAAAGTATCTCAACTTGCTTCATAGCTGGAGTGCCCTGAGCAGCACCACTTTGCAATTTTCTGCCTCTCCTTGGATCCATTCCATGGCCCAAGCTGGGTGTGCAGCCATGTAGAGTGAAAAAACTGCTTGCTGAGTGTCACTTTGCACTCTACTGTGCACGTGCATCAGGATTAGGCTGTGGAGAGGATCTGGAAAGAAGATGATTGCATGGTGCTCCTACAGAAGTACCCTGAGCAGGTGCAGATTTCAGAGAACAGGGGCACCTGTCCACGGTGTTAGGCAATGTCGGACTGGCCCACCGGGATACCAGGAAAACTCCCGGTGGGCCCAGGTGTCCGCTTGCTTCGAATCATTTGGCCTACTTTATGGTCATTCCCTATTTCTTTTTGGAGAAAAAATGTGTAATAATGGAAGAATAGAGATAAGTAGATATAAAAGACTAGGACAATAACAAGGTAAGGAGGGGAGGAATAATAGTTTATAAAGTGGGCCCACGGTCTAAGCATTTCTGGTGGACCACTGGCATCCCAGTCCAACACTGGTCTTAGGTAAATGATTTTAATTACCTCCCAGTAATTACAGTATACCTTTATTTTCTCCTTTATGATTTTTTGCAGATAATTAACAGAAAAATATGGAGGAAAAAAAAAAGAATATATAAAATATTAAAATCAAAGTTTCTGTGGAAAGCTAATGGACAGTGTGGAAACATGGCGTTACAGTGGAAAAACAGCCGACTTTGCAGTTGATATTGAATACACTGAAGTGACAAAGAGCTCTTGCTTCCTTGAATCAATTAAAGTGGACCCGTCACCCAGACACAAAAATCTGTATAATAAAAGTCCTTTTCAAATTAAACATGAAATCCAATTTAAAATTTTTATTAAAGCATTTATAGCTGTTTTAAGCTCATTTAAAAATCTCAGCTGTCAATCAAATATTGTCTGCCACTCCTCTATGCCTTAGGCATAGAGGCGGGGCAGATAATTACTTTCACTTTCCATTCAGCACTTCCTAGATGCCACTGCTCCCCACACATTCCCCCAGTTCTCTTAACCATTTAATTGTGTAGCCAGGACATGGGGATAGACTTTGGGTCCTCCATTCTGGTGCACAAACAAGATTCTCAGATTATATAATGCTTGCCTTAATAACAGTGTCCACAAAATGGCTCCTGTCTGCTTGCTATAATTATGAATTCCCAGACTGAAGAAAACAAGATTAAAATAATTCATATAGTGTAATTAATGTTCATTTTGCTTGACTAATGTGATAAAATATGATTTTGAATATTTTTTTGGGGTGACAGGTCCACTTTAATAACAATAAATGATCCAGTTTATTTCCTGTATACTGTATGGACATCCATATGTCTATATTAAAAAAAAAACAGACCTAGCAATGACATTGATCAAATAGAAACTCCAAGCCATATATTCTATGGCACCCCTGCTTTAATAGTTTTATGCCAGAGCTGTACATTAGGCAGCACTAAAGGGCTGAAGCATATCATGGAAAGTAAATAAATAAACTGATACTCTATTAAATCATATTTGACATTCCACTTAAAGCACAAAGGACCAGACTAAAGCTGTCAGATGTACGAAGAACAGGTTTATTGGAAAAGACTAGACATGCTAGACTGTCATTGGAGGGGATTATGCTCAGAGGAGAGGAAAAAACTGCCAACCACATGGATGGATCCTAACAACCCACCCTGTACATGCCAACAGCAGTGCATATGAGTTTATAAAAATACTACTGTAGCTATTTCAGTTAAGGAGTTAATAAGACTTGGACACTGGCCACATGCCCCAGGTCTTTTAACCTACCATCCTCTGAGAATATACTTATTTATGCAATCTGATTTGAAAGTAAAGAGACATACATTTATTCAATTCCAGGCATTTTCACTTCTCCAAATTCAGAAATAGCTAGCGAAATGCTGATGCGTCTCGTTTCATATAGCCAGCATCGTAAAAAACGGACACCAGCTGGCGAATTTTCACCAGGTGAAATTTTCTTGGCACTTCACAAATTTATTTGCTTGTGTGCGAATCGCGGGAATTCATAGTGAATTCGCCCCAGGCAAATAAATTTGCCCATCGATAGTCATGAACTTTTCTGTTACATAAGAGAGCTGTGCATGTGTTTCAGGCTCTAGTCCTATTCACTCGTTGTTTGTTCTGTTGAGCCCTCTAAAGGCTGCAAGGGATCAGTTGTTCTTTGTGTGTATATCATTTTCATGTTTACATACTCGGCAGAGTACACATAGCCTTTCAAATCCAATGAGCACCTGGCCCTTAGAGCTAATAATAATAATATTGATACAAGAGGAGCAGGTTACCCAAGGCTACAAGGAGTACAAGGAGAGTATTTAATTGCTACTGCTTTCTGTGAACAATCCAAATCGAAATGTATCTAAAAATCCCATCGGATCGTGGCCGCATCTGTTCGTTGACACCTGTATCTCCTCCATTGTGATCCGATTGTTGGGCCCTCAAGGTGGGCATATCGGGGAGAGTTCTGCTCATTTGGTCACATCGCCAAACCAGCGGATCTCTCAGTGTATGGACACCTTAAAAATCCAGCTTGTTCCCAATCCCAGACATACAATAGGCAGTAAATTCCATATTTTGCAGAATATATATGCCAGGGACCAAACAAAATCAGGACCAGAATCATAGTATAGTGTGTCTGCAGTGTGGGAAATGTGGCCTGAGTAGCATGAATGTCTGCATCTGAAGTTTCCAAAGCTATTGAAAGCATGGTGCTTTCTTTTTAAATGATATGTAGACATATAAAGTTTTTATAATCTATAATTGCCTGACCATTTACAATTTACTTTACTGTAACAATATCAAGAGGCATCTGACACTCAATCACAAAATGACTAACTTTTAGTAGCTACATCTTAAATTCTCAAACAAGGTGAATTCAGATTTTACAAACATATATATTATGCACCTCACCAACACAAGAATTCCTCCATAAATCAATATTCTTATATGCAAAATACTGATCTTGTGAGAGCACAAGTCCTCACAAGCTCAGACCCATTGAGGTACACAGATATCAGAGAGGGATTTTTTTCCAAGCCTTAACCATGTATATTCTATGCGCAGTTCTTTGGAGTCACCTTTCTGTCTGTTATACAAATTGGGAAATAGTGTCTGCTCCACACTACCTTGTCAAAGCCATCCTTTGGGAAAATCCTCTCCAAGTGGACCATATTTGAGAGGAGCAGAAAGCCAGATGCAGTCTGGCTTTCGACCTGCACACTCCACTGAGACTGCCTTATGTAGAGTTGCAAATGATCTCCAGACTGCTAAGGCCAAAGGTCATTACTCTATTCTCATTCGCTTGGACTTATCCTCTGCTTTTGATACTGTTAACCATTCTGTTCTAATGCAAGTTCTCCACTCAATTGGTATCCATGATCAAGCTGCATCCTGGTTCTCTTCCTACCTCTCTGACAGCTCCTTCTTTGTTACTTCCGCAAACAAATCTTCTCCTCCTGTTCATTTTAATGTGGGGGTGCCTCAAGGTTCTGTACTTGGACCTCTGTTGTTCTCCTTATACACTCTCTCTTTAGGAGACCTTATATCTTCTTTTGGCCTTAAATATCACCTATATGCTGATGACATTCAGATATATTTAGACACACCCTCACTAACCACTGACGTTCAAACCCAGATAGCAGACTGCTTAGTAGCTATTTCTTCCTGGATGAACCAACGCCACCTCAAGTTCAACTTGGCCAAGACTGAGCTCATGGTTTTTCCACCCAAACCGAGCCCTTCTCTTCCTTTCACCATTACTATTGATGGCATAACCATTAACCCGGTTAACTCAGCACGCTGCTTAGGGGTCATCTTTGACCAGTCCCTCACCTTCTCTAATCACATTAATACATAGCCAAGATACACCCATTTCTTTCTCAAACAACAGCCAAAACACTAATCCATGCCCTTATCTTATCTTGCTTAGACTACTGCAATCTCCTCCTTACTGGTCTTCCACACTCCCATCTCTCTCCCCTCCAATCAATCTTAACCTCTGCAACCAGAATTCTTCTACTCTCTCCTAAAAGAGAATCTGCTCAACCCCAACTAAAATCCTTAGCATGGCTGCCTGTCAAGCAAAGGATAGCAAAAAAACCCTTCTGCTAACATTCAAAGCCCTTCACTCCTGTGCTCCTCACTACATCTCCTCTCTTGTCTCGCTATACGATCCTGGTCGTCTTCTCCGCTCTTCTCAGAGCCACCTTCTCTTCACACCACCCACATCCACTGCCACCTCTCATCTCAGACCCTTCTATCTTGCTGCTCCTTACCTCTGGAATTCCATCCCTGAATTCCTCCGTAAGGAATCCTCTCCCAATCTCTTAAAAATAAAAAAATAAAAAAAAATAAAGAGCCTACCTTTTGGAGCACTAGAACAGTAGCCTAGCCCTGCGTCTACTGACTATGCCTTACCATGTGCACTTTTTCATCTCCAATTTCTGCCTGTATGTTAGCCTCCCATCCACTTAGACTGTAAGCTCTACGGGGCAGGGACCTCCTTCCCACTGTCTCTTACCGCATAGCACTTAACCTCTTTGTACTTTTATTCCCCATTCAGGAATCCAAGGGAACAAAGTATCATGTTTATAATGAATACATAAGAAAGTATAATGATATGTTTCTTTATTGTGGGTCCAACATTCATTGATATACAAATACTGTGTAGATTTTTAGTGAACAGGTTAATACACAATGAAAATTGCATACCATGTTTATAGTTAAGGCTCTTACTAACAATAAATCAGAAAGTTTCTGATTGATTGGGTCAAGAAAAAAAATTTCTGTTATACAGTTTTATGCTGTTCAAGAAGTACATATCAATAGATACCTCAAATTTGCTTGTCAATGAAGAGTTGATACCCAGCTCCAGACTGGTATTGGAGTTAAGTGATACCCCCGATTCCCGGCGAGATGAGAGTCCATTACTGTCTAAAGCTTCTGTGGAAGCATGTAGAAGAATAAATAGAAAGCCAACATAAATAGGGTACTTATATTGTTTGTTGAATTCAGCACATGATTTGTAAAAAGTCTCATTAGCTTATAGGGCACAGATAGAGCAGTACATATATACTAGTACCACTCTACCATTCTCAGTTATGCTGCCACCAAAAATGGTCTGTCCTGGCCCATGAAATTCCCTTGGCATGCTTAATATTCCGCAGCTTTGAATTCATAATGACGCATGGTTCACACATGAGAAAATTCAAAAGAGATTAGAACATATTAAGATAAACAAAGGTCTGGGGCTCGATGGTATTCATCCCAGTGTACTAAGCGAGCTTAGATCTGTGATTGCCAAACCACTTTACTTAATTTTTCAGGATTCATTGAGGTCTGGCATGGTGCAGAGAGACTGGCTAATTGCTAATGTGGTGCTGTTATTCAAAAATGGATCCCATTCTCAGCCTAAAAACTACAGTAAAAGCCAGTTAGTCTGGTGTCAGTGGTAGGAAAGCTTTTGAAAGGTTAATAGTAGACTTCATAGCAAATCATATTACTATGAGTTTGTGCCAGCATGGTTTTATGCATAATAGATCTTGCCAGACTAACTTAATTTCTTTTTATGAGAAGGTAAGCAGGGACCTCGATTCTGGGACGGCAGTGGATGTGATTTACTTAGACTTTGCTAAAGCATTTGATACAGAGCCACACAGAAGGTTACTGGTTAAATCAAGGAATGTTGGCCTGGAACATAGTATTTATACCTGGATAGAGAACTGGCTAAAAGATAGACTACAAAGAGTGGTGGTAAATGGAACATTTTCTAATTGGACCAGTGTTGTTAGTGGGGTACCGCAGGGCTCTATACTGGGTCCCTTGCTTTTCAACTTGTTTATTAATGACCTGGATGTGGGCATTGAAAGTACTGTTTCTATTTTTGCAGATGATACTAAATTATGCAGAACTATAGGTTCCATGCAGGATGCTGCCACTTTGCAGAGTGATTTGTCTAAGTTGGGAAACTGGGAAGCCAACTGGTTAATGAGGTTCAATGTTGATAAAGGTTATGCACTTTGGCAAAAATAATATAAATGCAAGTTATACACTAAATGGCAGTGTATTGGGAGTTTCCTTAAATGAGAAGGATCTAGGGGTTTTTGTAGATAACAAGTTGTCTGGGCATTATTGGCTACTAAAGCAAATAAAGTTCTGTCTTGCATAAAAAAGGGCTTAAACTCAAGGGATGAAAACATAGTTATGCCTCTTTTATAGGTCCCTGGTAAGGCCTCACCTGGAGTAGGCAGTTCAATTTTGGACTTTGGTCCAAACCTGTAATAAAAAAAACCCTCCCCCCTCCTCCACTCCCAGCCCCCCCTCCAGGCAAATGCCCCTAATTTTTTACTTACCCCTCCAGCAGATTCTTGCCATGGGAGTTCATGGATGCCATCCTCTTTCTTCTGTCTTTTTCGTAAGTAGACCAGTGTTTTTGGTGCATGCACAGTTGGAGGAAGGTTCCCAAACCACTGCGCATGTGCTGAAAGTCACAAAAATTTCCAAAATATTTTTGAGTTCAGGGCAGGAAACTTCCTCCAACTGTGCAAGCACTGAAACTTACGAAAAAGACAAAAGAAAGAAGATGGCTGCTGTGAACTCCCATGGCAAGAATCTGTAGGAGGGGTAAGTAAAAAAATAAGTTGCATTTGCCCGGGGCGCAGATAGGCTGGGGGGGGAGGAGGGAAGGGGGTCTACCCATGGGAAGGTTTCTACTTTAAGAGAGATTTAAATGAATTGGAGAGAGTGCCGAGATGTGCAACTAAACTGGTTAGAGGGATGGAAGTCTTAAATGATGAGGGTAGACTGTCAGGGTTGGTGTTGTTTTCTCTGAAAAAAAAAACACTTGCGAGGGGACATGATTACACTTTACAAGTACATTAGAGGACATTATAGACAAATAGCAGGGGACCTTTTTACGCATAAAGAGAATTACCGTACCAGAGGCCAACCCTTCGGACTACAAGAAAAGGACTTTTATTTGAAGTTGGAACTGTCCTCACTGTGAAGAACCACTTATGTTGGTGGTTCTTCACAGTGAGGACAGTGAGGTTGTGGAATGCACTTCCGGGTGATGTTGTAATGATTGATTCTGTTAATGCTTTAAGATTGGCTTGGATGGTTTCTTGGACAGACATAATATCGAATGATTTTGTGATACTAAACTCTGTTGTTAGTATAGCTATGAGTATATATAATTTATGTGAGTATGGAGGGGCATGTGTATGAATGCTGGGTTTTCATTTGGAGGGGTTGAACTTGATAGACTTTGTCTTATTTCAACCTGATTTAACTATGTTACTAGCTATGTTACTATAAGGGCTTCCACATGGGAAGATTCAGGGAGATTAGTCTCCAGGTGACTAATCACCGCTTCTTTGGGGAGACTAATCTCCCTAATTGCTTACCCATGTCTCACCCACTAAAATGTGAAGTCGCCTGCGCCTATTCATATGCGGTGCTGCGTTTTCTTAAGTCGCTGAAAATTGACATAAATCCAGAGACTGGACCAGCACTTATGCATTTCATGGCATCACATGGAGTCACAAAAAAATTAAAATGTAGAGTAGTGGGGGAAGAATATTTGTCCTCCCCAGTGATTTTCAAGGACCAGTAACAAAAAACAAAGAATAATTAAAATTCACATATATAAAACTGTACTCTTAGAGACATATTTATAAAGTTGTAGATTTTCTATTGTGTATGTAATCTGACTCATCTCCCTACTGGTTTGCTCACTGGCTATTCGGGAGGAATTCTTAAAAGCAACTAATAAGAAGTCAATAGTAGTAAGCAAGTATCCTAATTGTTTGATATGGGTTACAACTCCCTGTGTGCTTTGTGAAAAAGACTGAGTTTAGGCTCATTCTTTTGAGCCTAAACACACATTCTGTTCTTTAAGGGTTAAATTTACTAGGGTTAAAAATGAATTTTTGAATAAAATTAGAATTTTTAAAATTAAAATTTCAAAGTAATTTTGGGCTACTTGGACTACTGAATAGCCCAAAATTAGTTTTGAATTTATAAAATTTAGAAAATTCAAATTTCGAAGAACTGTCTCTTTAAAAAATTTGAATTTAACTATTAGCCACCTTGCCATTGTAAACTATGGGGGACCCCCTGGAAGCTTTCCTGAAATTTTTTCCAAGTCCTGGAAAATCAAATTTTACTTTTGAAAATCGTTCGAATCATTCAATTCCAATAATGCAATAGAACAATTCAAATTTGATTCGATTGAAATAGGTCCATTTTTGATCGAAAATTCGAATTTTGTTTAATATTGGAAAAGGGGTAAAAAAGTTCATTTATTTTAGGGGATGATTGCAAACAACCATTTAGTATTTCAAGATGCATAATCGTTATTTATTAGGATACCTTTGGAATGTCCTTTTCTGTCCTTCTTCTTAAAAGATCTGCGATGCAATTTGTCTGTGACAGTTTCTATGTCTGTCCCCTCAACTCCAACCGGCAGAGACTTTCCAGCCTTCAGTTTATTTTTCTAAGTAGGGAATACATATTGATTTCTAAACAGTAAAGGACCACTATTTTCTAATAACTAATCATGTTCAGATAAGAATCTGCATTTACCTATATAAATATTTTCTAAGTGATAAGGGAACATATTTTTGGCCATTTTTCTAAGACCACAAACCTTGGTGCTACCAAACTAATTTTATATAGTAGAAAGAAGAGCATTCATGGGTCTTAATGAAAAAGCAAAGTACACATTTATTAGGTTGACATTTTGGTCTTTCCATGGAACTTTCCAAGAGTTCAAAAACAACAATATAAAAAATCCAAAGAAAACCATGTGCCGGGTGGTACATAAACTAGAAACTAAAAGACAAATCAAATGGCAGAAATGTACTAAATTAATTGTTGTGGTGGTATTATTGTAGTTACTAATAGTGAATCACAAGTTGACAAATAGTTGACCCAAGACTGATTCTAACCTGAGCTCACTCAACCCTATTATCATTATGTATCCATGCCTCATCCAGTCCCATGATGACATCACAGGAGAGGAGAATGTAGACACATGAACATAAATAATAAAAACGGAAGGTGGCTGAAAGAGGAATGAAAAATGGTGTGTGCTGACTTCACGGACAGGGAAAGCCATGGTCAGAGTCAGACCCGGCCAATCCATGGGTAACCCTGCAGCTTTTGCAGGTTCCAGTACAGCTTGCACAACACTAGTTGATAAAAGCAGTATGTGAATACAAACTGCATCAGATGGAAAAGTGGTAAGTAAATCCTCCACTTCTTGCCTCCCAGAGTGCAGTCAGCATGCTGCAGCAGAAGACAGCTACTATATGTTGTTGTTTATAAACGGCGAGTATCTAATTCCTTCAGTATGTCTCACAAACAAAACAAATATGATTTATACCAGTAAATTGGCAATATCCGTCTATTTCAAGCTGTACAGGTTAGTCAAAAAGTTTACATACACCTATGCTAAAACTGTTCATACATAGTTTCTTACAACTTCATTCTTATCATGTTACCATACATTGCCTGTGTTATATCAGCTACATTATTTCTCTATAAGGTCTTTTCAAAGTATTTGATTTTCTGAGGGTCAAAAGTTTACATACATTTTATTTAAGGTTTTATGTCTCCTTCCACTTCATCCCTTCCTTCTCTTCTTTTGGTGCCAGAACTCCCTATTTAAACCCATTTGCTTATTATACCTTTGCCCAAGCTCAGATCCTATTGTGTTCAGATCCTGCCATATTCCTGTTGTGTGTTTCTGGTTCCTGATCTCTGCCTTTGTGATTTGTGAAGGTCCACAATTTTGTTTCACAGATCTTGACTGTAGTGATGTGCGTCTTGACAAAAAATTCAACCAGCACAACTACCCTAACCTGAGCCCTCCCAGCTCGAAACCTACCCTAGTTGTCACAGCCAGTTTATTTATAGATCATCGCAGGACCCATCCATCTCTGATATCACAAAAAAAGGGGTGAGGCAGGCAGGGGTGACCCAACACTCTTTGTGGAAGTCAGCCTGAATCCACCTGACCCACAAATCGCTACTAAGAAAGATGTAAAAACAGCTACAGATGCAATACCATTTACTTAATAATAAAAACAACTGGCCAACCAGAAACTACTACAAGTCATTACATGAAATTTTGGAATCTTCAAGACTATTCAAACTTCAAGACTGAAATGACATTATGTAGAAATAAAGTATTTACCCTATGACTTATCACGGATAATGTATAGTAATATAAGAGTGACATTGTACAAAACAATTAGTCTCAACTGTAATTCTTTAAATTTTTTTAATCATTCAGTTTTTCATTCCCACCTCTAAATGTGCAGGTTATTGATAAATGTACCTTTACTGCTCCAGAAGCAAGAGCATGGCAACTTGTAACTGGAATGGTCGGGGAGAGGTTGAGGTTGGGCAGAGGTCGACCCT
>CM044436.1:93800454-93814140 GCA_024363595.1 Xenopus borealis
TTTAACTTTGATGTAGTGGGCGGGATCTGACTGAGGACTTTGCCATTAGTAGAAAACCCTCAATCCCTCAGGCCAGATCTCATGGGACATCAGTACATCTGCACCAGCATTCAGGCCTGGTATTTATGAACCTGGATCATATGCCCAACCAGCTGGGAATAAAGATCTTGTAAGTTATATCCTTATATCAAATATATATATATATATTTGATATTTACAAATTCTCTCCCTCGTCATTTATAGCTTATTTTCATTTTACAGCAGTGTTTAATTTATACTAGAACCGTGAATGAGTGTGCGGACCAGCACACACCAATTGTAAACTATGGTGCTCAGTGTCCATCTTTTAAGCACACCTTTTGACCATCCTGTCTAGACCATGTATTTGTCAGCTCCTGCAACAGATATAGATCACAAAAAATCCTGAGCAGTATTAGGATGGTGACTGTCACTGTAAACATATTTGTAGATGTCCATAAAGCACATATATCAACCATCTCTGTTAAAAGATGTGTGGCACTGGGTGGTTTCTGGATGATTAGTACCATTTTGTACTGGTCCTTTAAGTCTATGTAGACTTTCCTCTAGCAGTGTCCTCACAGTCTGTAGCCTGGTGCTGTTTCCAGCTCCATCTGATATGGCACTAGTTCCTCCTTATCACCAGAAATCCGATGAAGTGAAAGTTCTGAGTGAATTTCAGGGAGGCACAGTGCAGTATTCTGATCTTTGAAGGAAAGGGAGGGTGAGAAAATCAGCATTACAATTCACTTACCCTTAAAATGCAGCCTGATATTGAGAGAGAGTCTTTCATGGAAAATAATGTAGGCTTTATGATTGGTTCATTTGGCCAAGGATGGCTCTGGGTTTAAAGGAACAGTAACACCAAAACATTTAAAGTTGTAATATAATGCAGTGTTGCCCTGCACTGGTAAAAGTGTTGTTTCAGAAACACTACTATTGTTTCTACAAATAAGCTGCTGTGTAGCAATGGGGACAGACATTCAAATGAGAAAAGGCTCAGAGTACACAGCAGATAAGCTCTGTAGAACATAATGGTGTTATCTGTTATCCACTATTTAACCTGTGCCATATAGCCTTTTTTAATTTGCACCATTGCTACCAGCAGCTTGTTTATATAAACTATAGTAATGTCTCTGAAGCAAACACACCAGTTTGACAAATGCAGGGCAAGAGTACATTATATTTTCATTATTTTAAAGCACTTTAATTTTTGGTATTACTGCGCCTTTATTGGGCTAGAGCAATTTTTATGGAGGGCACACATTGGCCCAGGTCACAAAGCAGTTAAAGGCGGAACAACAATTGGTCTGTATGCCTATTTTAATCTTTGATTAATAAACAATGTTTTTTAACTTTAAAATGTTTTTTGGAATATATTTAAGAAGCTAATGGACTGTGCTCTTGGAACTGGGGGCTATATTCCAATTAATTGTGGCCCTCTAGACTGGCCGTAATCGATTGCAGCATGGTTGTGCTATTATAACTTTCAATTTTTATGGCGGACACACATTGGCCCAGGTCACAAAGCAGTTAACTTCACCGAAATGGTGCGAAACATATGAGCACCCCTCCCCCTTCTTTAAACCTTTTACTTTAAATTAGAGATACATCTGTAGATTTGCTTTTGTCCACTGACGGAGGATCTGCTTATACTGTGTCAGGAAGTGCTCGTTAAAGGAGAATTCAACCCTTAACAAAAAAAAAAACCCTACCCTATGTAGACCCCTACTAAATGCCCCTAACTTTTTACTTACCTCTCAATGCAGATTCTGTCCTCGGGAATTTACTGGCGCCATCTTCTGTTCTTTGTTAAACTTTGGAAGCAGAGTGGAGTTTCGGCGCATGCGCAGTTGGAATAATATTCCGGTCCAGAACAATTGAAAATGCACGGAAAGTCACGAAAATTTCGGAAAAATGCACAGTTGTTGGGGATCAGACTGTTACTCCAACTGTTCTGAAGTTTAATGAAGAAGATGGTTGTCGTGAATGCCTGAGGACAGAATCGGCACCAAGGGGTTACAGGCATTTGCCCAGGCAGGTCTATGTAGGGTAGGGGTTTATGTTACGAGTTGAATTCTCCTTTAAGTGGGGGATACATTATATTTGTCTTCCAGCCTTTTGCTACTTTGCACTGCCCCTTAAGCGCAAAGTCACTTGTGAGAATGCGGAGAGAAGGTTTGTGGTTACTAACAGATCAGTACTGAGGAGAGGAATGGGGTCACTTTAAAATAGAATTTGTGCCACACTTGCTTTTTATAAGCACGGATACATTCCTGGAACATGTCATTATACCTTTTTATTGTTTGGCTGTCAAATAGAAGGCCCAAATGCAACATATAACCTTATTGTGGCCCCAAGTTTACCAAGTTGTTTTGTTGGACGATATTAGTCTTTGCCCAGAACTGGTAGTGTACTGCATTTTTGTTCCCACTATGCAGCTTAATAAACAACTCTGACAACTGTGAATTCTGGTTTGTGTCTATTTGTACCTGCTTATTTGCCAGAACCATAAGTGGAAGATCTAGTGCTTCATGAAGAAGCCGGTGCAGTTCTTGTCTAGCAAGGTGGATGCGCTTGCTATCTGTTGCGTCCACTACAAAGACTATAATGTGGGCATTCTTCAGATATTGTTTCCAGTATGTCCGAAGATTCTGGCTGCCTCCAACTACGAAATAAAATGATCAGTTATCAAACATAATCAAACCATGTGCCACTAACACCACTTCTAAACCATTAACTAAAGCCTAAAATGTATTTTCTGATACAGAATAATGCAGTGCAGGAGTATTCTGGTCTGCTGCTGGGGGTAACTTCTCCAATTATCTTCATTATCCCTCTCTCTCTGTCTTCATTCAGGAGTTGGGTATCAGATGAATGATCTTATAGGGGGCTCCTTTTGACTAGAAGATGTATTTGGGCTCACTCTATTAAAATCCTCAGAAATCCTTTGTCTCTTACATGCAGTTATTTTGTTTGTACTGAAATCAGTTATTTGAGTGAACTTGAATACATCTGCTAGGAAAGGACTACAACCCCCCCTCCCACCACACACACACACCATAAGATATATTGGCTCATTCATCTGACACCCAACTTCTGAATGAAGACAGAATGAAGAGAAACAGATACTGAGAGATATACAACACAAGTAACTCAAAGCAACTGGACTTGCTGAGATATTTTAATGAAGACGTTTCACTGCTAATCCGAGCAGCATCTTCAGCTCAACTGGCCGGTGTAGGGGAGTTCTCGGCATATAGACTTTTCCAACAATACAATCACAATGGAACATTGTAACTCTTCAGAGAGGTGACATCTGAAATTCACAGTTAGATGCGGAGAGATTAATAGTGAATTTAAACTTGACTATTTCAGAAACAATGCACAATATTTAATTGATTGTATTTAGAAAGTTTCTTACTTCAGTATGAAGAAGCTTATATTAAATTTAAATGTTTGCAATAGTTCCACTTGAATGATGTTTCCAGCCAATATATTCTGTTGCAGCAGCAGCCAAGTGTGCTAGCAAACTATTATCCTGTACATACAATAACTTTGTTGGTTGATGTGAGGACTGTTTAACAGTTTAAGCCTACTTGAGTGCACCATCATCAAATATTAAACATTTTCCAGGGAGAAGCTACAAAGACAGTACATACATTGCTCTGCTGGTGGTTGGTAGCTTCCCATAAAAATTAGTCATTTCCCTCAACTCAAAGTAGCTACAGCCTACTGATCACCTTCATATTCTGTCAGCAAAACAATGGCAAGTTCATTACCTTCTAGCAATTCAATCCACAGTCCTTGGTGGATAATCTGGGCAGAGTTAAATCCATGAGTTGGTGCAGAACTGGACCTTGTGGTATTGGTGCTAAGGGCATGAATAATGCTGCTTTTGCCAGCTCCATCCAAACCCAGTACCAAGATCTGCCTATCCAAATACTTCACCTAAAACAAAAAGTAAAGTGTTATTGGGGCTTTAAAACACAAACAAAGAGATATGAAACCAACAGAGATACTGAAAGAAAATGATTTAATGCATGTACCTTGTGTACTATTCCCTTCCCTTTAGATTGTAAGCTCTTTTTGCACAGAGCCTCTCACCTTTTGTACCAGTATTTGTTTGTGATGTATGTAACTCCATATGTTCTATGTATGTAATTGTAACATTTGGCACCTAAACCCACAGTACATTACTTAGACAACAGTGTTCATGGGTAGTTGTATTCGAACACAGAAGAGATACCTGAATAAAAATAGACTACAGTTTAATGTTGCTTTTCGAATCCATGTTACCTGTGGTGCACTACATTTGAGTCGCAAAGAAATCGCCCACCTAGGAAGCACCCTATGTGTAAGTCAAGCATGTGGTCATAGATTGCTGACCATTCTTCATAAGCAATTCTGGATAAAGTGCTAAAAAACAGGCTCATAATTGTTGCCACTATATATATTATAATAATATTTTATCTCTGACAGGAGGACATATAAGTGCATTGACTGACTTTCTCCCTTAGCCAGAGAGTTAGCCAAAGCAGTTAGTGACTAGAACATTTATTGCCCTACAGCTATTGCAACTCCAGCCTCATAAATACCTGCCTTATATCTGCCCAAGTGCTCCTCTGGGAAAGCCAGCATTAGTGAATCCAAAATACATGAATGTAGCTCTGCAGTGCACACATTCTGAGTCTGTGGGCAGTAATGTATCATTTCTGATATATACCAGTGCTTCTATATAACCCTCTCCCTGTGTTGTTATCTGTCTGCACATTGCTCCATAAAAACCTGCCTGAGCTACACTGATCTTATACATCCTACTTGTGACATTAAATTTGAGGAATTTTACACGCCTGGCGTCATCCCAAGCCAGAAGCAACCCAGAATCAAACTGATTTAATCCTGGCCTTGGGAAGCTGTAATGTTACTTGAGGTACTCCAGTCCAATAACACTTTTGAAATTGGTTCTTTATCTGGGTTGTTCACCTCCTTCCAAACACTTTATTCAGTGCAGTTGTTTTCAAACTGTTCCCCAAAAATAAAACCTTTTTTCAATGACTTTCCATTATTTATTTTGTACCGTTTTTCCAAAATCGAACTTTAAAGTTGAATGTTTGAGTCTGGCAGCTCAGTAATTCAGGTGCAGACTCTAAACGGTTACAATTTTGCAACATTTAGTTGATACATTTTTTAGCAGCATCTCTGGAGTATTCACGGCTATTATATCAGTTCTAACAGTTGCCTGTAATGAAATCCAGGGATTCTGCGTAGCACGGACAAAGCTAAGAAATATATGCATTAAATGCATCAATTTAAAACAGTTTGGGGGGGGGAGGGTCAGCGGCGCCCAGCCCTTTCCAGAGCTGCTTTAGACTGTGAAAAATTACACTTTACACCTCAATATTAGAAAGACGTTCACAAATAGAAAATAGTTGTAAACTTAATTTATTTCTGGTTATCTATCTGTTTGAAGGTGAACAACCCCTTTAATCCCCTGTGTTCCCAAATGTGGCCCTTACCTGTTCGCTATGCACTTTCATGTAACGCATCTTTTCCATATACAAGACCAGACAATGGATGGCATTTCACAAGACACCTGCACCCTCTGACATCTACACCTGCCCTAATAAACCAATTCCCATTTGGGTGGGCAGTACATGCCATCATGCACTCCTGCCTTTTTATTAGTATTAGCCAGAAGATATAATAATTTATAAATGGTTATATAGAGATCATTCCCATGAGTTTTTACCCCCATAGATAAATGCACAATATGCAATGCACATCAATAGGACAGTTACTTGGATACTTGAATGTGTATATGTGGGTTCCAGTAGCTTAGTGTGATACGGACACATTCCTATAAAAATCATAGGAACGTGTCAGTGTGAAGTATATGCTGCACAAAAATATTTTCCCCCTAAGCCACTACGACCCTCCTAAAAGATCTCAACTGTTTCGTACATCTCCGAGTTGCTTCCCTGACACAGGGCTGGGGGCAGAGCAAACCTTCCATAGGCTGATTAGGAATCAAAACAGTACTTCAGCCTATGGCAGGATTGCTCTGCCCCCAGCCCTGCATCAGTGAAGACGGAAGATCTGTCAGTCTAGTGACAAGTCGGCTCAGAAAGGTGTGCAGGGCTGGGGGGGCCTTGCGGGGAAATATTCCCTGCAGCATTTTCTTCTTGCTGACACATTCCTATTAAAAAATGTTTGCTTTAAAGGAACAGTAACACCAGAAAATTGTTTTAAAGGAATAACAGTATAAAGTACTGTTGCCCTGCACTTAAACAGCTGGGGTACTTCAGAAGCTCTACCATAGTTTATATAAACAAGCTGCTGTGTAGCCATAGGTCAGCTATGTAAGCACTGGACACTCAGTAGAGAACAGATAAAAGTTCTGAAGAATCCTATTGTATGCTACAGAGCTTATCTGTTATTGCAGTACTGGACTTGGTTGTGAGCCTAGCTCCAAATTACCCCGGCATGTCAAACTGGACCCTGAACAAGCAGTCCTTGCAAAAATATTTGGCACTACCCGGGTCACCAGGCCAAAAAAAGGTTGAGGACCCCTGTGTTATTGGATGTGTATCCTGTGCCTTTTTCAGCTTGAATGGCTGCCCTGCAGCATGTTTATATAAACTATAGTTGTGTTTCTGAAGCAAACAGACAGCTTTTACCAGTGCAGTGCAATCTGTACCTTATATTTTCATTTCTTTAATTTTTAGGTATTACTGTTCCTTTGATTCCAGAGTTACTTGCAGCCAGTCAATTTGTAGAAATCTCAGCCTAAATACAAAGCCCACAATGGCTTAGTTGCAGGATCGCCTGTAGAAAACTCAGGTACGTCAGGATATCCCACTAAAGCTCCCCATATAGACGCACAGATCTTTCCCTGCCAAACGACCGATCTTAGGGAAGTCCGGCCAATCAGTCAAATTATCGTGCAGTTAGTGGGAATCGAACGATCGCACATTTTACGATTTTTCGTCCGACATGGGTCTGAAAATTGATCGGCCAGATTAGAAAATCTTTATAGGTCCCCATACAATCTACCTATGTTTGCAGGGCCATGCAGGCAGTGACCCTTCAGTCTTGCTGGCAATATCACCTGAAATGGTCTTTTTAAGGTGGCCATACACTGAGAGATCCGCTCGTTTGGCGGCATCTCTGTCAGATATACCCACCTTGAGGTGGGCGATATCAGGCTGATCAGAATGACACGCATATGGGCGGTCGGATTGCGGGACGGCATCAACGCACAGTTGCGGCAGATTTTTAATCCTGCCAGATCGACATCTGGCTGATATTCGGTCAGACATCAACCAGGGAAGCCCATCGGGGGGCCACACTCACGGGCAGATGTGTATGGCCACCTTAAGATGGGCACATCGGACATTGAAACAATCACTTTGATACAATCGTGGTCTCACAATAATCACTGGATCTTTTAAAAATCTTTAAGTCTATGGCCAGCTTTAGAGTCAATTGCAGCAGGTAACCAACATCAACCAGAGGCTGTATATCAGCCGCTACCAACCTGCTCTTTGGCTGGGCTAAAAGCCAGGTACCGCCTACTTCTCCTCTGGACTGAGAAGTAACGGTTCCAAGCGATGAACAGAACCGAACCCAAAGCCGCCACAGCCGCCCCAATAGCCATCGTGAGGCTCCTCAGGGCGGCCATCTGTTGGCATCGCCCGCCGTGATATCACTCACTTGCCTGCACCGCCCCAATGATAAACATCGCGTGTAAATAATAAAAAAAAAATCATATTGAACAAGAGCAACTATTCACTTCCTGCTCACAATGCGCATGCGTACAATAGGCGGTGACACACCTTCCCTGAGAGTACACAGAGGCCCTCCCTTTCTGCTTGTAAGCTTGCTGCTCAGTATCGCCACCCAGCGTCCAATGGCATCACAACACGCGGCCAATTGATACAATAAATAACGTTTACTGTTGCTATATTGATAATCATAACTATAGTCTGCTGGTTTACCTAACTTCTTGAGCACAGCTGGAGTTTTCCGGCGTTTTACTACGGAAACTCTGCTAGGGCTATGATGACGCGTTGCTAGGATACACCAAACACCCTGTCCATGGAGGCATTGCAATAATCAACTACTAGACTTAACGTGACAAAAGAGAAATTAATCGCAGAATAGTTGCGCATGTCCGGTTTTTTTTCCCTGAAAGAAAATGGCGGAAACAGCGAGCAGTGGCACGCCTCAAGAACTGAAGCTAGCCGCACGGGGAAGGAACGCGCATGCGCTGGTCCTGCCCCTACTAACACGCACGCGCCTCTCGCTTCTTTTCAGTTCGCCATTCTGCTATTGATGAATGATGGGGTTGTGTGTTGTTTTTGTTACCGAGCCTAATCATCGCCACCGTTTCGGGGTTCAACACGGAAGGAGGAAGGGCGAGTTCTAGTAAAGGGACCGCTGGGAGGGGGAGGGACTTAGGACCGAGTGGGCTTCAGGTAAGATTCGTCATGACTTCCTCATCTACCGACTGCTTTAGTCCACTCTCCTTCTATATTACTATGGAGCCTGGACTGGAGATGGGATGGCTGGATTAAACCATGATTGGGGAAGGGGTGCTCAATGTTTGTGTTTTTCTCAACAAGGTTCCATCCATCCATCTATCCATCTATCCATCTATCTATCTATCTATTTATCTTTGTTGAGATAAAGAAAGTTGAAGCACGCCTTTAGCATAGGTAACTCAATGTGCCCTGAATTGAACAGAAAACAGGGGAAACAAAAAAAAAGAGAAAATGAAGGTATTAAACAGCAGCAGATTAAAGAATATTAAGGATTCATTTTAGGTAATATAGAATATGATAGGGTTGTTATGACACAGTACACAGGCAAGGAGCTGTGTTTGCAGAAGCTGAATTGACAGCCAAGAAAATTCATATGCACAATATTGTTTTGTGGTCCCTACATGTAAATCTATACATACTGGATATTAAACTGTGCATTAGGAGGAAATACCAAAATTGAAATAGCAAAAGGGTTTTGCATAAATGGGGGGGGGGAGATAAGTATTGGTGTGTGAGGCTTAATATAACAATGGGTGTGGCTTATGGTTGTGGGAGGGGCTTGTTTTAGCATACTGATCTACGCTCCCCACACAGCATCTCTCCACTTTTTTCAGTGGCCATTTTTATTGCTGTCATACTAAACCCATATTGTGTCTAGCATTGGGTTGCCGTCTCTCCCCTTTAAAGGATCATTAACATCAAAAAATGAAATTGTTTTAAAGTAATATAAATATAATGCAGTGTTGCCCTGCACTGGTAAAACTGCAGTGTTTGCTCCAGAAACACTACTATTGTCTATATAAATAAGTTGCTGTGTAGCCATGGGGGCAGCCATTCAAAGGACAAAAGGCTCAAGTTACACAGCAGATAAGCTCTGTAGAACATAATGTTATCTGTTATCCATTACTTATCCTGTGCAATTTAGCCGTTTTTCTATTCCCGCCATTGCTGCTTAGAAGCTTGTTTATATGAACTATAGTAGTGTTTCTGAAGCAAACAGAAAAGTTTCAACAGCACAGGGCAACACTACATGATATTTTCTTTACTTTTAAACACTTTCATTTTTTGGTGTTACTGTTCCTTTAAAACCAAACACATATGGAATACAAATTTCACAGCCTGCATTGGCTAATTAGCACTTCATTTAGGTGCATGCTGCAGACTGAATGGATTTATGTGCTGCCATGCATCTATCTGAATAACTCACTCTTTATTATTGAGTTTTTAAAAAAAATGTCTTTGTTAAAAGGCACCTATTGCAAAAAAAAAAGTTACGCCCAACCAAATGTGTGGGCTGATAGAGCCCGCATTCGAGGGAGGGAGCTCCCATTGCGACCCGCCTTGACAGTGGAAGCACATGCGCATTAAGAAAAGTGGCTGCTTTTCACTATGCACATGACATCACACTGTCATGGCGACTCGCACCAGGAGCTCCCTTCCGTACTCCAGTACTGTTATCCCCAATTGGAATGCTGGCTCTATCATATCATAACCTTTAATACATTTATGCTTCACACCTGTGAGTTGACAACCTCTCATACAGTTGGTTATTTGGGGCCTGCTGTTATATGTTGGCCCATATTGTATGTGTTGTGTGATTTTCAGTTCTGCTAATGCTGCTTTTCCTAAAGCTGGCTATAGACGCAAAGATCCAATCGTACAAATAAAGGATTCATATGATTTTCGGATTGTGTGTGGAGTGCATTTGACTTGCCATGCCGATTTCTATGTGGCATTTTTAAAGGCGTATTTATCAAAGGGTGAACTTTCACTTCACCCATTGATAAATAGGCCTTTCAAAATCCCATAGAAATGAATGGAGAGCGGCAGAATTTCCCTCTAGTGGCGGAACTTCACTCTTTGATAAGTTTACCCCTAGGCATCTCATTAAAAGGGTAGCTTTGTGGTAGTTTTACCAATTTGGGAGGCCCAGGCCTCCCTTTAGTTTCTGAGCTGTGAGTTTTTTGCGTGCAATTTTTGGGTTTTTCTATTTGCCCAGATAAATTTACTGGTCATTGTGTTTAATGATTTGAACAATATTTTGGGCGGGGGATATGGGGTAGTTTGGGACAGGTATAAAAAAACGTGGTAGTATGTTCATTTTGAGTATATTGATTCTACCTACCCTGGATATGGCTGGTTTAGACCAACTTTATAGGTCACGAAAATAGCTTGGTCTTTATAGTTTTGTTCCCCTGTTTTTTAGGGTTAGGGAAGATCTTAATTCCTAAATATGTGAAATGCCTGTGCGCGGGTTTAATGGGACTATTGTGGAGAATGTCTTTGAAGTCCCTTGTGGGGTGGGATATGTTGAAGGCCACTGATTTTGTTAGGTTGACCTTAAAGGGATCTTGTCATGGGGAAAAAACATTTTTCAAAATGCATCCGTTAATAGTGCTGTTCCAGAAGAATTCTGCACTGAAATCCATTTCTCAAAAGAGAAAACAGATTTTTTTTATATTTCATTTTGAAATCTGACATGGGGCTAGACATTTTGTCAATTTCCCAGCTGCCCCAAGTCATGTGACTTGTGCTCTGATAAACTTCAATCACTCTTTACTGCTGTACTGCAAGTTGGAGTGATATCACCCCCTCCCTTTCCCCCACCCAGCAGCCTAACAAAAGAACAATGGGAAGGTAACCAGATAACAGCTCCCTAACACAAGATAACAGCTGCCTGGTAGATCTAAGAACAGCACTCAATAGTAAAACCCGTGTCCCACTGCGTACTATTCAGTTACATTGAGAAGGAAAAGCAACAGCCTGCCAGAAAGCAGTTGCTTCCTAAAGTGCTGGCACAAGTCACATGACCGGG
This sequence comes from Xenopus borealis, assembly GCA_024363595.1. Taxonomy (NCBI): domain Eukaryota; kingdom Metazoa; phylum Chordata; class Amphibia; order Anura; family Pipidae; genus Xenopus; species Xenopus borealis. The sequence goes on from CM044436.1 coordinate 93,811,834, forward strand.
GCAGCTGGGAAATTGACAAAATGTCTACCTCCATGTCAGATTTCAAAATTGAATATTAAAAAATCTGTTTGCTCTTTTGAGAAATGGATTTCAGTGCAGAAGTCTATTGGAGCAGCACTATTAACTGATGCATTTAAAAAAAATTGTTTTCCCATGACAGTTTCCCTTTAAAATTACTGTGCCTATTAAAATTTTGTAGTTCTGCTAGTAGATTTAAAAGGGAGATTCTGGGGTTTCTCACAAAAAATAAGTCGTCTGCATATGTGGCTGTTTTGTGTTCCTTGGTTCCTATTTTGAAGCCATTAGTATCGGGATTTGCCCTGACTTTATTTAGGAAGCTTTCTAAGGTAAGTATGAAAAGTAGGGGGGAGAGAGGGCATCCCTGCCTGGTGCCATTCTGTATATTGAAGGGCTCTGAAAGGTCTCCACTGATCCTCAATTTAGCTGATGGGGTTTTGTATATGGTAGATATACAGTTCATCATGTTTGGACCGAGGTTGATTTCATGTAAGGTAGCTTTGAGAAAGCTCCATTCTACTCTATCAAAGGCGTTCTCCGCGTCTGTGGACAATACTGTGAGTGGTATGTCCATCTTCCTAGCATATTGGATTATACTAAATAATCTGTTGGTTTTGTCTCTGGCTTCACGTCCTGGGACAAAACCAACCTGTTCGGGGTAGATTAGCTGTGTTAGTATTTGATTCAATCTCATGGCCAGTACTTTAGAATATAGTTTTTTGTCTGTATTGAGTAGTAATATGGGCCTGTAGTTCCCGGGGTCAAGAGAGTCTTTGCTTTTTTGTGTATTAATGTGATGTGTGCTTCTAATGCTTCTTTTGGTATAATGTTGTTTGTGGATATTGAGTTGAATGCTGTGAGTAGATGGGGGTGAGATAGTTCTTTATAATATGAAATAGTGAAACCATCAGGGCCGGGGGCCTTTCCCGATTTGGTGCTATTTCTTCTTTAGGAAACAGGGAGTCTAATACTGCCCAAGCTTCTCGGAGAGATCCTATATATGTTGGAGCTTCGTATATATTGTCTGCATATCTCTATTTTTTCATCGAGAGTAAGGTCTTGAGATTGAGTTGAAGGTAGTTGGTAGAGTTTTATATAGAATTGTCTGAATACTTCTGCTATGTCTTTTGTTAGTTGCAACTTGCCCTTAAGGAGTTTTGTTGTGTGATTACGTAATTATTTTTTCCTGAGCATGACAGCAAGAAGACACCCACATTTATTACTATGTTCAAAAAAGAATTTTTTATTTAGTTCTATAGTTCTAGCTGTATATCGAGTAAGTGTCTCAGAGTTTTTACTACTTTTTATTTAATCTGAAAGGTTAGTGGCAGGTTGGGAGATCGGAACGTCGGATAGTTCGGACGATACTGCAGGTAGATTTGCACGTCTATGGCCAGCTTTAGCAGAAGCTAATTAGGCTCTCTAGTTGTAATGAACTACCAAATCTCATTGTCCCCAAAGGGCCGAGACATGCTGCTATTTCGGGTGATTAGTTGCCCATCAACAGATTTCTTCTTCTTCGGGCAACTAATCCCCCCAAACTGCCTTCCTGCCAGATAGAATATAAATCGGGATGGCACTCGGATCGCTTTGTTTTCCGAAGTTGCCTTACAACGAAACTTCAGGGAAAAGGAAGCGATCAGAGTGCCATCCCTCTGCCAATTTACGTTCTAGCCGGTGCGAAGACAGTTCGGGGAGATTAGTCGCTAGGCGACTAAATCTTCCTGAATCTAAGCATGTGTCTCTGCCCTAATAGCCGAAGCATGCTGGAAGTTGTTTACATAAGAAATCTGGAAATTTTCCTGTGTTTTATTGCCCTACAAAGTACAACGGAATAAAAACACTAAGCTGCACTTCTGTTCTTTCATAAAGGCAAAAGTTCCTTTTTTATTTTCTGCTTTTGTTTCTCCTCTTTGTGTGAGGAGTATTGTATAATTGTAACATGGAAAGGTGATTCATTGTTTGCAGCCGAATATGTTGCAATATGCTTTTTCTGTTGTGGAACTGCAACATAAATCATCTTGCTGCACCACGGAACCCTGTGATTGGCCACCTCGGGCCATGATCTCTTGGCTTGCAGAGAAGTTCCTTCAATCCCGCTGACTCCAAATGCTATATGAAAAGCAATAGCAGAGGAATGTTCCCTGGTGGGCCTCTTGATTGGTTGTTGGAGACACACCTCAAAATTTGCTGTGCTGGATGCTGGAGAAACTTCCATCTGTCCCGCAGTCAAATACAGGATTTTCACTCCGCTAGACACAAGCAGGGACGGCCTAAGAAAGTTAAAGG
>CM044436.1:93851694-93870517 GCA_024363595.1 Xenopus borealis
AGTCCTCTGCTAAGTTACTGTATTGCATTTTGTCAAGCCATGGCTCGATTATATGATGGCTCCAGGAAAGAAGCCACTGTGGAAGCTGCAATTTGTGCTTTTTCCCAGGGTAGGTGTGCCGTTGAAGACCAAGTGTCTGATTTCTGTAGATATGCCTCAGAATGGAATGACAAGGCTTTAAAACATCAATATCTTATTGCTCTCTCTGATGTCTTGAAGGATGAGATTGCTCATGTGGGTGTTCTCCAAGACCTTGAGGGACTTATTGATCTTGCCATTCAAATTGATAGGTGATTGAAGGAGAGACGTTCTGAAAGACCTAATCCTGCTACTTCACCCTGGTTGGTTGCAAAAGCTCCTATGTTTTCTCTTCCTTCTGTTCCTGCTCCTGTTTCTGATACTTCTGAACCAATGCAGATTGACCTCAGGAGATCTGTTCTGATCCATGAGAAAAAAACTCAGAAAACTTCTGAACTTGTGCTTACACTGCGGTCAATTTGCTACCAATTTGTTCCTCATTATAGAAATCTTCCCAGTTTACCATGCCTGTTTCATTACAGGGCTCCAGGGTCAATTAAGGAGTATGGCAGTCGTTGATTCAGGAGCATGTGGTTGCTTTGTGGACTTGGACTTTGTCAAGAATCATTCCATTTACCCTAAACAACAACCACTCATTGTAAGAATTCCTCCCTATCACCTCTGGTCCTGGTATTCAAGAGACTTGTCCCTTAAAAATATTTTTGGACTCTAAACATGTTGAGTCTATTTCATATGATGTGTGTTCCCCACTTTTTCCCTTAATACTTAAACCGAAAACTAAACATTTTTAAAACATTGGTTTAGTTTGATCTGCTTTCAATCTATATATTTAACCTATGCGAGCTTGACGTTTATAGTGTGGAACGAAAGTTTTCATGTTTTGGCCAAGGTGTGATTAAGTAAAGCAAAATACAGGGAGCACTCACTTGTTCCGCTCCCCCAAACGCTGTACTGCAACGTATTATGAACCGCTCCTCGTAGCGAAAAATCCAATGTAAATTGTAGAAACATGGAGCACTTAGCAGGGGCTAAAACGCAAACTTTATTGTTAAATCCTTAAAAACATGGAGCATAAATGCTTGACAAGTTTTGTGGTTCTCACCACTTCCTCATAAGCATGATCTACTTGAGTACATCTAGATATTTAAAAGCCTCAATGATGAACACACCTACTAAAACATTAACTAGCACCCAGAGGGTCTAGCCTCCTTGAATATATAACACTTGCTATCAACAAGCGGCTAACACTTAAATGGATAAGGTGGTCTATAATATGAGTTAAATGTTAAATATTACAAACCAATCGATGATTGAGAAAAACAAGCTCTCATACATTATTATTAATGAAAAACTCAAGAGAAGGCAAGGCAACTATGGAATTCTCACATTAAAAAGAACCTGGCTTATAGAAAAGAGAGTTAGTGCGTGTGATGGTCAGTAGATTAATTAATTAATATATAAACAAACTAACTAATATATGCATATATTAAGCCTCATTAAATCGCTGATCACTAAAAGTCTATAGCTAATAGCATGATTAGAGACAAGAATACATTGATCACTAAAGATTACAAATTGTAAATTGTACAATATATGGAAAACATTGTATATATAATAAAATAAATGAATGAATCCATTCGTCAATCAGACCAAATTCATTAACCAACCAAAACCAAAATTATTATAGTCATTAACATTAAGAAAATAATCAAAAAATAAATAAATCTATGAAATACCTCATAATTTCACACAATCTCTATTAAGTACCCCATGAGTCTCTGTCGTTTTAAGTTGGTAGGTGTAATCAAAAAATAAATAAAACTATGAAATACCTCACAATTTCACACAATCTCTATTAAGTCCCCCATGAGTTTCTGTCATTTTAAGTTGGTATATCCAATAAGTTTCTAAACTTGACAACATCTTATCTCTGTCACCCCGACGAATACTTAATCTGGGGGTATCAATAATTTGGAATAAAAAGTTCGAAACTCCATGGTGTTGCTCAATAGTATGTTTGGCAACAGCAGACTTAGTCTCACCTCTTTCCGCCGCAGATAGATGTTCCAAAAATCTGGTGCCCGCAGATCTTGTGGTTTTGCCCACATATTTTGCCCCACAACTGCAAGTTGCCAGTATAAAGGGGTTTATAAGTGTGGCCGCAGTAGATGTAAAGCATGTTCTGTTTTAAATGTTTCAACTAGCTTCAGTAGCTCTAATAGTAATAAAAGTTATTCTATAAAACAGTATTTTAACTGCAAGTCAAGATGGGCAATCTATCTGGCAACATGCAGTTGTGGGCCAAACAATAATTATTACTTTTAGGCCCTGCTAAGTGCTCTGTGTTTGGCCAAGGCATGGAACTAACCCCCAATTTATTGTAGTAATTATTTTTAGAGGCCAAATGTGCACTGGCAATCTTTCTTTTTGAGGTTGTTCAGTTATTGTTCAGGGAGCTGGTTGCATTAGCTGTCAAATTTTTAAGTGGTAGAGTCAATATCCAATGGCTTATTAGTGACTTGAACCTTCAAAAATGCCACCATAACTCATAGCAGAAGCATAGAAGCAAATGCCAAAATTATAATGCAAAGTAAAAAACATTCACACATGATCCAAGAGTAGGTAAAGCCAACCTGGATAACAGTGGAAGTTGAATTCAATTCATACATTAGCTGAGTTTGTTGTTCCCCCTTGGTGGAAGGGTGGAGGTGTGGGGCCAATACATGTTACATCATCAATCAACTTAGTTCTTGATTAGTTTTGAGGCAATGGTAGATAGGAAATGATATAGAGGTCTCCTCATTCCTATGTACATTATTATATATAGTTTACCAGTTCGTTTGTTTTTCAGCAGATGGCAGTGTGCCTTCAAATATAGCAGCATTCTTTAGTAGATTTTTTTTACAGAAGCTTAAAAGTAAAGTACCCTGTATTGAGGATAATATACATTTACTTCACTCAATATTTCTTTGAACTAATAGAAATGTGAATTTTTATACAATAATGATAATAGGCAATACCATTCTTAACTAATCAAGTCCAGGCTCCTTAGAGCACCATATATATTGAAACAGTGGAGATGTTCTTTAGAATGGACAACTAAATACAGACTAAATACAGATTATGACAACAGACTAAACAGACTAAAGCTTGGAATAAAAAAAACTCCCCAGGAACATGGCAAAAACTATTTCTTTGATGTTTTAGTACAGCACTTATTTTAATTATTCAATTCTATTAGCATGGTCTTTAAAAATGATCTGCCCTCTTATTAATAATTCTGTTTCACTGTAAAGGAACAAATTAATCTGTGAAGGAATATCATTTTGAAAATATTCCTTGCAATACAAAAGCACAAGATTTTTCTCTAGAATTCATGAGGTTCTTGAGACGCAAGTGAGCTCCATGTGGTAAATTCTACTTGGAACAATACTGCTTTCCAAAAGGAGTGTTACATGTGCTAAATACATTATGAAAAAAAGCCAAAGGTTATAGGGCTCGCGAATCCCTTCTTCATGGGTATGAACATCTTTGTATATTCTTGTAGAACTATATTCTGCTGCATTCCAGTTGTATTTTTTAGTGTTCCTCAAGAAAGTGCTGAATTTGAGTCTATTAGTTATTAATGCAATTCAGACACAGAGGGATGCACAAGAGTTTGTTGCTGTGGTGTAAGAAGTTTAGCCAGAGTAGTCACATAACGCAACATTATAACATAGTAACATAGTAAGTTGGTTGAAAAAAAGACACATGCCCATCAAGTTCAATCTTTTTTTACCTGCCTAACTGCTAGTTGATACAGAGGAAGGCAAAAACCCCATCTGAAGCCTCTCCAATTTGCCTCATAGGGGGAAAAAATTCCTTCCTCACTCCAAGATAGCAATCGTACTAGTCCCTGGATCAACTTGTACTATGAGCTATCTTCCATAACCCTGTATTGAATCACTTGCTAAAAAACCATCCAACCCCTTCTTATAGATATCTAATGTATCAGCCTGTACAACTGATTCACATCTTCACAGCTCTCACTGTAAAAAAAAAACCCCCTCCAAATATTTGGGTGGAACCTCTTTTCTTCTAATCGGAATGTGTGACCTTGCGTCAGCTGGAAAGACCTACTGTACTGGTGAATAAAGCATTAGAGAGATTATTATATTATCCCCTTATATATTTATACATAATAATCATGTCACCCCTTAAGCTCCTCTTCTCCAGTGTGAACATCCCCAATTTGGCCAGTCTTTCCTCATAGCTAAGATTTTCCATCCCTTTTACCAGCTTAGTTGCCCTTCTCTGTACCCTCTCTAATACAATAATGTCCTGTTTGAGTGATGGAGACCAAAACTGTACCGCGTATTCTAGATGGGGCCTTAAAATTGCTCTATAAAGTGGAAGAATGACCCCCTCCTCCCGTGACTCTATGCCCCTTTTAATACAGCTCAAGACCTTATTGGCCCTTGATGCTGCTGACTGGCATTGCTTGCTACAGCCAAGTTTATCATCTACATACACTACATCATTCCTGACCATACCCAGCAGCTGCTGGGCCTGCTTATCTTATGGAAAAATACAAGAGATCATCTGCACTCAACCAATTACCAATTTATTTAGGACATTGAGACATTTTGTGCCTTAAGCTACAGTACTAAAAAATGTCTTGACCTTTAAACAAAACAGGCATCGTTTGTCCATATGTTGCAATACAATTAAGATGGCCAACTATGTCAAGTCAACTCTGGTATGGCCAGTCCTACACTCAACTTTCATCTCATTCATTAGGAATTGCTTCATTATATATTTTACACAGTTTACCTGTAACTTACTAGCTTCTTTCAAGGTTAAAACTCCCAAACATGGTTGCACTTTTCTTGGCCACACACTAAGCTGCTAAAAATGCTTTAACCTTAAAACAAAACAGAGATTTTTTGTCCATATATTGCAATACAGTATATTTAAGATGGGCAACTACATCAAGTAATTTGCAGGTGAAATTTAGTCCCTGTGTTAAATGTATACTGAAGCAACAGAATATTTAATGAATCATATGCAAGTTGAGTGTAGGACAAACAATGCCTGTTTTGTTTGTTATAGTTGAAACAGGAGCAGTGGCCAGCTCCATGTTGTAGCTTCCACCCTTGCCAGTTATAGTCAGGTGATCCCAGTGATGGCCAATAAAAAGGCAACCAAGTTTGGGAGTTTTAACTTTGAATGCAGCAAGTAAGTTACAGGTAAACTGTGTAAAATGTATAATGAAGCAATAGAATTCATAATGAATCAGATGCAAGTTGAGTTTAGGACTGACCATACCAGGGATGACTTTGACGTAGTTGGCCATCTTAAATATATTGCAATATATGGATAAACAATCCCTGTTTTGTTTAAAGGGTAAGGTATTTTTTAGTAGCTGTATGCACAAAATGTCTCAATGTCTTAAATATATTGATAATGGGTTGTGTGCAGAGGACCTTTTGTATTTGTCTATACTGTATGTATTTTGTGATCACAGCCTCATTGCACCCCACCTAATGTTTTTAAAAAATAGCGGTGAGCACAACTTTCCCTTGCTTTACTGCTTATCCTATGGTTATGACTCAAAAGGGTGCATATTGGATTAGATCTGTGCAGGTGCAGTGTTCTTGCCATTCCGTTTCTTGTCTGCAGTCCCTGACCTTCCTCTTCCATTATAATCATACTTTCACTTCTGACACTAATTTGTAATGTCTAGCTCCAGTTGTGTGCATGTTCCAAAGCAGGGCTTTAGTAAAGATATCTAGATTTTCATTGTATTCCCTCATTTAATCTGTTCCAGTATTCATTGTTGGGTGCTCCATTTTCCTTGTCTCACCATGGGCTGTTTTTGACTATGATTATTGCAGCCTGTGTAGACTTTTGCTTTTCTCTGAATAAGATCATTTATCTTTATTCTGTTGCCCTTTTTTTTGGACCTGCAATTTTTCACTTCCACCTTGGCTTCTGGGGCATTTTACTCGCTTGTTTATCCTGATGTGAAAAAAAGGATCAATTGCAGCCAGAGTATTGTTTTGGGCCTTACAGCAAACCCAAGAAGTTAATTTACCAACATGTCATAATGTAATAAGTTATAAATATACCCATGATTGTTTGTTCCAACTGTGCCTCATTGGTTAGCTTTTCTGCCCTGCAGCACTGGGTTTCTTAGTTTGATTCTGTGAATGTTGAAAATCTCTATAAAGCTCTGTGTGGACATATATAGAAACACATAATAAAGGAAATTTAACAGCATAGTTTACTAACTCAAGTGTTATGAGTTGCCAAGAGGCCTTAAGCATTACAGAAACCTTGTGTAAAACCACTCTATCATGCTCTTTATCATATCCTAGATACAGCCATTGGTATACATAGCCCTTTAAAAAAAAAAAATCAGTTTTCAAAAGATTTTCAATCTTCTTAAAAAGCATTGCATGAGTTTGTTACATCTCATACATTATAAAGATCAAAAGATGGATTTGTGTTTGCCTGTGCTCTTATAGTCCATTTAGTAATAAATCCGCTCCCTCATATTAAAAGGCTTTGTGCCATTAGGAAATGTAGAATTATTAAAATATTTATTCCTAAGTATAACTGTTGTTAGGGGACAAAAAAAGAGATTTGTTATGTGGTTCAATGCTCCTGAGTTGTCAGGGTCATTAGAATCTCTCTATTTGTATTTCATCATCAGCAATAAAACATGGGCGCTCAGCCATGCATTTCAATCTGTACTAGTTGAATGCTTTACCAAAATGACAAATGTGTTTAATAGGTTGGCATATGCAAGTATAAACAGGATCTTTTTTTTATGTGTATTCTGTCCAACGTGAACCATGACTGGGTTTATGAAGATGCTTCAATAAACTGAAAACTTTAAAATAGTCAACTACTTAGACACAGCGACTTGTGTCTAAGTCATGCATTTCAATCTGTAACAGTTGAATGCTTTACCAAATTGTCAAATAGTTTGGCATATTGTAGTATAAAAAGGTTCTTTTTTTTATATGTATTCTGTCCAACGTGAACCATGATTGCTTTGATGAAGAAGATGCTTAAATAAACGGAAATCTTTAAAATATTAAACTACTTAAAACACAAATGCTTGCTATTTCAATTTATTTTTAATGATGAGCTCAACAGAGATGCCAGTGTTATCAACATAAATAGATATGATCGTAGATATATGAATATAGAACACAGAAATAGGAAGTGTTTTTTCCAAAACCGGTGATAAATCTACTAATATAAAATTTTCATCTGTTCCAAAGGGGTTAATCACACAGTCGCCAACATTTACTGTCTTATTCATGAGAAAGCAGCACCTGCCATTCTCTGTCATAGCTCGGTCATTTACACAGCACAGTAAAAGGTAATTTTCTTTTCTATGAAAAATAACAGGCCTGCAGGGTTAGCGTGGGAAAGTCAAAGGCCTGAGCGCCGTCAGGCCTCAATTATCTTCAAAAACCTCTCACTCTGAAGCAGCAGTCAAGCTTTTCTGAGTTGCAAACAGCCGTCTGCCTCTTAGGAATCCACTGGTAAGTTAATGACAGGCTGTGCTTATATACGCACACATACACACTTATGCACGTGTGCCAACAGAAAGGCACAGTCAGGTTCTGACTAATGTAACCATTATGGAGAAGAACATAACTGGGAACAGGTAACGGTCCAGCGGGAAACAGACAAAGAGCAACTTTGCTTCCAAGAAAATCATTAAAATTAGGAGGGAAGCTAATCTCTTTGCACTAATAAAATGCTTGTCTTGGATTAGATGCCTTAATATAGGCTGCTGCTGCTGGGAGGGAAAATGGTTATAAAATAATGCATATGCCCTTTATCATGAAAGGTACATTTTTGCTATTAATAAAAGCACTAATCACAATCTAAACTGGGATAAAAAGATTTTACAAACAAGAGAAGAATATGCATTTACTTCTGGAGGCCACTGGGGTTATATTCCATAATACACATAATATTGTGTTGTTGTTCCCTCTGATCTAGGGCACCATCACAATACAGTAGGTACATTCAAGCAAGGAAAAACTTATGTGAAGAAGACATGGGCCATCACCTAAACAAACTATAGGTACATTTTTCATGCTTTAAATAAAAGGGGCACAAGTAACATACATTTACCAAGGATATCAATTCTATATGGACTTGGACAGATAAGTGTCTTTCCCACATTACTATGCTATTGCTATGACAGTTTCTTTAGTTAGCTTTCTTCGTAGTGGTGCTTCTTATCCAACACCACCTCCCTCACCCCTTCTCTTGGGCTCAGTGCTGGCCCAATATGGTGCTGCTATCTTGACTACTTTTCTTATGGTAGAGTCCTGCAGCGGGTCGGGTTTCCTGCAAAAACCTGCAGGTTGCAGGTAGAAGTTCCGGGTTGGGTAGCGGGTCCAAGTGGGTAAATATGTGTGTTGCGGGTGCAGGTTGCAGTTTGCAGGTTGTGGGTACGGGTCTGATACGGGTTCCAAAAAATGGACCCGTGCAGGACTCTATCTTATGGTGTACCTTGCAGCTGTCTAGCACTGGCACATAATTATAATAATAAAAACACTTCTAAGGGAGTTATAACGAAGGTCCAGCCTTAGGGGTTGCTACTACTACCTCTAGTAAATTACACTTTATACTTTTATACTTTTTTATGCATAACAAAGAAAAAAGGGGGGAAATATAGCCATACAATATTCCTGTCAAAATACTTTACTTTAACTTTCCTTAACAAAAAATATTCCCACTTAAATAAGTCCTTGATGCAGCTGCCAAACTCATGTGTTCAGCAAAACTGCCATCTACTAGTCATGGCAGCCCACTTAATGAGAATACTTCAATAAGAATCCTGTAGTTTCTGAGTACATCCAACTTCCTTCACACACGGGGTAAATTTACTAAGCGGCAAAAATACATCACTGACGGCTTTGCAGGCAACACAACACTTTGCCAGGTGAAAATTCGCTCAGACAATGCTAATTTACTGAAATGAGAGGTATCCTGGGCTCAGAATGCTGAATTTATTTGGTTCATTTTTACAGTCCCTTAGTATCCTCAATGGTATTTTAATATATTTGCTTTGGCAAACAAGTGTTTCCTTAATTCATGTCTATTAAAATATGTGCTGAAGCCCAGTGACAATGAAATGTTTATAATGCAGGAAGGAAGGGTGTCTGTGTCCCATAAATATAGATTCCCAAATGAAAGAAGCAGGAAGAAATCCTAATATTAATATTGATCTTTCCTTTAGTGCAATTATTGTATCTACACAGTTTAAAAAAGTGTGTTCAACTAATTCAACCTTTTGCTGCTTTAAGGTTGGACTGGCTTACCAAACCCCCAGAGAATTTTCAGGAGTTTGGAGCTCATAAGATTCCCAAACTTGGAAATTTTTTAGGCTGTAGGCTTATAAACACGTATATCATCTGGCACATGTCAAGTTCTTTGGTGTCCCCTTAAAGGCAAAGTTCATCACTCCTACTTCTATTTGCTCCAGGGAAAGGTACAACATCAATCTAAAACAATCTTCATTCAGTACTGTACAGATTTATAAATTGCTTTTATAGGGCCCTAAGAAATCTCAGTGATATATTAGTCTGAAGATTATTGTTCCTGTAACACACCCGAAGACAATGCAAAAAAACCATATACCCTTCCTGAAGTTTGTATTTAATGGACTTCCATTTGCTGGCATGTGCCTAAGAAGATTTTATTTAATGAATTAGATTATTTTACTGTATTGTACACTCATATCTGGATATTTGGGTGTAGTGACGTGTGTGGTATATTGTATGATGTCATGCTGAAGGTCAAAGTAACAGATTAGCACCAATTTTTGTACCAATTTGCTTTTGCATGGTGCAAAAGTAACCAGAGATGTACCTTAACCAGGTGGAGGTGAAAAGAATACAGTCATTCACTGATATTTTATTCGTACCTGGAAACAATTTGTAATGTTTGCAAATTAGTGTTGATAGAGAAGGTGCGCTAGCGTTCAATTCTGCCTAGAGGTCTTCACTTAAGATAATTTGCATACGGTGGGAAATTTAAAGTTGGATGGAGCTATTCATGTTACATGGGGCATCTAAAACATTACATTTACACTGATGACTAGGCATGCCAAGGGAACTGTAATAAAGTCAATAGAGTTGTTTTAATGCCCTACACAGGAGCCCACTTTAAAATAATCTTCCAAATGTATGGGGGAACCAGGTACCCAAAAAAAAAAATGTTGTACTTTTTGCAGCCTGGAAGTTTTTTGGACTTAGATTTTCCACTCAAAAAATAATATGTAAACAACTGAAGATTGAGGATGTTCTATGCATTCCAATGCACTTCACCTGGTCTGAGCTGGTAATGGCAAGTCTGGAGAAAGCAGTAACATTCAGTAAAATCCGAATTTTTGTGAATGTCTATTCGCCAGTGTGAAAAGTCACCTGGCGTTAGAGTGCGAATCACCGGTAGCATCTATCTCCTTTGCTAGCAAAATGACGCCTGCACCCAGGGCCGCCATCAGGGGGGGACAGGGGGGACAAGTGTCCTGGGCCCGGGGCTGAAGGGGGGCCCGGTCGTGCTGCAGTTTTTGAAGAGCCGGGCCCCCCTTACCAGCGCTGATATCTTCGTGAGTGCTGAAATGACCCTAAGTCCTGAAGCGCCAAAAAGCACCTTGTCAGTGAGTGCGCTAGGCACAACGAGCAATTGGGGGCACCCGGGAGAGAGAGAGCGATACGTTCAGCCCCTGGGAACCAGTCATCAGTCATTGCCATCTCCTGCCTGCTGCTCCTTGTCTACCCCATGAACAAACAGCCCGCGATCTAAACGCCCTCTGCATGGACACACGCTTGGGAAATATCGATTATCTATAGCCGGTTGCTCACACCCCGTGGCACCTGTAACGTGTTAATCCCCCCACTCGCACGAAGGAGAATAAACGCAGCTGCCGGGGGGGGGCGGGGTTCAGTTTATTGATGATCGTTGCTGAATCGGTAGGTGATTGCGCAGGGTCGGAATGTGACAGCTTGTTTTTTTTGTATCTGTGTAGAGAGAAATGTGTAATTGTTCCCAGTCTGTGAGTATATTGATTCCATTAGATTGTGCATGGCACAGAAAGGGAGTAGTAGAGCCAACTGCCGACCCCCTGCGTAGCTGAACTGACCCCCCCCCCCAGCTGAACTACCACAGTTATCTACAGGCTGGTTGGGGGCCAGGTAGTCTCACCTAGGTCATATTATTTTACAAAGTCTTATTTCCTGCAGTAACTCCTTGAATGGAAAAAGGAGGCAAGCCATAGAAATAAAAATAACTCGACAAAAAGAAAGATTGTTTGACTTGGCAAAGTTGCCCTTTAAACTGGACTTTGTCAGTGGAAGAAAGGGTTTAATATACAAAGGCTTTAAATCCTTTTTCTTAACCATTTTGCTAGTCCCAGGATAACAGTCAAGGGGGGGGGTTGGTTGGTTTTGGTTAACCCTATTGTATCCCCCAGGGCGGCGAGTCACCCAGGCATTGTGGTTATTTTTGTACAATGGGAGGGGCAGGGAATATGCAAGAAACCATTTCACCTTTCAACAATAGATTCTTGTATCTTGCGTAAACAATAAAAAAAAGAAAGCAAATAAACTATGGGGTTACCTTTTTTAGCGCTGATGTCTGTGTGGTGTTTTAACTGTGGTGTGGAATGGGCAGGATCTGGGGCAGGGGGGGGGCTGGTATAGGCGGGGCCCAGGGGGCCCTGAAAATTTTGTTGTATTGGGCCCCGTAATTTCTAATGGCAGCCCTGCCTGCACCTGTTAGTAAATCAGCGAATCTTCACCAGCCTTAGTCACTTTGCCCTTTAATCAAACTACCCCAGGGTGTTTTCACAGATGACTTATAACACATATGGCATAAACCACAATTTTAATACCAATAACACCCCTTGCCCACCTTCTGGCATTTGATTACAATGCAATATGACTGGTGAGTGCAATAGGAGCTTTATGGAGCAAATATCCATGCTCCCTTTAATCCCATTGTTTTGCAATGGCCACATAAGCAGTACCTATGTTTGATTACAACTGGTGGAATTCTTCATCCTAACATTTGTTTTCCAGTGGGTCCTGATCTCTGGTCAGAACAAGCTGACAGCCAGCCTAGACATAACAAGAAAATGTGTGATTCTTTTGTTTGATTGAGATTGGAGATGAGATAAGAGTAATATTCCTGTAAAATATCCCAAAGAGAGCCCAGAGACAAGTATTGAAAAGCCTGCTGTTTTTTCTGCATGTTCTAACTTGTGGTCTTTACTCCCAATCTGTTGAATAAAGCATTTTTATTACTAAAGCTGCCTCGGTTCTAACAGACATTATTTGCTTGAGTGTACAAACAATGGAAAATGGTTACATGAAGATAACAGAAATGACCACATAATATTAGTCTGCTGTGGCACGCTCAGTCAGTTTTTATGATCAGTAATGCAATAGACATCTTAGCAATAACTCAGAAATGGTCTCATTAGAGCTGCAATGATCAGAACTATGCCGAAAACAAGTGCCAGGTTTAAAATAGAACTCAGTGAACTGCAGAAGCAACAGGGAGAGATTCTCAGGGCAAAGTTGTTCCATTGCATTTTTTTGAGGAAGGAAGTTTTCTGCACAAGTGTGTCTTTCTGGGTATAGGGCTAGAGTTACTAATGTCATGTCAAGCGCCCTTCCAGGCTGTAAATGAGGGACAAAAGGAAAGGGTCTAACTTCTTAATGCCTGATTATTTCATTCAAAGGCAGGATCATATTAGAATGATAATATGACACAAAAAAAGTCTATGGAGCCTTAAAAGGGAACCTATGGAAAAATAATACCATATTGTGCCAAAAAGGTTCCTTATGATGTGATGTGATGTCACACATGGCTACCTGCCCTAGGAGGTCCCTCCAGTTATGGGTGGCATAGCAGTTGTTAGGAGCATTTTTTCCACAAACTTGTTCCCCACCAATGGTTTTGGTGTTGTTGAGGGAAACATCTTTTTATAGGTGCCCTATAAATAGACTGATGCTATAAAATTCTCTTCTGAATCGTACAGATCTAGTGCAGGATTTGTAGTGAATAATGTCTTAAACTGGATTCAGTTGTTGAGAAAAGTTAAACAATGAATTCTTTGTTGAGTTCTGATGATGTCCGACTTGTCTAAGGGATGAAAACTGTGAAGAATAATGTCTACACCTTTATTTTATTTGGAACGGGGCACCCCTTTTGACTTTTCACTTGTTTTTATGGTTATTGGGTATGTTTTAATGTAATTTGTGCCCCCTAGCTCTTCCACATCAGCAAGAAAAACTTAATTACAGATGCTGCTATCCTTGCAGTTGCTGGAAAACAGCTACCTTAACATGTAAACCCTTAATAATATGCTAGAGAATGCAAGGTGTCATAATCCAACAACTCATAATTGTAAAAACATTGCTTGGTAAGGCTTATGTCAACTTTGTGCTTATGAGAAAAATTGTTTTAAAGGGATCAGTTCATAGTGCTGTTCCAGAAGAATTCTACATTGAAATCCATTTCTCAGAAGAGCAAACAGATTTTTTTATATTTCATTTTGAAATCTGACATGGGGCTAGACATATTGTCAATTTCCCAGCTGCCCCAAGTCATGTGACTTGTGCTCTGATAAACTTCAATCACTCTTTACTGCTGTACTGCACGTTGGAGTGATATCACCCCTCCCTTTCCCCCACCCAGCAGCCTAACAACAGAACAATGGGAAGGTAACCAGATAACAGCTCCCTAACACAAGATAACAGTTGCCTGTTAGATCTAAGAACAGCACTCAATAGTAAAACCCATGTCCCTCTGCGTACTATTCAGTTACATTGAGAAGGAAAAACAACAGCCTGCTAGAAAGTAGTTCTCTCCTAAAGTGCTGGCACAAGTCAAGCTGGGAAATTGACAAAATCGCTAGCACCATGTCAGATTTAAAAAATGAAATATAAAAAAATCTGTTTGCTCTTTTGAGAAATGGATTTCAGTGCAGAAGTCTACTGGAGAAGCACTATTAACTGATGCGTTTAAAAAAAAAAAACGTTTTCCCATGACAGATTCCCTTTAAGTCAACAAGAGAGAGTCAAGTGTAAACAAAGCCTACATGATTGCAGCATCTTCATCCGACAGTCGTGTCAAGTCTGATCAACCCTGCGACACCGTCCAACTTCCTATTTACTTACCTTGTTCCTGACGGATCCCACTTGACACGGGCGTTTTGTCGGCCAGCAAAGTCTTCCATCTAGTTCTGCCCTAAAGGCCAATAATAGGATTAATTTTACCCAGACAGATAAGGAGTACTTGCTTAAACAAAAGATGAGTGCAGACTCAGTAAAGTTGACCTTCAACCACTGCTTCTGTCCATTAAAGCAAAATATAGACTTAAAAAATGTGATTAAGAATTGGTCACACGCAGGTCATTATTGCAAAAGTTAAAGGTGCTTTAATGATCACAACATGTTTCGAGTCAAGCTTTTAAGTTGAAAAAAAAGCTAGACTCGAAACATGTCGTGATCATTAAAGCACCTTTAACTTTTGCAATAACGACCTGCGTGTGACCAATTATTAACCACATCTTTAAGTCTAGATAAGGAGTACTGTTTCAATGTCTCTTGATCAAACTAGCAGATTGGTGACCCCAATATGTGGCCATAATGGTTGGCTTCCCAATGATTAGGTGACTAGCTAGGTTTCCTTTATTAAGGACTGCATATCCACATGGATTAGGGTACTTCACTGTCCTACACTGGATGACAATTGTTGTCCCTTGGGATGAACCTTCCAGTCATCCCAATTTATCCAAGTATGTGGATAGCTGAATCAAACAGAGTTTTGCAGAGTTGGTGCCTGGCCTAAAATGCAGGTCTACCTTTGTGGTTCAGCACATGGTCAGTCCTCCCAAAACATAATAAAGTACCAGTAACAGTTGTTGTTGCTAACTTGTTTATAGATAATTTAGATACAGATTTATAGATACGATAGTTTATTGGAGGGACTGAACATGTACTGGACCACAATGGTGAACTTGAATTCAGTAGTAGTTCAAAAACTATCCTTTTCCTGGGAAGCAATATTATCTCATAGGATATTTGTAATTTTTGGGAGAATTTCAACTACAAGGACAGTTAATGTAACATAGTAACATAGTAAGTTAGGCTGAAAAAAGACACACGTCCATCAAGTTCAACCTTTTAACTTTTTTTTTAACTGCCTAACTGCTAGTTGATCCAGAGGAATCTCTCCAATTTGGCTCAGAGGGGGAAAAAGACCAGTCCCTGGATCAACTTGTACTATGAGCTATCTTCCATAACCCTGTATTCCCTCACTTGCTAAAAAGCCATCCAACCCCTTCTTAAAGCTATCTAATATATCAGCCTGTACAACCAATTCAGGGTAAAAATAAATGATAAAATAATTTTTGTATGTGTTTTTATACATTTTATTTTGTTTAATGTTGTTGACATTAGAAAAGGTTAGCTTAGTCTTGTAAATAAGGAAAAAATATAGTTGTGGGTGTAATTCAGTCAGTTTCCTATGCATTTTGTTAGAGAAATAATCAATTGTATTTCTTAAAATACTTTTAAAAGACTTGTGAGGTGCAATTTATATAAGAGGGAGAGAGTGGTTGACATTTCTATATCTCTTTTTAGATACAGTGCATGTATGACGTACATAGGATTGAGTCATGTTTCAAAGAGGTTCTCAGTGTGTAGAGAAAGTTTCTAGCTAATGAGATCTTAAAACACAACGCTTTTCCAGGGAACTTAGAAGTGTGTTGACAGGTGCTGCTAAACACTGTTCCCAGCACCATGTACCTATTCTACCAGAGTTACAGACAAGCTTTATTAAGATATGGGTCTTCAGGTATATACTTTCTCAACAAAATGACAAAAATTGAGATGTCAGTTGGAGAGATCGCCAGCAGAGAGTGTTAACAACTGAGAATAATGTTTACTGTTTAAAAAAATAAGACCACATTTATAATGAGAAGAACACAAACAGCCATAGAGGGACTGTCTAAGGCCAACAAGGCCAAGCTATGGAGCGAAGACTAGAAATCCTTATACACAGGCATGATCAGGGACACCTCAAAAGATGCATTGCTGTATAGGTTTTCACAGCTAGAAAATTATTTTAATGCTCACTGTGACAATTTTATAAAATCTATGGAAGAAAATAAAGTCTATACAGACCAGACAGGTTCTTCATGGGAGGATTTTCTTGCCTCTACTGACCATTGCCCCTGAAGGATTTGAACAAGTTTTGGCTTGCCTACTCCCTCCCATCACTTTTTAACCCTTGATAATATTCTGGAAAATGATGGTAACCCAGTAACATTTGGATGGAGCAACTCTGCTATGGAAGATTTAACATTCTCTGTTTTGTTTCTTTGACAGTACAACTCTTGCATGCTTGTGTATCTTTATTCCATCCCTGTTTTTTACAATCTAAACTCCCTTGGTAGACCACATTGGTCTAGTCCAACTGCTGGCACTGGGCTCAATGATTGTATTGTACTGCCGGATTCTAATATTGCACTAGGACATTGTCAAAGTTCCAGCACATTCCTAAACTCAAATTGTTTAAAATAAAAATGATCAGACATGGCATTGGAAAGCCCTCATACACAGGTCAATAAGCTGCTAGAGGGGCCAAGCTGACAACACATATTACACTTGTATTTACAGCCTTAGTTGTACAATAGTATTGCAAAGATGTAATCTGCTTTGCCAGAGTTGCCATAAAGTGCTGAATATGTGAGGTCTCTTGGTCTTGGTGATAAACTTTGTGAATTAGTAGAGAGCTGGCTAAAAGATCACGTACAGAGAGTAGCACCATGTTGCTGGCTATATGAAGAACTGGAAGACAGTAACAGAACTATGAATGCCAGGGCCCGGATGCAAGCAGAGTGGCTGGGGCTCCCACCTATCCTTCGGGCCCAGTTTTCAGCATGCCTTTGCATCTGCGTGAGCACACAGAGAGGTGTATAGACTCACAGGAGAGAATGATTTATCTACCCTGAAGAACACTCAGCCCCACAAGTTCTGAGTCTCAGTGCAGGTTTGGTCTCCAGTACTCAAAAAGGACATTTTTAAAATAGAGTCCAAAGAAGAGCAGCTAAACTGAAATGAGGTATGGAAGGTCTTGGTTATGAAGAAAATTGGCATAAGCTGGGCATACATGGTCTGTCCTCTTGAGTGTCAAGGTTGTTACATGAGCAAATCTTTACTCAGTGTTGGGCACAAATGTGCTGTGTCAAATGGGATGGGTTGGGATAGGATGATCTAATTTTTTTTTTCTAATTTGTTTGTGAAAATGTACAATAACCACAAAATAAAACATAAAACAAATCAATATGCTTAGCAATATTACTTTTTTTTATAAAAGGAAACATGTAGGCTGCCAGCATATGAACTTTATTAGCTCGATGTGATTTATGTATCCATAGAGTTTTGTAAAATAATCCTTTATGTTGATTAAATCATGTCCTCAATTTATCAGGATATTTTAGAGCATATTAAATAAGGAAAGGCTTTTTGCACAAAGAATTATGGCCGTTTGTTTCTAAATGAGGATATATTTCCATTAAGTGTTCAATTTGATTACACAGTAAGAACTACTGTATATTTTACAGTCTGTTGTAAAAACTGTTTTTAAAAGTGGGATATACTCGGTAGGTTTTACTTTCACATAAATTTTCTTTAAAACATAAAGCATCACCTATTCTGCTTGTTTTCATTTATCATAGGAGGTAATGATATAGCACTGAATGTGCTAAGGTAAAAACAAATAAATTTAAACAAGATTGGTCACATCAAATAGTATACGAAATTACATGCAAACAGTATTCCGCAAGCTCTTCTTAAAAAGGGTATGTTGCCCCTCCATAACCCTTATCCATTACATTTTCTACCTCCATTAAATATTTGCCCCAAACTTAAATACACTTGCAACTAAATTATCCAGAGAGAATCCTTTTTATAAGGTCAATATCAATCATTATCTTGCCTTGGCAATATTGCAGTTTAGGCTTTTTCAGCATCTATGATAGGAAATATGATTCATGGTTCCAACTCTGATCATAGAATCCTATGTGGAGGATTGTATCACTTGGGTAATTCATACCACTGTTCCTCCATCCAAAAATAGATTACACCTTCCTTAATCAAGGATTTCTCCACTGGTGGAAAACCTCCAAAATGGCAGGTGTCATTCTTGTGGTAAATTGGTATCAGAGATGAGAGATGAGAGTAATTCCAATAAATATTTCTTTCTTTCAATTTGAGTGAAACTTTGGAGTCTCCAATTGCAGATAAAATGGTACCAACCAAAACAATGTATTTCAAGAAAAACAGCTTGGAAAATTAAATATACAAAAATTAAATTTGCAAAGATACAGCCATAGTAAACTTTTCCAATTAATGCATTTGATCAGCTACATTGTCTGACTAATTAAGGACTAGTGTCTCATTTACATAAGAAAATTTCTCTTAGGCAGACTGGTTCCTTTAGTCATCAGATTCTCCTTCAAAGGCTAGAGATGAAAGAACAGGATACACTAAAACTTTTATTGCTGGTATGTTTCCAACTAGTAATGCCTTTTGGGGATAAATAAACCATCTAAAGCGTTAGATGTATCACTGAGAATACATACACAGACTGGGAAGTGATGCTGGGCCGCATGATTTCTGTTCCTTCCTGATACAGCAAACATGCACATGTGCACTGGAAGTAGACTCATGAACCTGGGCTGGTGCTCAGT
>CM044436.1:93871857-93886497 GCA_024363595.1 Xenopus borealis
TCAAAGGCTGTTGTGATACTAAACTCTATATTTAGTATATGGGCTTGTAAAATGTATGTGAAGGTATTGAGGGGTGTATGTATGGATGCTCTGTTTTCATTTGGAGGGGTTGAACTTGATGGACTTTGTCTTTTTTCAACCCAATTTAACTATGTAACTACGTAAGATTCCGGCAGTTTTCAATGATTCAGGCGACGGCCTGGGTCAGCTTTAGTTCTCCTTTGATTTTTTATCTGTGCTTATTTTCAGTATATTCATCACATAGGGTGGATAAGATATACATTTATAATTATATATTTATTAAAGTGCCTTGCTGTCTTCAACAAAGGTGCTACTGAATCTGTTTATAGATTCTACCATGTCTGTCAGTGAAACACAGCAATTCCCTAAATGTGTTGTGTCTTTACAACTTGTGCATTTTCTTTATAAGTTTGGTTAAAAGTTGTCATAAAGTTACAGCTTTTGCTTCACCGTCTTGAGGTTTATGCTTAAATGAACACTGTTGTGCAGTTAGTCACAGTAACAGTGCATTCAGGCCCAGATTTTTTACAGTCCAATCTATTTCTAAATGTCTGCCCACCCGTGTGTGTGTGTGTGTGTGTGTGTTTTCCAAAGCAATGATTATAATTATCAATCTCAGATGCTTTACATACAATTTTCATATCTCAAAGCACCATGCTTTATCCAGATATAAAACTGACGGCATTTGACCCAATTTGGCGTCAACAGTCTAAATAAACTACATGGAGCTATTTTTCATAATAGTTTTTCAACTAGGCAGCTTTGGGCATAAAAGTGTGTAGCGATCCATAAGAAGATTGGTTGCATATACCAGAACTAGCCCTTTTCTGGCCAAAGTTTTACAGATTGGTGTGTGCTGATGATTGATCTGCCTCTGCTCTACTTTGATATAATCAGATAATATTTTATAGATGACAGTATGATATGTATTTGTTCTGATTCCAGGCTGAATGCACTGCAATTTTCAAATATTCATCTTGAATAATACATTTTTTAGGATAGGATAAACAAAAGTAAAGTATAGTTTAAATAAAGAAAAAAGAAAAAAACGATAAAAACTTTGGCCTCTAAAATTCTCTATGCACTTATATTGGTGCATGGAGATAATTACTGTCTGAGAGCAGCAAATTGCTGTCACTGTCACTTCAAATATAGAGGTCCTTCAAGGTCACATATTTTTAGTTGGAGTTCATGAAAATGCTTAGAGGGTGTGCCTTTGTTGGCAAAGATTTTTGCTCAGCGTATATGTGTTTTTACGACTTTGCAAATTAGTAAGAAGATTTGGCCTATATTCTTCAATGTACATGTGGTGGGTATTTGACACATAATAATTACTAATCATAATGGCCATATACCCTGGGAATAAAACTGCTATTGCTCAACTCTACTAATCAAGTTTATATTTTCAAAACAATGTAGCTTGATGCAGTAGGATCGTCTAATTAGTATTCTGGTGTACACTACTTTGGAGAGCTAGGAAGTGTAAATAGCGATTTAAGTTTTACATCCTTTTAATAAGGATTTAGACAAATGTTTAATTCAGGCTGTCTAATGTTGTAAACTAGGCACACTATGAGACAGGCTCTAATGGCACAGTTTTATGCAAGGATGTGATGAAGACTACAGAGGGACTGCAATAGGAAGCCAAGTCATTCTTAGGCCCCTTAACAGGCTGAAATAAGACTAAAATGTAAGATTTCATGAGAAAAGAACTCAAAGTAAAAGTAAAACAGCAATGGGGAAGCAGAATAAAAAGGAAGAGGTACAGCATAAACAAAAGGCTAAGGAAATAGTGTAAGGGGAGGGGAGAGCAGAAGAGAAACTGGGGTTATATACTGTATGCATTAAAAGAAGAAGAGAAAATATCCAAAAGAGGAAAACAAGAAGAAGGTAAGGAAGAAGGAAAAAAAAAAGTGGATATAAGAGAGAAACCCTTGGAGAAGGGGAAATGGAAGGTGAAGTCGGAAGTGGGTGGAGAGGAGGGCAAGAACCTAGGACAAATATATAATTTTGAAAAAAAGCAAGATTGTGGTGGAAGACATACAAAATCAGAAGAGAACTTTTAAAGATAACATGTAGTTCATAGAAGATGCTTGTTTTAAGGCTAGTGGCTATTCTGGTGGTCCATAGGAGGTGGGCACTTAATTGTAAGCAGCCAAAAGATTTTTGATTTATAGCATTTTATGTCCCTTTAAAAAGTTGAAAATCTTTGTAAAAGATCTATAGTTAAAATAAGGTATTAAAATAAATTTGACTAATTGTCCCAGAAAGAATTTGGGTGGAAAGAACTGCATTCTTTCCCTGTTAAAACATTTTTGCAGGCATCATAATGAAATATATTAACTAACCAGCAACATCATTTTAACACTACAGGTGCAAAAACAAGATACATTGCAATAACTATTGTGGCATTTTTTTCTGCAATTTATTTCCCTGCACAAAAACACATGGCAAAAATTCTAGTGCATATTCACCAAAATTTTCATTGCTGGTCAAAAAACAAATTCTGGCATGAAGCTGTATCAGGCACAACAGTTTGTTTATCCTTACAAGGGATTACTTATCCTCGAAAATGGAAACATCCTTAAAGAGACACAAGCTAATACTATCCAACTCCCTAGTTTAACAAAATAAGCATTCTTGCAGTATTAATTTGATTTGCAAGATGTTTCTCCAATGACCATAACAGTGCAGCTTTGGCTCAGAAATGTTTCTATCACTCAGACAATTGAAAGGGGGTGTATGCTTTAATTATTTATAATATTAAGGAATATTCTAGGAAGGCTGTAATCCAGTAACAATTGTGTTGAGTAACACTGGGGTCTGACTAGTGTGGAAATCCCTGGCTTTAGGGTTGCAACCTGTTCAGTTTTGAACTGGACCACCCATTTTGTGAATGGACTGGCCAAATTCCTCCAACCCACATGGTGTATAACATCATAATCTCATCTGCAATGTCAGTGGACATTGACTGACCTGCCCGCCACATTCCCAGTCCACCCACAAATGTCACAGTCCCATCCTATTTGTCCAAATTTTGCTTCAACTCTGCCTTGCTTTGGCCATGTAAGAGTTGGGCCTAATCTAATCTAGGATTTGTTGTTTCCCATGCCATGTTAATATATTCCACTGTGTGTTCCCGGGAAATAAAAAATTCACAAAAGTAAAGTCCTAAGTGAGATGAGCACCTAGTGAATTTGGGGAACAGAGGTCCAATTTTAGCACATTCTAGGAGTGTAAGGTAGAACTAGAAATAGCAGTTAGCTCCAATGTAGGAGTATAGATTGGAGGTATCTATCTACAGGTGACTGCCTGTTAATGCAGAGATAGGGAATTAGGTTAGAGGATTTTCCTGGAGGTGATTGAGGTCCCTAAAATCTGTAGATTGAAGTAGGATCCTGATAAATCTGTCCTCAGACAAAGCATGTTCATTTGTTATATGCTCTGCACTGGTGTATTGCTGTGACCACTTTACCTGAACTCAATCATTGGCGCTATATGAGTACTTTAGTTTGTGTGCTAAATAAATATCTGTTATTAGTTTAAGAGCTCCTTGTGTCCAGAAATACTGTTTGTGCAGCTGTGTCAGCTGCAACACCTCTCCTTCCTCCACACATTCAAGCAAGGGCCCAGCTGAGAATGAGGGTCTGATGTAACCGGTAGCCAGTCCCGGGATGAAAAATAAGGGTTTGAAGGTTTATGTGCCCTTTAATAATCTGATGGTCTACAGCAAACTTTCATACTCGGAAAAAAAATTTCAATGTGTTCTATACCGAATTTTATCCAAAGAAAGGAAAGAAACACAATTACCTCCATGTCTCAATGACCACGTTAACAGATCATCCGATACACTGGGGACAGTTAACAATGCATTTAACAGGACTGCGGTGATTACAAATTGATTACATTTAAATTAAAAGCGCTGGATTTGCAGTCAGTGCTGCCCTGTTCATTATATTTTTTATATTGGGACTCCTATATATCAGACGATCTAGATGCCTTTCTTAAGGGGATACTCAGGGATCACTGCTTCTGCTAATCCTACCCACGATCATTAAATTTAATCCATCCTAAAAATTCTAGCAAATGTAAAAGGAAAAAAGTGTCCCTTGACATTAAATAGCTGTGAAATGTATTAAAATTAAAAAAAACACGTATGGTTGCTGTGTTTTGATAGCCAAGAATTAGTAGAGTATAACAGTGCTTTATTAGCAGGCTCATGCAGCCATTACCCAGCAGTAACATAAACTCTAGCACCTTAAAAGTACTGTGTATGCAAAATATACTACCTCATGTGCACAGGGACATCTACAGGCCATTTGTACAAACACCACATATCCCCCCTATAGTAGGAAAGCATTTGGGCAAATGTAATAAACAACAACAATGCATCTTAAAGCAATAATCTACATTCTTCTCACGACATAGTCCTTGGTCCATGCAGGCAGTTTTCTGATTCTCTCAGTATGCCTTATCTGTTCACCTCCTTCAGTCCTATTGCAGTTGGCACCAGGAGTAGGATGTCCTTCATCCAACTGGAGCTTCTGTAATGCCATATCTAGTAGGCATTACAGAAGCTCCAGTTGGATGAAGGACATCCTACTCCTGGTGCCAACTGCAATAGGACTGAAGGAGGTGAACAGATAAGGCATACTATACCCCCCAAACAATGTAGGTCTCTATAAAAAGATATTGCATAAAACAGCCCATATGTAAAACCCTGATTCATGTAAATAGACCATATTCATAATAATACATTTTTTTAGTAGCATGCGCCATTGGTGGTTCAAGGTAAGAAATGTAAAAGGGCAATATTTACTTACATATATATATATATACACACACCAGGTTGGTAAGATTCTTTAATATGCCACTTAAAGGAGAAGGAAAGCCAAAAAAATACTTAAGCTCTTAGTGTTGTTAATGAATAGTATATATATTTACCAGCAAGTATTCCCTCATTAGTTTTTCCCTTAATATTTTTGCTGCAATCGAATTTTTTAAAAGTTTAAACGTATAAAAAAGCATACCCTTGTTTCTGTCCAGAAATCCTTCTGAAGAAGGCACACTCATGCGCAATAGTTTCCAGCTGTGCCCTGCGCATGCACACAAGAATCTTTTGTCTTCCTTGTGCAGATGACGATGTGTTCATGTGACCTCTCTGCCCCTGCCTCATTAATTACAAGCTCCAATAGCCGATGCAGCTTCCCTGTTGCTCGGAAACTAGATAAAGCTTCGAAGCTCCTGCGCTTGCTCTGCTTTTAATTTACAATCTGTCAGCGAGCGAGCACAGGAGCTGAGGAGGGGAGCTTATAAAAAGGCAGAAAGTGTGGGGCCACAAAGGAGGCGCATGCGCAGTAAAGACAAAGCGCAGGGCGGAAGTGATGCGCATTTTAAAAATGGCGGCGCCAAAATGTTCACAGCACTGAATGTTTATAATATGGGTGCACAAAAACCACAGGGATAACCGAGTTCTTAATGCAGCGTTTCAGGAGGGGGCCTGATGGCAAACCTAGTGATGTAGATGTCATTTTCTTGGTTTCCTTCTCCTTTAATTTGATATAAAGTGAATTATTTGAATAAATAATATAAATCTGATGCTCAAGTATTAATTTTCGGGGTATAGTTTTCCTTTAAGTGGTGTAGTAAATTTAGACTGTCCTTGTTTCAGTAGTGCTGGTTTCTTAATTCTGACTAAATTCTGACTAAATATCCAGGCTGAAAGTGCACTTCTCTTGCAACATGTTTTCTGTTAGTATAAACATTGCATTTGGTTTGTTGATGTTTGTAGATGATTTTTGCAGGAACAGTATTTTGTGGAAGTTTGCTGTCTGCAACATGTAACGTGCGCATCTGTCTGCCATGTAGTTATTCAGCTGGAGATGATTGGGTTGTTGCATGGCATGTTGCTCTGTAGTTATGCAGGAACTCTGTTGTAAATACTTTCCAAGATTTCCCAGTAAGATTTGCTGTCTGTAGTGCTTCTTTAAGACTTTGGTTGAATCACTCAATTTCTACATTTGGTTGTGGATAATACACTGAAGATTTCCTATGCACAATATTCCTCTCTCTCAGAAAGGATTCAAACTCAGATGAGACAAACTGTGGTTCGTTGTCTGATATTAACTTCTTTGGATTTCCTTCTCTGCTGAAGACTGTAGATAGAAATGTTATTACTGTAGCTGATGTTATATGAGAAACAAATGCAATTTCTGATCATTTACTGTAATAGTCTATAAGAGTTATAGCAAATCTGCAGTATATAGGACCATCTGCAAAAGGTTTTTCCCATGCTGAATCAGGAAATGGTACTGGTTGAAGTGATGGTGTATGTGTGATAGCTGTTTCCTCATGATTCTGACAAGTAACACAAGAATGAATGGCAGTGGTTTGCCACCAGTATAGTTCTTGTAGTCTTTGTTTTGTACATACAATTCCTTGATGACTCTCATGTGCAAGTTGTATGAGCTTTTCTCACAAGGTCTCTGGCACCAGTAAGCAGTGAGCTCCATGGACAACATAGCCATCTACTAAAGTTTAAACCTGTAGCAAGGTTGAAGATCAGGACTGAGTTTCTTCTCAGCATTTGGCCATTTACTTTGTAAGATGTCCCATAGTTTTACTTGGATTGGGCATGTGAGGCAAGCTTGCTTAAAATCAGCAGCTGTAACTGTAAACTGTAGATGATAGTAAAGTCAGTGCTACGACGTCTATGTCCTCATCCAGTGTATCAGAAGCTACAGGTAGAGGTAAACGTGACAAACAATCAGCAGAAATATTTTTCAAACCTGGTTTGAATTGCATTTTGTAGTTGAAATTCCGTAGCCTTGCTGACCATCTAGCTATACGCATTCCAGCTCTTCATAGTCCCTTTGTTGTAAGCAATTTTTCTGTTGCCCAAACGCATGCTGTCTCTCTAAGTGTTCTGGTTGCAAATGCAACAGTTTTCTCTGAATGATCAGCATGGATCTGTGTGAGAACTGCACCAATGTCATAGTCTGAAGTGTCTGTAGTAACCATAGTGGGTAGTGCAGGATCAAATAAAGTTAGCACTGAACTGTTCACAATTAACTGTTTCACTATTTCAAAGCTATGTTGAGCAGTCTCTGACCAAACCGGATGTGAAGTTCCACGTACTGTAGTAGTGCTCTAAGTGGCTCCACAACTGAAGAATAGTTGGGAATAAACTTAGAATACCATGAAGTAAGACCTAAGCTCATAAGGTCTGAAAATCAGATGGGAGTAGGTGCTTGTGTTACAGCTTTGACATGATCAGAGTCAGGCAGTAATCCCTCTTGTGAAATTATATGATCCAGAAATGACAGCTGAGTTTGTCTGAAGTGGCACTTGGAAAGGTTCACTTTCAGTCATGCAGAAGCAATGCATTTCAGAACCTTTTCTAGGTACTTGTCGTCATGAAGATCCATAATTGGAGTGTAGACAATTATATCATCCAAGTAGCATTGTACACATCAGTCTTTGAAAAACAACTCGGTGCTGAAGCCAGTACATAAGGTACATGCTTGACCCGAAACAAACCATCATGGGTGATGAAGTCAATGAGGTCTCTGCATTCCTCATGCAGTAATACTTGATGATAAGCACTCTGAAGATCCAGGGTGGAAAAGAATTTTGCTCCTCAGAGTTCTGAAGTGTGGCAAGGGATGATTATCAATAACTACTGCTTTATTAGGTTCACGGAGATCAACACACAATTGAATACCTCCAGTTTTCTTCATTGTTACAACAATTGGTGGAACCCATTTGGAGGATTCTGATTTTTCAATCACATCTTGCTTTACCAGTTTCTTTAGTTCCTTCAAGACAGTCTCCCTTATAGAGTATGTTAATTGCTTCAATTTCTGGTGTACTGGTTTTAAATCTGGTCTCAAGTTATCGTTGTGCACAAAGTTCTTTGCACAGCCCAGTGAAGTGTTGCTTTGTCGTGAAATTTTAGACACAGGCTGTGTGGCAGGCACTGGTGCTGTAGTAATGAGTTAATTCATTTTGGGTATCCGCACCATCTAAAAAATTTCCCAAAAGGAAGTAACCACCAGGAGAGTTCTATACGTTGCACCATCCAAAGTACAGTGAATGAGAAATAATATTAGTGTACTGTAACAAAAAAAAAAGTGTGTCAGGCATAAAGCTCCGGTTCCTCCATTGCAACTTGAGCAAGCAAGTACGAGAAATGAACGGGATGGTGTTTGGTTAGACTTTAATGGTGGTCAGATCGTTTTTTCAAAAAGTGGTATTGTTTGATACACCACTGTCACCACTGTCATCGTCAATTTGTGTTTTCATAGCTGAGAATTAGTAGAGTATAACAGTGCTTTAATAGCAGACTCATGCAGCCATTACACAACAGTAACATACTCTCTAGCCTAGCACCTTAAACAGTATAGCAAGTACTGTGTATGCACAGTATACTAACTCATATGTACAGTGACATCTACAGGCCATTTGTATAAACACCACAGTTGCAAAGAAAGTATATCTTTATAGATTAATACTCTGGTGGTATTTCATGCTACATTGCTGGATACAGGGATATAATTAATGGAGACTGAAATGTTATGAATTAACAAGTACAGTGTACTTCTTCTATAGTTGTACCAAGCCTCTGCAAGCTTTTTAAGTAGATCCAAGGACTATAATAATGAACTAATCACAATTAGTGATGGGCGAATTTTTCCCCTAGCTCGAATTCGTGGCGAATTCCTGTATTTCGCCGCCAGTGAACAAATTCGCAAAATGTCCGTATAAATTCGCCCGAGAAAATTCGACAGCATCAATTTCCGTTTTTCACGAATTCTTCGTGAAAACGGTCGAAATTCACGAATTTTTCGTGAAAACATTAGAAATTCACGAATTTATAGTGAAAATGTTCGAAATTCACGAATTTATAGTGAAAACGTTTGAATTTCACGAATTTTGTGAAATAGTTCAAAAGTCACTAATTTATAGTGAAATTGCTTGAAATTCACGAATTTATAGTGAAAACTGTAAAATTTTACAAATTTTTCATGAAAACGGTAAAATTTCAAAAAAACGTTGTGAATTTTCCGACTTTGACATTTTTGCGAATTTTTCACCATTTCACGAATTTCTCTGGAAATTCCCGAAAAATTTGGCAAAGTGAAACACCCCAGATTCACCCATCACTAATCACAATCATGAATAGGCTGACAAAAGGTGCCCATGAGCCTCCAGATACATAGCAGTATTGCTTCAACCAAATATTTCTGGACTATAACACCTAAAATCCTTCAACATATCACGGTTAAAGCATGGTGGGATCTGTAGAAATAGAAATGGATTCTTCAAAAGTCCACATTTGCTTTAATGGTACAGTATAAGCAGGAATATTTTGTGAGCAAGCTATAATCATTGGAATGCAAAAAGGAAAAGCTGTGGGAGCACTCCATGGCTAAATAAAAATGTACTACAATACAATGTAAGTGCTACTGATCTGGCCAAATTTACTACAGACATAGCGTAAAAGAAGAGAAATTGATCAATGCACATTCCCTGGTCTCCTGTCATATAAGTAATCTATGCGTATGCATGTATTTACAAAGACCCAGGTAAAACCCATATGGCAGTCCCTAACTATTTACCTCTGGTCATAATATCAAATGCAAAGGCTTTAGCATTTGATATTATGACCAGAGGTAAATATCAATCTGATGATCATAATTCTGTAACTAAAAAACACCTTTCTTTGTAAATACAAGCATCCGCATAGATTACTTATATGACAGGGGACCAGGGAATGTGCATTGATCAATTTATCTTATTTTTCTCTATGTCTGTATAATAATTTGAATTATGATCTCAACATTCTCCAACATTTAGCTTGGGTCCCAAGGCAATAAATCTGCCCCCCCTGTAGGACGCTATGAAGTTATATAAATCAGTCCAGCTTTATGTCTTTCGACACTCTCATATACTGGAAGTTGCAGCAATTGAGGAATACAAAATACCAGCTTTAACACAGTATAAATTGTTGTTAATATTTACATATATATTTTCTTGATTGCACTTAATGTCCGGGTTATGCATTAAGGCATTCTGGGCACAATTTAGTTGTATAGAGGTCTCACGTGAATGCATTGTGGGTCCTTCTGGAGGTCAGGAGATGTCAAGCAGGCTGCTGCTGAGAAGACATGGCTTTTTCTTCTACAACTCTCTGTGAGATTACTGTATAACCCAACAAGTTATTCTTTACAACCCACTGAAATATGTTATATATGCTCTGTCAGCAAAGAGGTTAATCTACCCCAATTCTTTCCTTTTCTTTTCCTGTATGGAAGTAAGGAAGCTTCCCAAATGTGACAAGATAATAAGTACTCAGTTGTGACTGGGGAGAATCATCATCAGTACGCCCCTGTCAAACTGTCATCCTGATAGAGAGCTTTACTTGGCTTCCAAAAATAAAAAAAAATAAAGAAATAAGATAAAATAAAGCCCTGCATTTGATGTAAGAAAAAAAGGAATTCTTCAGTTATGCAAAATACTGGCTTGTGCTATGCAAAGAATCTCTAGCTGATATATTTGCCCTTCAAATCCAGGGGGTATGAAAGAGATCAGAATTTAAATGGCCTGACTGCAGAATAGACAGAGTGATGCCTATTGGGAAATACAATAAAAGTAGTAAATAGCAGCGTATATGCTACTTACATCCATGTTTTCCTTTGCAAGTATTTAATATAAGTTTTATGAACCTATAATGCCCTTTTTACCAAGTGGGAAGAGATCATGCATTTTATAGTCTATGACAGTCATCAATACATATCATAAAGGAATAATTTTTGTGCCAAATATATTGTACAGGTCTTAGAAAATGCACTATGCACAAATAATATTTGAAGGCTTATAACTAGTGAAGAATATTAATGTGATGAAATGCTAATTTTAGTTCTTAGTGGTTTAGTTAACAGCTTCCATGACAGATGTAATGTGTTGGATAACTAATGTCATCAAGTTGTGGGTTAGATATACTAGCATATATCAGTGACCAGATTTAGGCTAAAGCAGAAAGTGCATTTATCCTGGGCCTCTTTCCCTTTGGGAAATACATACAGTATGGTGGCAGTTTGTGTTGTTTTGAGATATTGCCTGCCCCCCTTTATGCTGAGGTCATAACTAATGTTCATGCCTACACTATTCCTTATTGTAACTCTTGGGACAGGTGCTGGACATGCAACCCATAAAATTGGCACTCAGCAGGCAGCTAGATCAAGGCAGTGTGTAGAATCAGGAAAGATGTGGAACAGTGCTTTGCTCTCTCAGTTGTGCCACATAATAATTCAACAAAAGTGTTTCATTCAGCCGGACATTAATAACTGTCAGTGGCACAAACCCCAACAATTAAGCAAAGGTTGCTTTGTGGTCATGCTCATACCTAATATAAGAAAATGAAAACTAGCTTATAATGTTTAAATAAAAAAATAAAAACTCTAAAAATGATAGATTATTGTAAGTGTAAAAATCATTGAAGACTCTAATACAAAAGAGTCCTATTGAAGTTAGGGTATGTTGAGTTGATACCACTGGACCTTTTTTTAATCAACTTGGTTTTCTGGGGTTTTTTTTTTGCTAGGAATTGTCCGAAAAACTATTTTTTTCATTCATTCCTTTTAAATTTGGATCTTTTAATAAATTCCATGGCATTAGTGGTTTTACAGAAAGTACGTTTATTCAAGGTTTCAAAAACCATTAAAATGAGATTGTTGCTTAAAATGCCTCTATGTGTTGATACAAATGCAGAGGTGTATCCCCTTCCCACATTCCACTGGCTTGTAGTGGAGAGTACTAAGCACTTCAGTCCCCATGGTTCAGCCATATTTGGTGATGATTAGCAACCAGCCAAACTCTAATTTCAGGTTGCATAAAGTCCCAAACAAAAAAGAGCTTAGAAGTAGAATGGAAGCCCACCAGGAAAGCTGGGGGTGTGGACACTGAAGTAGCAGTGTTGATGTTTGGGTCCCAAGCAAGCTCAGGCCCAGAGCACCCCTATAGACATGCTTTTGAAACTCAGTGGAGGACTGTGCAAGATGTTTGAGACCCTCTAAGAGAGATCATCTAGAGGAACATGAACATTTAGGGGCAGCCCACTGCATATGTAATGAGGCTAATAGTGGAACTGACTGTCCTGTTAGTGCTAAACTTGCCTGAACAGTGATGCCAGAAGACAGCTTTTGATGGTCAAGTAGAGTGAACAAGCAGCCAGAATTAAATAGAATGAGCAGCCAGATTTAAAGAGATTATTCTTTTGGGGATTAGATAACTTGCTAGAGTGTTAAGAGACTCTTTAGTGGGACTGAGCTGTTTGGCATTCAGTGGACGTCAGTCTAACGTCTCAACTAGATAGAGAGCTTATTTATTTGTGTGTTTCAAGTGTTTATATATAGGATAATGATCATTGTTCCGCCTCTTCCTTATTGATTCAACTGCTCAAGTTAAAGAACACAAGTGCCAGCCATGTTTGCAAACAGTGTTACAAAAGTAGTATCACTAGGTTTGGTGTGGCCTTTCCAGACAACCATAACAGCTCTATCAGCTTCAGCAAGGACATTTGCTCTTGGTCCTTTCTAATATCTATTGTAGACCTATATATATAATTTGATATATACATATATATATTGAATTAAGTACCCCCTATTTGTAAAAAATAAAGATATTATAACAAGGGGTACGTTATTTATTATAATGCACATGTTTTAGTGAGTCATTGATATGATATCACTAAGCTCTGTTTATAACTGATGACATCACTAAGAGCCGTTTTTAAGGATATAATTTACAGGAGATTCATGCCTTTTGTGTATTACATGTACATATCTACTTACAGATGTGAATTTTGTTCCTGATCTGAGAGGTTTAACACATGTGGATTGATATGGCACTATATCATGAAGAATATACCCATCCTATGTGCATCAGAGGACCCTGTGATTATTTATGCCGTTAGGTTTAACTGAGCTGTTCATTTCTGTCACTGGAAAAGCAACAACTATACAGAGACAAACAGATTCTGCATACATTGTGCATATGCTGCTGGTGTGGACTGATGCCTTCTGACAGCTCATTATACTCCTGTGTAGACAGAGGGGAGGGAGGGGCAGAACCCCTACCCTCTTCATTGGGAATACAGAGAGGAAGAGCAAATTAAATGGAAAATCGGATCCCTATTTGCAGCGATTTGGTAGCGTGAGGAGATTTAAAGAGCAGAGAGAACAGTTCTGCATTTCCTATTAACCTCAGTGACATCTGAAAGTGCAGCTGTCATGCACAGTTTTTGATGCAGATGCATACTCAGGTACACATGTCAAGTAATGTATATAAACAACATTCAGTTTCCATTTGGAAAAGAAAAAGGGGGAGCCTAATGTGTGCCCCACACACACACTCCCACGACACAAATGTATTCCAACAATGCACGCAAATCCCCCCAATTGTGTATGTGACATCTCAACTATGAAAGAGACCTGAACATGTGTGATAAACATTCTCTATACAAATTATCACCAGAGACAGACAAGGAGCTCTAAAAAACAGTACCCTCAAAGGTGAAAAAAATATGATGCAATAAATAATACTGTAATATAAAGAGAAACTACCAGATAAGCAATGGTACAGAACAGCCCTAAAAGGATCCAAACCAGGAATAACAAGTAACATGAATTAGACATTCCAAAATAGGAAATTCAGTTATACAGAAACAATCGGCATAGAAATATTAACAACAGTGGAATGTTATCAAGTTGGTGAGTACCGATGATTGAATTTGAGTTTACATATTACTAATTCTATTCAAAAAGAGAACATTTATAGTATATGTACTACCTGTGCAAACTGCCGGTTATTGAATATCAAACTTAGTATGGTGCATTCACATACCTAGATGCAAAGTGCAATTGCAATGTTTTTTCCCCCACAATCCCATGTTTCCCCATAGTTCTGGTGATATCACATGCGTGATATCTGTGAAGTTACTCTGGAGCTACTAAAACATCTAGGGGTAGATTCATCAAAGAGTGAAGTTCCGCCACTAGAGGGAAATTACACAGCTCTCAATTCATTTCTATGGGATTTTGCAAGGCGTATTCATCAATGGGTGAAGTGAAAGTTCACCCTTTGATGAATATGACTTTAAAAATCCCATAGAAATGAATTGAGAGCTGTGGAATTTCCCTCTAATGGCGGAACTTCACTCTTAACTTCACTCTTTGATGAATCTACCCCATAGAAGGCTAGAGGAGTCTGAATGCCGGTCTAATGGACAATCGAGTACCGGGATCTTGCCCTGATTACCAAGGTACAATAAACTAATTATTATCCCATCTCTCAAAGTCTATAAAAAACTAAATCTATTAAACACTCATATTAAAGGAATTACTTACTGACCCCTTGGAAACCCACCTTACGTGTTTCGTACCACCCGGTACTTAGTCATGGGCTGTACAGTGCCGCAAATGCAACAACGTAGGTCATTTGACTAAAACCTGCCGTATTTCTGCTGACCATGTTCATGAAGTCACTACTACAAATGTTACATTATTAAGGGTGGATAAAACGGGTACATTTATTCCAGACAAGTTTATATGCACTGTC
>CM044436.1:93890180-93900502 GCA_024363595.1 Xenopus borealis
GCTGTTGTGTAATGGCTGCATGAACCTGCTATTAAAGCACTGTTATACCCTGCTCATCCACGGCTACCAAAACACAACAATTGTGTAACTAAAAGCCTGTGAAAACAAAGTAAGGTCACCAGTTAAAAGCAACTTGACCCTAAGCAAATAGGAAATATGTGACCCTTTTTGACTGACACAGCTTTGTTGTGCCAGTTAATGAAAGTGTCATGAGCTCCCCACTCTGTCAGTGGAGCCTGCAAAGAAATAGAGAAAATGCTAACCCAACATAAATTAGAGGGACAGTGATGTTTTCCAACGCATTAGCTCTGGCCAATTTTAGAAAATAAATCTACAGTATCTATAGCTAAAAGCCCAATAAACACTTATTCTGGTAACTAAACTGCAGCAAATTTACTATCCTTCATTCACACTGGCAAGGAGATTAGAATATAGTTATTCAGAATAATCACTGAATCACTGAGAAGTATGATCATTGTCCTTTATCACCACATATATTCTGATGAAATGCAATACTCCTTAGAGCAAACATCTAATCATTCCTATGAGAAATGGACCAGAAAGCTATGTTTTGCTTGCACTTTTTTTTACCAGTGTGACGTAAAAGTAGGATTAAATAGTATGAGCTAAATAAGTGTTTTTCACAGCATCAGGTTTACTTATTATCTGCAGTAACAGCTTTTTAAGCATACAATGTATTTTACTTGCCTAAATATAGTTCATGTTGAAAATAACAATTTAATTGGCTAAATATTTAAAGGGAATGTGCCTAATGTTTAAGTAGGATTGAATTTATTTTCTTTTCAAACATCAAGGAACTTGGCACACATAAAATATATATTTTACCTGTTAGCAAAAACCTGTACATTTGCTTTGTTGTGTAATTTCACTGGACATTTTTGAGCCTTCAGAACAGAGGTAAATGGATTTAGGCACTTAAAAAACATGTGACTACGACTAAACACAGTACTTGTGGAACATGAAACACATAAAGCAATAGAAATGTTTTGCCAATAAAGATTTTTTTTGTCTATAACATAACATCTATATATAGTGAGGGTCTGGAACTGATGCACCTGGACATATCCAGTGTATTATGTAATATAGGTATGGTACCAGTTATCCAGAATGCTCTGGATCTGGGGTTTTCTGGATAAAGGATATTTCTGTATTTTGGATCTTCATGTCTTAAGTCTAGAAAATCATATAAATATTAAATATACCCAATAGTTTTGCTTCCAATAGGGATTCATTATATCTTAGCGTAATGCCTGCCGTCAAACGTCAGCGCATAAATACTGGCATAAATACTGGCACACGTCAAGTCGGATGCCCATGCCGTAATGGACGGCCTAAGGCCCCATCACCTTGAAAATGTCTATCTTGGAAGCTAAGCAGGGTCAGGCCTGGTTAGTACCTGGATGGAAGACCACCTGGGAATACCAGGTGTTGTAGGTTTTTTTATGCCAGTATACTTAGGTGTTATGACATCTAATTTGTGCGCCTAGCTTCCTATTGGTTCCTGATGTGCCTGTCCGTCCTCAGCCTCCTGATTGGTTCCTGGTCCCTTAAATACCTTCCTCTTCCTCCTCACATTGCCCAAGCTGGCTTCTGTTTCCACAGTTCCTGCTCAAGCCTTGCCTGACATCTGATTTTCGACTCCTGGCCTGTTTTTTGACCTCTGATCCTCTGCTGCCTGCACTGACTATTTTGCCTGTTTCGACTTTGCTTCTGTTTCAATCCTTGATGGTACCTTGATCTCGGCTATTCCCTGCTCCTTTGCCTTCTCCGACGCAGAAAGCCCGGGGCCCCAAAAGGGCGTCGGTGAAGACCGGAGCCGTAAAGGAGTATCCGTGTCCACCAGTCTTCCTTGCACCAGTGGCTCTCCTTCGGGATCCAAGCTATCCATAGGATTCAAGGTAACAGATTGTTACACTTAGTTTGGATCAAGTACAAGATGCTGTTTTATTATCACAGAGAAAATGAAAATTATTTTTAACAACATGGTTTATTTGTTTCAAATGTAGTTTATGAGATGCAGCCTTTCCATAATTCGCAGCTCTCTGGCTAACGGTTTTTCCAGATAATGGATCCAATACCTGTATTGTATTTTTTTTTTGAACAGGAGTCTTGAGCAAAGGTCCACAGGCCCTGGTTGCTGCTAAACCCTCATGACAATGTCACTGTGTTAGATAATAGCAATACAACTGACACAATGTGGATTGGCAGGACTGCAGGATTATCTTAGTTTAGACCATACATTTTAATATTTCTTTAAAAATGATGTAATTATGGAGTTTACAGAGAATGGCAACTGCAGAGACAACTCAGTGCAACAATCGTTGGCATTGCTGCAAAGGCTCACATCACATATAAAATAAAATACTCTGGAGCAGGGTTCTTTGTTAGACTTCTTAAAGTGAAAATTAGACCAGAAGGAGTCCACGACATGAAAATGCTGATAAGACCTAGCTATACATAGCTTTACATATGTAAGCAGGCAACAATTAATGGAGGGCACTCCTTTTATAAAATTTCACAAAGGGTGCAGGTGTAAAGGCTCTTACCAAATAGAGTCAGAAAATACTACAAACTACAAAAAGTTACTCTGCAAACCACATCATTAATACAGACACTTACCTTACAGAAGTGGTTTAATAAAACATACCATAACAACAGTGTATAA
Organism: Xenopus borealis; assembly: GCA_024363595.1. Lineage (NCBI taxonomy): Eukaryota > Metazoa > Chordata > Amphibia > Anura > Pipidae > Xenopus > Xenopus borealis. Next base: position 93,892,867 of record CM044436.1, read on the forward strand.
TTACAAAAACATATAATTTAGTACCAAACACAATGTCCCAAAAAAACTCAGGCTTGCAAAGCAGATACGTTGGTGTGTGGGAGAATACCTCAACATGTTCTTTTTCAATTAAGAACATGTACAAACACAACAGCATCTCTATTAGTATGGGCATTTCACATTGGATTGAACTGGACTAAGGCAAATAGTTTGATATAACTATACAGTTATATATACATTTATGATGTTCCATAACTCTTTGATCTCCCGTAGCAGTTTTTGGGAAGGTTTTTTTCCCCTTTAATAGTCTGGCACACTGCTTTTGTTGTAACGTCTGTAAACCTTTTGAATAACTGGAACTTAAAGAGTTACAAAAGATGATAAATTAGATACCAACACTGATATGGTTCTGTCATAGATAATGTAAATACTAATGTGAAATTGGGCAGTTGAGACCTGAGATAGCAACGGGACATTGCACATAGTGTCAGGATCCAAAGACAGTACAAACATGATTGCTTTCTCTTTACAAATTCTTCTATTCGTGATGTATTTGATATTCTGGATGTGTAATGATGATTTCTGAGTTTGCTGCACCAGTGCCACAGTATTACAGAGCCTCTGAGCTGAGTAAAATAATAAGGAAATGAAAAATGACAGAATGGCGAAGGCGAGATAGAGATCAACTCTAGGGGCTTTGCCATGACATTGTATAACAAATGGAAAATTCTATCATAACAGAGCATGAACCAAGCTTCTTATGACTAAGACAAGGCAATTTGCAATTTAATAACAAATTAAATAAATTGGACAAGGTCTTTCTCTTAAATAGTGGCCCTCTCATTTTGCTGATATAAAGACTAACTATTTAAATCATATTAAAGGAATTCATTATTTGATAGAAAAGGAACAGTACAGATTCTATGCAGGTAATATCATTGCACACACCCTAAAAAGAAGTTGGGAAATTCATACTAGGAGTCATTAGTTCCACTTGGATGGTGTAGATGTGTAGAATGACATCTGAGAAGCCTGAATTGAATGCCTCTTTTGAAATAAAAGGCTTATCTGGTTAATTAGCAAGATAGTTAGTGGGCTAAATCAGAGGCAAAGTTCCTTCAAATGCAATATCCCTACATTTGAACTCTTATTAAAAAATAGTTAGGTCTACCATCACCAAAGTGGAAGGTGCTCTCGGTACTTAAAATCTATACCTTTGGAATTTCTAGTAGCACTGAAATAAGACAGTACTGCAGAGGTACTGGGGACATATTTGCTGGGATGGTGAAGACAAATCTGTAGTAACAGTGTGCCTGGACAACCTCTGAACAACAAGACACCTTGATTTGCAGCTAGTCCATCCGTCTTGATGAGTTTTATGCTCCCGGTAAAGCCCTGGCCCTTGAGTCCCTAGCAAAACTGAATTGGGACTTCTGCCTCATTGCATGCTTTGACCAACATAGCTACTGATGGAGGTCATGCTGATGCCCGATTCTGTTCTGGACTGGAGTCTTTCTTTATGTCTGTCTCTTTCAAGCCATTCGTCATGGCTTACAAATAACCACGAGCCCAGCTTCTGATGCATTGTAATACTTTAGCAATGTATATTTGATACCTTTTTGTGTATTAACATTGCATTGATGCACATTCTTGTCTTTTTGCCTTGCCTATACACTGACAAAGGATCATCATAATTACGCTAATTCACTAATATGACCATTTTACTGAATGTTACCAGGTCAGACCTGGCAAAGTTCAATACAATAGATAGGAGTTTGAAAAAAAAAATGCTAAAAAAACACTGGCGTATTTTACCTTTTGTAGGGTGATGGTCTGAAAAAGAGCGAAATTTTTTTAGGGGTTACCCACCTTCCCTACATTTCCTAACATATGTCAAGTCAACTATACAGTGGGCACATGTTTAGGACAATAGGACAACTTTATTTTATTTATTAAAGGTTTCCTGGGCTTGTGTAGTGTAATGTAGTGGCTGTAACATATACTTCTATTATACATTGAAATTCACGCCATTTGCAAATTAGGCATCGCTAGCGTAAATGCGCTTTGCCTGGCAAAGTAACACTAGCGCAACTACGCTACCGTTCGCCGACCTGAGCGTAACTTCGCACTTTAGTGAATTTGCTTAGCGCTGGCGAAAATTCACCTGGCGAAGTGCGGTGAACATTAGCGAAGGCAACACTAGCGCATTTTCGCCGCTTAGTAACACTAGCACAACTACGATAACGTTCGTCGACCTGAGCATAACTTTGCACTTTAGTGAATTTGCTTAGCGCTGGCAAAAATTCACCTGGCGAAGTGCGGCGAATATCAGCGAAGGCAGCACTAGCGCATTTTCGCCACTTAGTGAACTTGCCCCTATGTAATTTATTCTTTGCTAATATCCCACATACTGTACATCACTGCTTCATTGTCTTAATTCACTAGTGTATTTTCCCCATATAGTTGTACAGGAAAATATTTTGGCATAATTGTGCATGTTTTTAATACCAGCAACATTTAGGCACATACTGTAACACTTACAGTGATGTATTTTAAATGGAGTCTAGTACATCTGCACACTGAATCCCCTAAATATGCAATCCCATATACATGTATTCTAAAGTATCCTCCTTTAACTATTTTTTTTTGTAAGTCTTGTTCTTTTCTGGATTTTGTTTACAACCCTACTCCAACGCAACTATACACTTAATGAATCCTGAATCTAGTGCTTTAATTTGTATATATTCTTTGGTTATTTCCAATTTTTGTTAAACATAATTATTTACTTTAAAAATCTCAAGCCCTTTGGTGACTTTCCAACTTAGTTAATGAACAGTGACTAAAGAATAACATCTAAATTAGTGAAGTTCAAAGGAAAAACCAACTAAAATCAATGAAAAATTCACTGGATAATATTTTGGGTGAATTCTTATTTCTTGAGTTCTCTGCCCTTGGAATTTTATATCTTGAGGGCTGATGTGCCAGTAGTCAAGTTTGACTTTACCATTGGAGAGTTAACTTTATCCAGACAACTTCTTTTTCATATGTGGGTGGATAGACAAACACTTTTTTGCGCTTGCCTACAGATTATAAACGTCAGTAAGAACAAACTCCCCACATACCATGAAATTTTCTGTAAGGTCTTCATATGTCTACAGGTTACCAGCTGTGCATTTAAATTAATGATTTGCTATATACTTACTCAGCTTTGCATAGAAAGTTATTTAGTTCATATAGCACCTGGTGATATCTGTGTATCATTAATGATAAAGATAGATGACTATTACTCAAATTCCAAAACCTTTTCACCCAAAAAATTGTAATGGCCCTTTCTTAAAGGAGAAGAATACCCCCTGCATGTAGGTCTCTAAATAAATATAATTGATGGACTTTTTCACCCTACTTTCCTACCTTGATTCATCTACAGTTGTAAAGAAATCCCCCCTCCTCGGCTGCTCTCCTACCTGAGGTTGGGAAGCAGGGGACGTTGATGGAGAGGGAACAATTAAGGGGGGGGAGGGGCATGATGGAATCGCTTTGTGTTTTTTCTTCCATGTCCCCCTTGAATGAAAGTACATCCAACAAAAAGCCAGAGGGTCAGTCTGCCAATGGCTACTTTGTATGATATTGTCATTATTTTATTAGGTTTCCTGAACTTGTGGTATAGGGGAAATTCAGCCAGGTATATATAAAAAAATAACTACATAGCCCTGCCTTTCAGACTTTGAACAGCGGGTGGGGATATAGCTCTTAGATTAGTACATATAATTGGTTACCAGGTTTATCTAAGAAGGCACACTGCCATGGTGCTACAGCTACTCCCTCTTCAAAAGACAAATCATTGTTGATTAGTCATTGCAAATTATATTATATAGAGAAGTGTCTATTACAAGAAAGAAAAGACAGACATTTAAGATAGTCAGACAGTTAAGTAAGGGCCATAGTCTATGGCTGCAGACAACCCTGGTTTTCCATATAGTGTGCAGAGATATGACCTTTAAATACAATTCCCTGTCTTATTCTAAGTGATGAACTCTATATACACTGTGCCTTGAATTACTATTAACTTAAAGGGTCTACTTCCCTTTTCTTTTTCAATTATGTTTCTTGAAGTTTTATCACAAACATTTCAATGTGTTGCAGTATAACAATACAGTTGACTAGAAAAATCAAAACATTAGATAAGAAAATACAACAGAAAATAAGGGGCTAATTGTTAACACTCTACTGATTTCTGTTTATGTTTCTTGGGGAATTAATATACCACAGTAAAGAATCAATAACACTGCAAAATGAACCACTGAGCAAGTCACCTCTGCCATGTAAACTTACATAAGCCAACTAGGGATTTATCAGAGAAGGTATGGTCCATAGTGTCATATACCTATATATATACTATTACTATTTGCCTTAAGGGGATACAGTCATGGAAAAACATGTTTTCTTTCAAAACACATCAGTTAATAGGGCTGCTCCAGTAGACATCTGTACTGAAATCCATTTCTCAAAAGAGCAAAGTGAAATTTTGAAATCTGACATGGGGCTAGTCATATTGTCAGTTTCCCAGCTGCCACCAGTAACGTGACTTGTGCTCTGATAAACTTCAGTCACTCTTTACTGCTGTACTGCACGTTGGAGTGATATCATCCCTCTTCCCCCACCCCAGCAGTCTAACAACAGAACAATGAAAAGGTAACAGCTCCCTAATTCAAGATAACAGCTCCATGGTAGATCTAAAAACTGCACCCAATAGTAAAAAGCCAAGTCCCATTGAGACACATTCAGTTGGAGAAACAACAGCATGCAAAAAAGTTTAATCCTAAAGTGCTGGCTCTTTCTGAAACCACATGACCAGGCAAAATGACCAGAGATGGCTGCTTACACACCAATGTTTTAAATTTGCTGGTTCAGGAATGAAATTTTACATGGTAGAGTGAATTATCTGCAGTGTAAACAGTGTAATTTATAAATAAAAACTACATCATAAAAATCATAACAGAATCCCCCTACTAGAAAAGTCTAAGAGAAAATAATGTAAACAATAAATAAACCCACTAGGCTGATTCTGCTTCAAATAATAATTAATTAGATTTGTTTGTATCAAATTCAAAGTACTGTTTTATTATTACAGAGAAAAAGGAAATATGTTTTATTTTTGGACATTGAGTGTATAGGAGACAGCCTTTCCGTAATTTGGAGTTTTCCAGATAATGCATTTCCAGATAATAGATGCCATACTTGTACACACTATTGGGTAACTATTGCCCTATATACATATAAAGCACAATCATTTATTTATTAGAGCATTCTCACCTGCAAAAGGTCTAGTCTTCCTACTTGCTGTTTCTGTTGTTAAAGACTGGGCTTTACAAAAAGAATATTCCAAGTTTTGTTTAGATTATTACTTATGCTACAGTGCAGCTGAGATGGCTAAGTATAGCAGAGCAGCTGATAGCAAATATAGACTACAATGAAAACTAAGACCTGTTCATCATAGAAAACATTTTAACATCTATAGAATATACTGAAAATAACTGGCACTTAAACACTTATTTTTATATTTTGGTTTTAATGGTCTTTCAAACCCGAATTTGTACCTTTTTGAACTATTAAAATGTATAGTGTGCATTATGCATGTGCCAAATTGTATGGGAAGTCTTCACCTTTATGTTTTTATTAGGTATGTAGTCTGTGTACTCAAACTCTGTAAACTCATACAGACACTTTCCTATTATCAATCAAATGGGTCAGTATTTGTAAAATCTGGAATCCTCTGTCTTTAACTAAATGCCCCAAAGCCACCCCAGCATGTATGCTTATGCCTCTTACATAGACAGTGCTAAGTAGGGAGATCTCTTTCTTTGGGCCATGCTGGGTAGGAGGTGGCACGGTTCTTCAATATTTTGAAGTAATCTACATTTGTACTCCAGCTGGCCAGAGGATCTGAAGAGGTAAGTACCTCTGGACTGGGGACAAATAAGGGGTATTTTTATAACTTTGTCTCCTCTTTGGATGAAAGAGCATGAAGACTATGTTGTTGATGTATATGGTGTGTGTTGTTCTTTAACATGACTTTAATGACAATTGTACCATGTTGATGAGGTTTAGGAAAAAAAAAGGAAAATCTTCTCTTAGATTCATGACCTTTGGCTCCTTAATTATTCTGTGCCTGTTTCCATCTAACCAGCCTCATTAAAATGGTGTCATATTGTCCGTTTTCAGACAAATCATCCTTTTTTTAAACAACCATATATTAATAGATAACAGGCAATGGCTAGTGAAATTAATATTGAACACATGGAGAATCATATTTGTGTTCATTTAAATGTATGTATTTCAGACAGTAGTCTTTCCATAAGGACATTCATTTTCATTTCCATTTGAGGTATGGGAGAACTGGCTCGGTGCATGCAACCTACTGATTTCGTACAGACACTCATGCACACATTAAGGGGGTCACAGATTATTTTCAGATGTTAAAGACTCCTGCTGAGCACAGAATATAAATCATTTCACAGTAATTTCCACACAGAGCTGCACTATGCATTTTATTTTCCTGTTTAGCTAAAAGAGTCTGGTAATGTAACCATATGCACATTTATGCATTTAAAACGAATGTCTGCTGCTTTGCAACTTCCAGTTTGGCTCAATACATGCTCACTGGGCACAGTCACAGTCAACAGAATAATGGAGAATTACCACAAGCAGTTTGTAATTATTACAGGGACACTCTCAAAAGTGAAAAAAAATATTTTTTTGCACAGTGAAAGAGAATTTAATCCAAAACAACATTGCAATATACATTCAGTACATATTTTCAATGGTTTCTGTTGTTATTGAACTCTGTATTTACCAGGATTTTTACATTCTCAACACTCCTGGCTCTGACTCCTGAAACAATGTTGAAAGCCAGATAATTGAAACCGATTAAAAGACCAGGGGGAGAACTGACTCCTGCTAGTGATTGAGTGATACAGAATGTTTAGGGATTATTTGGAGGTCCTACAATATGGTGGTACTATTGGTGGGGGTGGAAGAAATGTAGGTGCTAAAAATTATTATGCAGGTTCAGTAATTTGCAGTTATGGCACTGTGGCATTAAATGGTCTAGGTTCTAGGTGTAGTTATTTGTGGTATACTATAAACTTTCCCTTTTCTACCTGGTAGTGATGTGCGTGCAGTCTCAAAGCCTGCGGGTCAGTCGAGTTCTTGCCAAGCTCTTCCTGCTGCACTTACTGACCCCAAAGACCTGACTGTGCTCCTTTCCACATATAGTATTGATTTATGACTACGACCAGCATTGTCCTCAAAACCGTGTGTCCCTGCTACAGCCGAGCAGGGACACGCGGTTTTGAGGACAACGCTGGTTGTGGTCATAAATCAAAAAGAACCCGAGCCACCTCTATGCCGGCTACCACCAAGGAGCATTATGTGCTTGTTTTAAAATCCACAATTGTGAGTGTATTTTTAAATCATTTTTTTCATTGAATAAAGGGGTATACACTATCTCTGTGCTCCATATTTTTACACAGTGGAAAAGCCACCTCAGAAAAGATAACATTTGCAACACGTGCAGCTATATCTATATGTATAGTGTGAATTTTTATCTATACTTTGACACGTGGTGAAATTAAAGGGAAACTGTCATGGGAAAACA
>CM044436.1:93923760-93970859 GCA_024363595.1 Xenopus borealis
TTCATTAAAGAAAAGTAAAAATTGGATTTTATTTCTTTGCCTTTCCTTGCCCTTTAAGATGAGAGAAATGTGCGTGGGAGACAGAACAGGGATGGCCTTGAATCATTCTAAAATAAAAATAGATTATAATAAACTGTGGCAACTCTGAGACAGGCCCCTAAATGAAGGAGGAATTAGAGAAAGCTGGCAAACCCATGAAAGGTAAAACCATAGTTTAAATGTCACACTTGTATATGATTTAAGATGAGGGAAATGTGTGTGGGAGACTGAATAGGGATGGGATGGAATCATTCATCTTAACATTAAAATAGATTATAATAAACTGTGGCAACTCTGGAATATTCCTTTGACTGACTATTATTATAATCATCTGCTAAAATGGATTGCATAGGTTTATCTTTAAGTCACATTACTTAATGCTTTTTTCAATTGATGTTATCTAAATTATTGAAGGGTGGTATCTTATAATAACCTACAGCTCTTGCTTTCAATTACAATATCATGTACAGGTATTGGATCTGTTATCCGGAAACCCGATATCCAGAAAGCTCTGAATTACGGAATGGCCGTCTCCCATAGACTTCATTATAATGAAATAATCCAAATTTTTTAAAAAGTATTTCCTTTTTCTCTGTAATAATAAAACAGTTACTTGTACTTGATCCGAACTAAGAAATAATTAATCCTTATTGGAAGCAAAACCAGACTATTGGGATTATTTAATGTTAACATGATATTCTAGTAGATTTAAGGTATAAAGATCAATATTATGGAAAGATAAATTATCCAGAAAACCCCAAGGCCCGATTCTCTGGATAATAAGTCCAATACCTGGACTGTTGCCCTGTACTGGTAAAACAGGCGTGTTTGATTCACAAACACTACTATAATTCCTATAAACAAGATGCTGTGTAACAATGGCGGAAATTGAAAAAAGGCTACTGTATATGGCACAGGTTAAATAGTGGATAACAGATAAAACCGAGGAAAACAGAGAAAGTACTTTTGCTAATCTCTTTCCAATTTATCTCCCAGTATCTAGAAAGGTCTGATCAAAATCAGAAACAACAAATATTTAAAAAGAAATTATTTCCCTCAAAAGGAAAAGGAAAAGAAAGATACCCCCAGGTACTGGTTATTCCAAAATTGATCACTCTTGGCTTAAACTAACATTCACCTTTAGTGATGGGCGAATTTATTTGCCAGGGGCGAATTCGCGGCAAATTCCCGCGATTCGCCGCCGGCGAATAAATTTGCGAATCGCCAGCGAAATTTCGTTTAGAGAAAATTTGCTGGAAAAACAAGTCGCGCGTCGTTTTTGACGCGACGCGCCGAAAACGACGCGCCCCGAAAACGATACGACGTGCGCCGAAAACGACGCGACAAAAATGACTTGCCGCACGCCGAAAGCGACACGCCAAAGTTGACGCCGACGCGCGTCAAAAGCGTACCGCGACTCGTTTCGCGAATTTTTCGTCGAAGCGAATCTCGGGAGATTCGCCCATCACTATTCACCTTCAATAAATCAATTAGTTTAAGCCAAGAGTGATCAATTTTGGAATAACCAGTACCTGGGGGTATCTTTCTTTTCCTTTTGAGGGAAATAATTTCTTTTTAACAGATAAAACCGTTATGTTCTACAGAGCTTATCTGCTATCTGCTGTGTATCCTGAGCCTTTTCTCATTTGAATGGCTGCCCCCATTGCTACACAGCAGCTTATTTATTTAAACAATAGTAGTGTTTCTGACGCAAACACAGCAGTTTTACCAGTGCAGGGCAACACTGCATTATATTTTAATAACTTTAAACAATAACATTTTTTGACAATACTGTTCCTCTAACAATAAGCTAGGTTATCTGTTATCCAGAAAGTTCAGAATGATGGGAATGCCCTGTATCTTAAGACTCCATTTTAATCAAATAATGCAAACGTTAATTTTTTTTTCCTTTATCACTGTAATAAAGTAATTATAAAATAGTTCATTGTACTTTATGCTAACTAACTTGTGATTGATTCTAGCCAGAATGAAATATTATACTAAAAAGTTTGGCAGAATAGAGATAGAATAGAGATGTTAGTATTGTTGAGTATTGTTTTTTCATATTTTATGTTACTCTCTCAATCATTGTAGGTATTGGGTTTTCCCATCCAGTATGTCTTAAAGATGCAGTGAATGATGATTAGTAAATCTAAATGATGAGCCAGATGTTTTTTTTTTTTAAACTCCTTGAAAATTCAGACTATTGAGGTATCTTTGGAGGTGGGATCATCATTAAAATAATTCTGGACTCCATAAATACTACTGTTTTTGGTAGCAGACTTTTATCAGGTGGTATGAAACGCATTGAGCAGCTAGCCCTAATGTTATTACCTCCACGTCAATGATGGATTTTTAAACTGGATTTAATAAATTTTTGATTTTTTAAACAAATTCTCCTTCGGTCCTCCGTGTTACATTTTTCTGCAAAGGTACAGACAGTGCTGTTGCCCAATAGCACAAGGGGAATATCTGCTAACTTGTTTTTTTCGCTTATGAAATATAAGTTATGTTTATGCATGTTTCTAATGTCCAGCACAAAATGCTATAATAAAAAGCCATATAAAAAGTGTAAAATGTAATCTTGCCTATGTTCTCATAAATAGAACTAACTGCAATGCTACCATTGTAGTTGCACAGGGCCACAGAAACCTTACAGGTCCCTTTGCATATGAGTGGTGCAGTTAATCTATATGCCTCTCAACACTTCCTTGTTGTCTCTGCACTATTTTCCCAACTTTACATTCTGATTAGTCCTCAGACTATTACTCGTAATATATTTGCAGTTTGAAACCTGTAGAGATCTGAAGCTAAAAAAAGGCACAACGTGTACGAGTGCTGTGTTAAATGTGTATTTTGAACCCAAGTTGAAAGTTTGTTTTACCACAATCTAGTGTTTCTCTTCTCATAATTCCAGCATTGGGGTTGCAAGTTGAGGTGCAATAGCATCTAGCATGCAGATTTGTGCTTGCATTTGGGTATTGGACTCATTTGCAAAGAAATACTTGGTTTTGAAATGTTGTCATATCCAGAGGAATCAAAGTTTTGAGTGTGCTTTTTTTAGGTTCAAGTGCATTTATTAATACAGAAAGTTCCAACCCACTGTCATCTGCCCAAACAGGTACTGCATCCAAAAAGGGCTGATTTGGCCTGAAAACACACACATTTTTGGTTGACATGCATTATTACACACTTTACTACATTACCCCTATAATGCATGCAAGACGGCAGTTCTGTAGTTTATAGGGCAGGTGCCACTTAAAGAGTTAAAGCAGTTAAAGAGCTACAAGTTTGAAATCCTTCTTCAGCACTGTTGTCTAATGTGCTATTGAATAAAAGAAGCAACTTCAAGATAGATGTTTATAATATACCATTCAAATTGAGCTGGCAATAAAAGGATGCTGTTAAACCCATTTATAGCTCCTAAATGGTCTAGCTGAAGTTAAAAGCTTCTTAACAAACATAAACATTTATGTCTTGGGGATATATAGCTCTTTAGCCCAATCTCTAGCCTGTTGGGATTTTGAAGTAGGATTGGTGGGTCATATACCACTAATATAAAATGTTTTATGCAGGAAACTCTGAATGCATTGAGATGCAGAATAGAGAATGTTTATTTGAGCTATTGGGTCCAGTGTAGGCAGGGCTGCACTCCCATGGTCTCATGCAATAATTAAATAATGTAGACAAGTTTTGTGAAATGTTAGTGTACAGAAAGTCAGAGAATCTATTTTATAATAACTAATTCTGTTGTGTGGAATACCCCAGTAGTAGCAAGCATACAGTGTTACTGTCATTGTAAGTAACACACATATTGTATGTTTCACTTAATAGCAATACCTAAGCCTGTTTAGCTTGGGTTTTATAGTTAAATGAACAGTAACTCCAAAAAATGAAAGTGTTTTAGATGAATGACTGTATTATATAGTGTTGCCCTGCACTGGTAAAACCTGTGTGTTTGATTTAGAAACACTGCTATAGTTTATATCAACAAGCTGCTGTGTAGCCATTCACACACAGGATACAAAGTAGATAACAGATAAGTTCTGAAAAAGACCAATGCCTTTGCCTTTTCTCCTTTTTCCAGCTTGAATGGCTGCCCCCATGGTTACACAGAAGCTTGTTTATCTAAACTATAGTATTTTTTCTGAAGTAAACACACTAGTTTTACCAGTGCAGCTCAACACTACTTTATATTTTTATTACTTTGAAACACATTCACTTTTTTGGTGTTACTGTTCCTTTAATAAGAAAAATGACAAAGTTTAATTTTTTAAATTACTCATATTACCCTGCACTGTGTACACTAAATTAGCAAACAATAAAGCTGTGTTATTGCAGGCAGCGAATAGTCCATTCTTGTATTCCTCTTCAGTCCAAGTAAATGATCAGCTCTGCAACACTGTATTTAACTTGCTTCCAGGCCTGCCAGGATCATGCAGATTCATATTCCTAGAAAAAAATACACATTTTGTTTCATATTTTCCCTTTTTCTTGGAAATGCTATAAGCTAGCAACAAATCATGTCAGAATACTCTACAAAAGCAGCCAATCAAACTAATTAATTACTGACCATGTTAAAGGAATGTTCTGCTGGACAGTGCTATTTGTACCAAGGCAATGCACTGCTTTGATGCTCGTCATACTCAGCTTTGTGCAATCATAACGGTCCTTAAAATTTTTGTTTACTTCCTAGCAGTCCTAAGCAGCTTATAGTACAAAGTGCACTTTTAAGATGTAATATGGAATGGTTCTTCCGCAATTTGCAATGTTCATTTTCAGAATTCTAATTATGGGTACATACAAGATGTCACATATAATGGACCAATATGGCTGAAAATTAAGCATATATTTTGCAAATCACTTGCAGTTCTGGGTTTTAATAACAACATTAGGGTTCCATTCCCTTGGAATTCAGTTGTGGCTATTGCAACATACTAAGGGGACCTTCAGGATAGTTGTGTAGGGAATCTGTGCAAAAGCATTGCACTTATCCCTGTAAGGACAGAAGCAGAGAGCCTAGGGTTGCCACCTGTCAGGTTTTTACCCGGACAGTCCGGTATTTGACTGTGATAGATTCGCCTGAAGAGAGCTCCAAAGTTTCCAAAGAGGATTTGTGAGTGGTTAAATGGACAGTACCCAAAAGAGGTGCTGAAGAGAAAGATTCTTGGAAAGACATTAAAGGTCTTTGACTTTTCATAGTTAGCTAGACAGTTTGCGCTAGCAAGTTAGTTAGTGAGGCCCTATTGCCACCAGTTAGGAGTGTTGCACGTACTAGTTGGCCAGTTATTTTATATAAACCATTATTCAGTTTAACCAATACTGTGTGTGTGTTATTACTGTATTCTTATTGGGACCACCCGTAGGTCAGATCCCGAATCCCACTGGGTGGAGGCACTGCACTAGTAAGTACCAGGTACACAGTCTCTCCCAATACCACTGCGGAGTGGCTCAGGTTTGTCCCGTGCCATCAGGTAAGCGCCACAAGTGGAGTGTAACACCGACAAAGGGGTGTCGAAAGGGTAACAGTAGTATTTCCAGGTTTCTTGTGCACAGAAGGTTGACAAGGTGGTGTGGTAATCCACGTAACGAAAGTGAGCTGGGCCTCACCAAAGGGGTGGCATTCTTTGCAACAACTTACATGTACAAGTTGCTTGTATGGGCTCAGATACATTTTATAGATGGGAGCTCAATTTGGTTTCCATTTTAGCATACTGCAATTGCAGTTGGCTTTGTAACTGTGCTCTAGTGTAGCACCAAGTTAACACTAAACACAGGCTTAGAGTAAATTTTCTCCAGTGTAAAGCAGTATTGCCTTGCAGCATTGGGCTCCTGGATTTGATTCCAACCAGTGCACGATTTACAGTAGAGACATATGGTTAGATTCAGGGAGATTTAGTCTCACAAGGAAACTTTGGGCAACTTCGGAAAACGAAGTGCTCCAAGTGCCACCCCACTGGCGATTTAGGGAAGGCTTTTCAGGGAGTTAATTGAGGGGGAAAATCTCCTAGAATCTTACCATATGTCTCTACCCTAAAAAGTAGAAGACAAGGAAAGACATAACAGTTTTATGATAAACATGGATTTCTGCTTTCTAAGTCCCCATCATGCCAATAAAATGAAGAACTGATTGAAATCTATCTCGAAAGTTTCAAAAATATCTGTGGTAGAAAATGTTGGTAGAGAGTATCAGTGTGGTAAAATGGAATAAATTTTTTTTCAGGTGACTCAGGAAAAACAAATGTGTATAAATGGTATACATGCAATGTAGTTATGGTCTCCAGTGACATTTTATTAGAGACAATTTCAATATTGAAACAAAGCTGATCAAGAGCATATATTTTTCAGTTATGAAAAAGTCTGTTAAAGCTGAGACTGTGTATGTTTACATAACTCCCTTAGTATTAACAATGGGCAAATTTGCACCTGGGCAGTAACTCATGGCAACTAATCAAATGTTTAATTTCACTGGTTTATCTGCAGGTTGTTTAACACAATTGTTAACTGGTGCTATAAACACAAAGAACTGCATGTCAAGGGATCCAAATGAGCAGCAGTCAGATTAAACTGGTTTACGTTTAAAGATTGGCAGAATCAGATGCAGCTGTGATTGGATGAGAGGTAATGAGTAAGGCTATGGAGACACTTGCGTATTTACTAAGCCGTTTCGGTGTGGTTTGCACCACGGTGCTGACCGCCACATATATGCAAGCATTAATGTAACAGTGCCTAAGCTAAAACTGCTAGCTTATCTATGCTGCTGTCAGCTTCTTTTTAAAAACCGTGGTGCGAACTGTGCCCAAACCGCTCAGTAGATACACGTGTGTCCATAACTTTAAGGCAGGGGACAGCTGGGGGTGGGATGTGATGTCAGGGGAAGAATAAGTTCAATTCCTTATATTCTGAGCAGATAGAAATGTCCCCTCCCCCCTTTTCTGCATATTTTGTAACATGTCAGGAGTTTTTCTTCTTTATGTTCTCATAGTATCTACTAATAACCGAATGTGGATGATTTCCTGCACGTACTGTTGTATTGTGGTCTTGGTAGTTATACAATGTGAGAGTCTGCATGGTATTATTCACGTTAAATGAATGTCAAATGTTTGATCCAGGAAATTGGGGTCAGGAAGGATAATTGGCACTGGCTTCAGGCTGGGATATGTTGCCTTCCCCTGCATCAAAAAAATGGATATAGGATGTATGTATTTTAAGGTTTATGTGTCACTGCAGCAGTAGGACCTTGCCAGAGTACTGCACAGGTAAGTTTAGAGGAGGGAGAATGGATGTTCTGTCCTTTGATTGCACACTGGATTGATTGATACAGACCTTACTACTGCTTGTGCTGGTGACTACCTGCTTGGATTTCCTATCATTGACACACAGCAGATTCATGACTGCCAGCAGGGCTGCTGAACTTCTCTCATGGCGGGAGATGCAGCTCCTGCTGGTAGTAGAGTTTGGGGTCATCCTCTCTGTAAGTAGAGGCAGCCTAATGCCCAGTGGTGGATATAATGATATATTGCTGATTTCAAGTGAGGAAACAGCAGAGCACAGAAGCAATCTTTTATGTTATTATGGCTTTGAATATTGTCTTGGGATGAGGCTGACAAGGTGTGTATTTCATACAATGTGAATAAATGCTTTTGCCATTTTACCCCATTTCTGGCTCCTGGTGTTTCGTTAAGGTATGTAACATTGGGGTTAAGGGGGATGGCTGAAAGTGAAGGGTCAGCTGAGCAGCCCCCTTCTCAAGAAGCTGATTGTCTTTGTTTGTCATGGGAAAAATGAGAGTTATGGAGTAAATGAGCAAATGTTTGAACTAGCAGTGTATATTTTTTAATCTCAATTATTATTTTATTATGTACAAGTGTATGTAATGTAGCTCATTATATACCTTTAAACTACTTCTACTTATCTCAAGTATCTCAAGAGAGAAGTATCACATGTAGATGCAAAACATGATCCATTTACTCCTGGATCATGACTGATATAGTGGTGATTTCAATGAAAGAATAAAACAAAAAAAAAGTGAAACAAAACAAATACTTTCTAACTGACTGGACAGGCTTAAATTCTGACTATGACATCACCATTTTATGTTAACTTATGATTGTATTTTTGTAGCTTATTACTTTCTGTTCTTTTGGGGGAGGGGAAGCAAGAAGCTTCTAAAAATAGTCTAAAACTGCTCATGTTGCAAAGAAATCAAAAGCAATTTCAGAGCACCTTCAGTAGCACCTCTGAGTTACAACAAAGCTATATTATCCATTGTTATTTAAGTAGGTGAAGGAAAGGTAGAGTACAAAATATAGCCACCCCTCCAATTTTCTATTTTTCTCTGCCCCTTGCTTTCACCCTTACTTTTCTCCTAATATTTTTGACAAGAAATTTCTGTTTTAAATAAGGAAGAAATCATTGCCATTTGTTTGAAGGATAAACTATCCAAAGATACAGAACCTCTTTGGGGTTTGAGCAGCCCCATCCCACCTTTTCAAGGTCTGTTAGGGAAATCTATGCTTTAATAGAAACACTATATCTGTTACGATCAAATCCATTGGAAGGGGCACTGCAGTGTTGACCTTTTGCTAATATGGAAAGACTGACACAATTCCCCGGTGAATTTTATCATTTGTTTATCTGTTAGAGGCATACTTAAAAGTAAAAGGAATCTTGCTCTCATAGTAAAGGCATCTATATGGAATTTCCCGTAGGCAATACATTGCTGATAGAAGCGTTCCCTATGGGATGTGTCCTCAGAATATGAAGGAACCGTTCCACAGAAAATTTTAAAAAGCAGGCAGGATATTTATGCAAGGTTTAGCAGAAAGAGAGAGAGAGGTTATTCCCATGAGCCTAGGTAAGGACTAAATCTTCTGATCTTATTTCTCTGAGGCTCTTCTTCATCCTAAGAGACATAAAATAATAAGCAGTGTATAATGGATGTTTGGGGCACTAATAAGAATTTGTATAATTCAGATCAGTTCTGCTTCATTTAGCGATGCAGTGCTGAGTTTAATTCAACTGAATGTAGTCTTCAAATATTCCTAACTAATTTTGTGTCTTTCGTTTTCCTTGTGAAGGTTTTTTGTTATTATGCATTTAAGAAGTGTTTAATGCAATAAAACAAAGTAGAGTAATAGTATTTAATCATTATGGCTGACCATAAAAAAAACCAATGTAACCGAATTGTCATTTATTCACCTACATTGACAGATGCTAATACTCATACAATTGTATGATACAATACAATAAAACAAAGAAATACAAAGTGCAGTTACATTGAAAATTAGGCACTAATGGGAAATTTTATTAACGGTCGAATTCGAAGTTTTGAATTAAATTCGAATTTTAAAAATTAAAATTTTGCTGTAATTTTGGGCTACTTCGACTATCGAATAGCCCAAAATTTGATCCGAATTGAAAAAATTTGAATTATGAAGTACTGTCTCTTTAAAAAACTTTGAATTTGCCACTTCCCCACCTTAAAGCGTGCTGAATTGCCATTGTAGCCTAGGGGGACCTCCTGGACCCTTTACTGTAATTTTTGGAAATTGAAGGATTTTTAAACAAATCGTTCGAATCGAGCGATGCATTCTAACGATTTTTATTCAATCAAAAATGCACCTATTCAGTCAATTTTCGATCAAAATGGCCTTTTAAAAAAAATTTGATGGTTGAATTTAGAAGTTTTTTAACTTCCAAATTCTATC
This sequence comes from Xenopus borealis, assembly GCA_024363595.1. Classification (NCBI taxonomy): domain Eukaryota; kingdom Metazoa; phylum Chordata; class Amphibia; order Anura; family Pipidae; genus Xenopus; species Xenopus borealis. Next base: position 93,933,510 of record CM044436.1, read on the forward strand.
CTTAGTAAATCTGCCCCTAAATGTTAAAGGGATCCTGTCATGTGAAATTTTTTTTTTCAAAATGCATCAGTTTAATAGTGCTGTTTCAGAAGAATACTGCATTAAAAGTAATTTCTCAAAAGAGAAAACAGATTTTTTTATATTTCATTTTGAAATCTGACATGGGGCTAGACATACAGATGAAGCCACTTTGGATTGTGTGTTTGACACAGAATAACTAAACTCAGACTTCACACTTGTCTCATTTAAAACAGAAAATTGCGTTACAGCATCCCCTCTAATTAAGGTGTTCATCATTGTGAACAATGGTGCTTTGGTATGCTAATGAAAAGGTTAAATGCATTAAATGAGTTAAGATGACTTTAGATAACATAGTCATGACGCATTTGACACACAGATCCAAGTGGCTGCATCTGTATTGTCAATTTCCCAGATGCCCCAAGTCATGTGACTTGTGCTCTGATAAACTTCAATCACTCTTTACTGCTGTACTGCAAGTTGGAGTGATATCACCCCCTACCTTTCCCCCACCCAGCTGCCTAACAACAGAACAATGAGAAGGTAACCAGATAACAGCTCCTAAACACAAGATAACAGCTGACTGGTAGATCTAAGAACAGCACTCAATAGTAAAAACCCATGTCCCATTGCGTACTATTCAGTTACATTGAGAAGGAAAAACAACAGCCTGCCAGAAAGTTCCCTCCTAAAGTGGTGGCACAAGTCACATGACCGGGGCATGACCAAATTGACAAAATGGCTAGCCCCATGTCAGATTTCAAAACTGAATATAAAAAAAATCTGTTTGCTCTTTTGAGAAATGGATTTCAGTGCAGAAGTCTACTGGAGCAGCACTATTAACAGATGAGTTTAAAAAACAAAACAAAAAAAAACATGTTTTCCTATGATAGTTTCCATTTAAGAACACAATGAGAAAGAATTTCCTGTCCCATAGAATCTACATTTAGGCCTATTCTGCTCCAGTCTGTCCTATATTCTGTCCACTCCTTTGAGAATCAAAGTCTGGCAGGATTTTTAATAATCTTCTTTCATCATCTGGTAAAGTATAGTGAGATCATATTTTATTGTACAGTGTGGTCATGATTTAAACTGTGATAATATTTTGACTCTGCATTGTAGACCATCAAAATTATGAGTGGTGCAATAATGCTCTGGGTCGTTGTTTAGTATAGAAAAATAAAATATCTGCTATGATGAAACCATCTCTCATTTTCTATACCCTCTCATACCTGTGTGGAGTGAAATGCTTGTGGCAGTCACTAACAATTGGTGTCTGGGGATTTCTAGGATATGCATAAATCATATGGCATAGTTTTAAGAGCTTCAGTTTGTGCAGTCTGACACAACACCATTACCCACCTAGAATAGTTAATCATCATGAAAAATGCACACAGGGCAGTCCAGCTGCCCAGTGGTTAAAATGGTTCTACCATGCAGTCCTGCGTTCTTTTCTTGCATTTTATCTGGAAGCTGTTTGTATGTTTGAAGAGTGTCTCTGGATTCCACCATGATACTTCAGTTTACTTCCAAACTCCAAAAAACATACAGGCAGGTTGATTAGCTCATGATAAATGTGGTACTGATGTGTGTTGTGTAACTGTGATAGGGACCTTAGACTGTACGCTCCCCTGGAGCAGCAATAGATGTGAATGATGAACACTTTCTGTAAACCCAAAGCTTAAGATGTGTTGTGCAATATAAATAAAAGATAATAATACCAATGATTTATAGGCGCATTGTCATCCCCTAGTTCAGAATAATAAACATTAAAGCTGTTACTTAATAAAAAGACAGTACCCTTATTATTAGAAAAATATTTCTTTATTGCTGGATTAAAAGCCCTTTATACTCTTTTTAATACAGTTTTTATTCTTCTCATATGCTTTCCTTAATCCTATGAAAATATATTCTTCTATCTTTCCATTCTTTCCTGATTACAGTATGAATGCTCTAGAGCATCCTGCAATTGCTTTCTTTAGAATTCCCAGAAAGAAAACTGACCTCTTTAGACCAATGTATATAACTTATTAACAATGGGATTGCTTCATTACTGTTCCATTACCTTGTAACAGCTCATTGGACACACTCTATTGATAGCCTGTGACAAGCAGGCGTTTGATTACCTAATGTTTTTTTTATTTCACTCACAAGAAGTAAGACTTACAGAAATCTCTTCATTGGTAAGTAATGCGAGTTCTGGGCATCTAGAGCATATACCATAATTAGAGTAATATACCGCATGTTCATTTAACGTTATTATATTATTTTATTATAAGACACCCGATGTATTTTTTATGTTATCTGAAAAGTGTTATAACTGTTTAGGTCCCCTTTAATGATATCATTAACTTTCTTCTTTAACTGAAATGCGGCTGACATTGACAAGTCCTGCATGACAAAGGATTTTTTATTCTAGATGTTATGCTGTTTTAGCAATATTAATAATATATATATTAAAGAAGAGCTTTAATTTTCTCTCCAGGAAAAATCTACAGGTGACAAAAGCTTGGTCAAAGGATAAGGGCTGGCAGTGGGTTGGTAAAGACAATTTTACAATAATGGAATGATTGGCATGCTTAAAAATTAATTAATTATTAATTTGGTGTATGTCCCGCATCAATGTGTACATCTTGATGCATTCAAATGAGAACAAGCATCATTGCACGAATATGTTTGCGAGGTTCCAGTGGTCCAATCTTACTAGAAGTATCCCAGTAGATCTTCAAAGTGCACCTGTCTAGTTGTGCTCCAGCACAATAGTAATTTCAACATAATAGAAAAAAAAGGCTATGAAGCTGAAACATATAGTGGCACACCTTTATACATACTGTATAACGTATACCTTTAACTTCTTGCATCCATAAGCCACATAATTTGATGTGAGTTTATAATTGCTAACCTCAGATGGTGCCCCCCTGAAAAACAGATAGAAGCCTTGGCTTATATTCTACTGAGCACCACATTGCCATCTTGTAGATCCTCTATGTAAAATAAAAGAGCTTAGATATAAAAGCTGAACAACACTAACAAAGCACTCCATTCATAGTTTCATGGAGCTCTTGAGATATAACAATGCATTCTGCTCAGATAAAACAATGCATTCTGCTCATGGTAAGTCCCAACATTTTATATGCTCTCCAGTGACCTGACAACACATTGTTTGATTTTCAAATTCTCTGAAACAGGGTATATGTATTTAATAAATATACTGTATTATACTTTCTCACCTTTTTTGACTTCTTTGTTTCTCTGGCTGTTCAGGCAATTTTTGTGATTCTTTTGTGCATTGCTCTCTGGGGAGATGCAGGTGAGCATAAAGAGAATTACCAATTACTTTCTTTAATGTGCCTGCACAATACAGCTTATTCTGCTTTACAGTCTTCTAGTATAATTCTCTAATTCACTCAGTCTGTTGGTACAGTATTGCACTTTTATTCCTAACAACTCATCTTTATCCTAGTATTATTTTCCCAACACTGTCTGTCTTTACAGAATAGTTCATCTTCTCATCTTATCCAAAATGTATTTAGTCTCCACTATCATCGTAATCCTTGTTCTTCATGCCCCCTTAAAGTAACAAAACTGTGCGTTGGGTTTACACTAGTCAGAATTATTCTTGTGTCAAAAAGTAGAACAAAATACCATGCAAGGAGCAATAGAAAAAGAGTTGGAGAGCAACACAAGCATGAAAAAGTCCATGGGGATGTCAAATAAGAGCTGGGATACACCAGAATCAAACTTATATATGCAGCTAATGAATGACTGTAGGTACGTGCTATTGCATTAAACAGGTCCAACATATCTGTTATTTTACCTGGTACTCCACACAAATATAATTGATGAATTACTTTTTACCTTTGCATAGCTTGTTTTCTACTCCACTAAACTTGTGAATCAATACTTCTTTCTTAAGTTGGGATGCAAGGGGCCATTACAGGAGGATTGTCCTCAGTGCCTTCCAAAGTCATATCACTGATGGTCCATTTATACCCAACACAGTCCAAGTGTTGGTCAAAACACCCAGTTTGCCAAGAATTTGTGTAGAATATTTTTATATTTCACCTGGTAGAAGATGGATTTTTTTTCCAGTAGTAAGCTCTATTAAATACACTGACCTTAGGTGTAATCTTATTTTGTACTGGCTGAAATGCCATCTGTCTTTGGGCTCACAAAACCAATAATAAATCAATGCTAGTCTGGTTAAATAGGAAAAGTTGTGCTGAATGTGCATAATTGTTATAGTAACATCAGCACTGATGTTGCCTAAAAGCATTCCTAGCATGGGAAATAATATATATATATGTTGTCTGTGCAGCTACACCTATTAAACAATCAGAGTTTAGTTACTACATTTAGTAAGCACATTTAGCTGAGTACATATACACCATATGCATCATCAAAACATGGGTGCTAGTACCAATTAAATACACATTCATACTAACTACGCATGCGCTGAAAAGTTCCTTAAATTGCCGAAGGGAAGGAAGAGGATCCGAAGAAGACCAAAGATGCAGAAGATGAGCTACTCGGAGCTACTCTGCATAAACACCTTTTTCAATAATGTTTATGCGGGGAACTCGTACTCGGGAAGTGGGGAGTGGGGACTCCCTAGAGTAGTAGACAGGGATTTTTTTATTGGGGTGTTTATTTCTTCTTTAAAATTTAAATAAACCTAATAGTATTTTCTGCCTCCAGTAAGGATGAATTATATCTTAGTTGCAATCAAGTACAAGGTATTGTCTTATTATAACTAAGAAAAAGGAAGTCATTTAAAAAAATAATTGTATATAGTTATATATTATACTGTATATACCCAGCACACCATCATTATTGAGTATCATGATCACAGTGCATAAATGTCATGTTCAAAAGCTGCATGAAAGAATATATATACGGTGTGTATATATATATATATATATATATATATATATATATATATGAAACCAAGACCACCCTATACCAGAATGATGGCAATAAAAAAGTATGGAGAAGGCGTGGAACAGTTCATGATCCAAAGTATACCACATCATGTGTAAATCATTTGGGAGGCAGTGTGATGGCTTGGACATGCATGTCTGCCAGTGGCACTGGGACACTAGTGTTTATCCATGATGTGACACAGGACTGAAGCAGCAGGATGAATTCTGAGGTGTTCATAGACATACTGTCTGCTAAAAACCAGCTAAATGCAGTCAAATTGATTAGAAGGCATTTCATAATACAGATGGACAATTACCCAAAACATAAAACCAAAGCAACCCAGGAATTTATTAAAGCAAAGAAGTGGAATATTCTTGAATGGCCAAGTCAGTCACCTGATGTGAACCCAATGCATTTCACTTGTTGAAGACTAAACTTTGCACAGAAAGGCCCACAAACAAACAGCAACTGATATAGAGTTGTATAATTTAAAATTCAATGTGGTAATGTACAGAACCAAAATTAGAAAAAAGTCATCTCTGTCCAAAAATGGACTCACTATATATATAAATATATGGAACAACTTACCCTCTTCTAAGGGCTTTCATATATTCCTTTTGTTTTTCTAAACACGAAGCAAAGGGAAGGCCCTGCAAATGCTACAAGATGTGCCCTCCCATGACAAGCAAACACTTAATTTCTTAATTCTGGTATTTCACAATTGCAGTAATTACCAGTGTTTTTCTAATTTCATTATACAAATGGATTTTCTTCTTACTTTCTTGGGTCCTCTAGAACCTCCCACCCACTCATGTCCATGTTGCAGCTCTAAACACAGCTTTTTTCCAGTAATCCAGCTGCTTTGTTTCACAAATTTTCTATTGTCCTCTCAGAATATGAATCTGGACGAGCGCCTGGTGTCATTTTCCTTTGTGTTTCCAGATGGTGAAATGAATCACAAAAATCAACAGTATAATTTGCAGTGTAAGAGACTGGTGCATGTGTGCTGCCTGTGCATCTAGATTTTACACTTAGGGCTAAAAGAGAAGCTTCATGTGAGGCACCACATATGTGTTGTATATCTTTTTAATATATCTATCAGCAACTAACTATAGATTATAATAGAGGAACGTATACAGTTGTGTTCAGAATAATAGCAGTGTGAGATAACGGTGAAGAAAGCTTAAAATCTTTATAATAGCTTTTATTTCCATACACGCAAATGCATTGGGAACACTGCACATTCTATTCCAAATCAAAACATGAAGACAAATTTATGAAATTTGTGTTATTCTTTTAAAGAAAGTGATGAAAAGGCTGTTCTGAAAAAATGTAGTGTCTGCATTCTACTTTACAATCTCAAACAATCACTTTATAAACTGAAAAATGTTTCAAGTCCATTAGTCCACAAAATGTTGCACCATTTCTCTTTAGACCAGTCAATGTGTTCTTTGGCAAATTGTTAGCTCTTCAGCATGTATTTTTTCAACAATAGGATTTTGTGGGGGTTTCTTTGGCTTCACATAAGCATCTTCTAATTGTAACAGTACTCACAGGTAAGTTTAGACCAGGCTTGGACTGGCAATTTGTGAGTTCTGGCCAATGCCAGAGGGCTGCCATAAGTTGCCATAGACACTATTTAGTGGGCTGGTCGGGAGCTGAATGGGCCTATCTGTTCTTGTAATGCGTGGGCCTATTTTGTCTCCCAGTCCAGACCTTGCTGTCACACACTGGTCCCTACACTACGCAATGATCCTCCCCAGTGCAACCATCACACACTGCTCCCTACACTCCCCACTGATACCCCCAGTGCTGCCATCAGACACTGTTCCCTACACTACACAATAATACCCCAGTGCTGCCATCAGACACTGTTCCCTACACTACACAATAATACCCCAGTGCTGCCATCACACACTGCTCCCTATACTACACAATGATACTCCCCAGTGCTGCCATCAGACACTGCTCCCTATACTACACAATGATACCCCCAGTGCTGCCATCACACACTGCTCCCTACACTACACAATGATTTGTCCAGTGGTCATGGCAAAAACATTGTGGGCACATGCAGGCACATGTGGCACCGCGTTGGCTCAGCGAGGGAGGCCGGTGGGCAATGTATTGATTATAGCAAATGCCAGAGGAGCTGTTGTAAGATACCATAGAAAGTCACTTTTTAGTAGGCTGGGGGGCTGTTTGGGCCTCTGTATACTTGGACTGCCAGGGCCTAGACCTTCTTTGATCTTCCTGAAGCTGATCATTGGCCTTTGCTATTCTTCTATCCATTTGAATGGTAGTTTTCCAGTTTCTTCCATGTCTTTCAGGTTTTGGTTGCCATTTAAATGTATTTGGGATCAATTCAGCTAAGCAGCTGACCATTTTCGGCACTTCTTTATAGGTTTTCCACTCTCCTATCAACTTTTTAATCAAAGTACACTGTTCTGAACAATGTCTGGAACAAACCATTTTACTAAGTTTTCAAAGAGAAATGCACTACCAGCATGCACAACATTTTCTGCATACCTTCCTTAAATAAGGGCCATAATTGACAACTGTTTTTTCATAGAATGAAATACATCACTAATTGAACTCCTCACTGCTATTATTTGGAACAGACTATGATTATTTTTAACAAGCCTCAACTAATGATTCAATTACGCAGAATCAGCGGTAAGAATGTCATGATAATTGGGTCTGTTGGCTTTCTATTACTCTACTACACCTACTAGTAAATTATTTGCCATGCAGAAATATAATTTCTACCCAAAAGAGTGATTGATCAGGTTAGTGATGTCAGATTACAATTATTCTGCTATTATTATAGAAGCTAACTTATGGTATAAATTGATCCAGGGAATGGTCTTATTGCTATCTTGGAGTCAGGAAGGATTATTTCCCCCCTCTGAGGCAAATTGGAGAGGCTTTACATGTTTTTTTTTCTTTCTTCTTGATCCTCAGTTAAGCAGGTTATATACAACTTGATGGACGTGTGTCCTAACTTAGTATCTAACTGTATTTAGGCAACTGCAGTAAATCAAATGTAAAGTTAGGGATGCATACAGGGAAAGGATTGATCAATGCACATTCCCTAGTCCCCTATGTCTGTTTTATTACATATTTAGTATCCTTGGAAGGGTAGCATTTCCCTGCATGGCTGAATATGTTGGACTGGTATGGGGTGCTGCAACAATATGGACTTAAGACCATTTTCCATGCAGAATAACTTCCTGCTAATGTATAGAAATACACACAAAGGGGGTTTGGGCATACCACAAGGCCAGGTAAAATATGCAATTTAAATGCAACTGATATGGCAAAATTGGCCTGATAGACCAATGCTTTGGAGATTCATGTCCCATGAAAAAACATGTGAGAAGGAGCCAGGCTATGAAAATTATGACTGGTGGTAAATAGATAGGGCCACAGTATGTGGTTTAAATTGACATGATATGGTGGATTGGCCCTATTAGGATGATATGCCCCATGGGCTTGTATCTGGACTGATATGTGCAGTTGGCATGTGAAATAGCACATTAAGGCATGGAGGTTTGAGAATATATATATATATATATATATATATATATATATATGTGTGTAATTTATTTATTTATTTATTTAGAATTTATATATTATTATTAATAATAATAATGATATATAATCTTGTGATTTTTTTTTTCCATTTGAGTCTGGGTGTTACTTTAAAGTACCATTTAAAATGGAAGAGCTTGCCTGTATATTAAGTTCAATTTCTGTCAGAGGGCATGCTCTTAATTAGTTAATTGATTCTAAAGAGAATGGAGAACACAAAGATCCACTAATTGCTTTTATAATAATACACCAAAGACTGAAGAAAAGAGATAATAAGTAGGTAAGACAAAGAACAAGGGAAGAGGGGTGTACACAAGAATGAATGCAGATTTATGAATAAAAATAGGTATTAACAGGACAGATGGGGAGGGATTTAGGGAAATAAAGAATGACAAGTAACAGGCAAACCAAAACGTTCATGTGCTTTGTAAATAATAACAAATGCACTTCCATTTCAACCCCATAATTTTTAGTTTGGCTTGACTTTGCCACTAGTGAAGTTTCCATATTATTGTAATAGATATGACACAGTTTATCTTCCAGTAACAGTATTGAACATTAGAACCCAATACCCTTACTGATACATTCTGCAGAACGTTATGAGTTATTACATCCTAAACATTTAATTTGTTTTGTATCTTTCAAGAAAACGCTGCTTGGTAAGCATTAACAGTCAATGCATTCAATAATTTGCACAAGCCACCTATGTATAATGACACTGAGGGGTCAATTTATGCAAGATCTTAACAGGGAATCCTTTTTACTTTGTTACTTTTTTTCCCTGACTGTCAAGAAATTTTTCTCAAGACTGAGCAAATCTAGAAGAGAATCTAACTCTCCTGATCCAGAAATGCTTAAGAATATTTCATATTTGGCTAAGGTTTTATTACAGTCTCTAAGGTAACCTGCTAAGTCTCAGAAATGTAAGCTCATGGTCACAAACTTAAAACCCAATGAAGCTTAAAGGAACAGTTCAGGGTAAAAATAAAAACTGGGTAAATAGATAGACTGTGCAAAATAAAAAATGTTTCTAATATAGTTAGTTAGTCAAAAATGTAATGTATAAAGGCTGGAGTGAGTGGATGTCTAACATAACAGAACACAACACAACATCCTGCTTTTCAGCTCTCTAAATCTGAGCTAGTCAGCGAATTGAAGGGAGGCCACATGGGACATAACTGTTCAGTGAGTTTGCAATTGATCCTCAGCATTCAGCTCAGATTCAAAAGCAACTGTTATGACCAATGTGGCCCTCCCTCAATTCACTGATTGGTTACTGCCTGGTAACCAGGGTAACCAGTCAGTGTAAACAAAAGAGAGCTGAAAAGCAAGAAGTAGTGTTCTGTTCTGTTATGTTAGACTTACAGTCACTCCAGCCTTTATACATTACATTTTTGCCTAACTAACTATGTTGAAAACATTTTTTATTTTTTTTCTATCTGTTTACTCGGTTTTTATTTTTATACTGAACAATTCCTTTAAGCAACATCATCCCTGCCATCCAAAACCTGATTGAAACATTTAGTTGATATCTCAACACAGGAAAGAAAGAAACACAAAAATTAATTAGGAATGTTGCTGCAGTAAGTATATTGTATTGTGTCCTAATCAAGACTGCAAACAATTAGAAATGTGTTCATATTTTCATTTTGTTAACAGATCTTTTTGATAGTACAGCAATGCAAGGGGTTATGTTCTTTAACATCTTGTGTGAGTATGGTGCTTAGTGTATGGTGCACTTAGCTTTCAACACTTGCTGAACTGTATCCATAGTAAACAAGGTGTAACAAGTAAACATGTTTAAATAAGTCTTTGGGTAAGATACTGAACTAGAAACCAAGTCATTTTGTGAGAGAACTTCTAACTAGTTCCAAACTGAATCTGGAATGCTGTGTGGGAGAAATTAATTAATTTAGCAGGGAATATAATGCATACCAAAATCCTGTCAGAGATTGAAAATGGAAATATAGCTTTAAGGGAAATAGTCTCTTTTGCTTGAAAATGTGCTTACCATATTATAAAAGCCTGAGCTTACATCACCTACAGTAGATGCCTATATCAGATCAGTTAATCTATGTGAAGCTCCCAAGGTTGTCCAATGTTCTCCTCCAGAGGATGATGTGAGTTAGAATTGTACATCTGCCACTGCTTTAGAATCCCCATACAGATATGCCTGCTCTAGACTTTAAGAATTGACTCTGTGTGTATGATGACTCTTACTGATAGCATGGCGAAATGTAATGATTTTCTAGACCAATCTGTAATCTCATTAATTCAATAAATGAAGTGCCTTAGATAACCAGTGTTCCTTTGGACCTCCCTGAAATGAAATGCATTTTATAGCTGATTGAAATTCAGAATCATCTCATTCAACCTTGCAAAAAAAATCCTCTCTTTCTTTCTCTCTTATTCTCTAGGAAGAAATTACTTGTGAAGACCGTCCTTTATCAACTATCATCAACTATCCAAAGCCAGTTGTGGTGGAAACTCAGCTAGTTACAGCATGGAGCTTAACATGCTGCAAAGACAACCTGAAATATCTTTCTGTAGCACCTTAGCAAAAGAGACAGCCAGACAGATGTTGATAGAGTATCTATGGGCAGCTGATAGCTTTCTAATAATTTAAACTACCATTTCGCTCCATGTTCAGTTCATTTCCCATTGTGTTTATCTCACCATTTCTAACTTCATTTGAATTTCTCAGAAGGTCTCTTTCTATATCCATACAATTTAACAAAGCTCATGTGTAATGATTTTCTAAGACAGGGTCACAGAATACTATATACATTAGGGTTGTGATGGAGTTTCTAATTATTTCTTGCAAAGAAATGGTTACAGTGCCACTTACTGGAAGGAATGGAATGCATTTTTACCTGTGAGCATTTGGATCAGTCAGCCTACTGGAGAAAAAAATTTGACTAATAAAATGTGTAAAGGTATGGGATCCATATGGAAACCCTTTATCTTCAAAGCTTGGAAACACTGTCTCCCATAGACTCCATTATAATCAAATAATCCTAAACTATTTCCGATTTCTCTGTAATAATAAAACAATACCTTGTACTTGATCCCTTAGATATAATGAATCTGTATTGGAAGCAAAACCAGCCTATTGGGTTTATTTAATGTTTACATGATTTTCTAGTAGACTTAAGGTATGAAGATCCAAATTACAGAAAGATCCTTTATCTGGAAAACCCCAGGTTCTGGATAACAGGTCCCATACCAGTATTAATGAAGCTTTGTACAACTGTATGAGAGTATGTTATTACACTTATGTTCAGCCATTGGGGTTGGGAACTTTGTTGTTACAAAATGTACTTGCTTTAGTTGGGGTAGTTTCATGTCTTAAACCTGCTCTGTTAGTATTGATGGCTTTCTGATGATTGGTCTCATTTTCAGTAAGGAATGCAGTTATCGTAGACTAAAACTGAGGCAGAATAAGCTTTTTGGGTGTTTTTTGGCTCCTCTTCCCCTATATGGGCAAAAGAAGTCATTTTCCATTGTATTTGCTACTGGTACCATTTTAACCCCATTTGGCCTTTGTTATGTTATGACAGAAAGAGTCCAACAATAATCCCAATAAATCCACTGACTATGACATTAAATATCATTATTTTAATTCTATATTTATATAGCGCAGGTATGATATACAGCGCTTTACAGATATTATTCAGCATTCACACCAGTCCTTGCCCCAATGGAGCTTACAAACTAAGTTTCATATAACATTCATACACACTAGGGTAAATTTCATCAGTAGCCAATAAACTTGTCTACATGTTTTTGAGTGGGCAGAAACCAGAATAACCCCATGCAAACCCAGGAAGAGTGCACAAACTCCTTGCAGATAGTGCCCAGCACTACAAGGCAGCAATGACAGCCCACTGATGCGAGAAATCACCCAAGAATAGGCATTTTGGTGCTACAGTGGTTGTCAATAAGCCGAGACCCAGAAAGTATAGACTTATATACATGACAGGGGTATTGTTTTCATTTCCAGAGCACCCACTTCTTAAATGGCCTCCAGTGAATTTAAATAAATGTTTGAAAATGCATTCCATGATAAAAAGCACTTTATTATTCATCTAGAAGTATTTAATAACAACTGATTTCCTTTAGTGTTTATGAAATAATGTGATAATATATGCTTAGCGTTTTCAAGAAAGACATGGTATACCATATTTAAAAAGCTCCTTGAGTAGGTTGGGCACAAAGATCTCATAGAGGCCCTTCAGGTGGACATGCCTGCTCTAGGGAAACTTTCTACCAAGGGGAGATATCTTGCTGTAACATTTTCTTTCATCATCTATGAATTGGCATTAGCCGTATTAATATTTTCTTTTGGATGTTTTTATCACTAAGCATTTACCTGCTAGGCTACAGCACTTCAGTAATGATTATGTTCCCAAATGGCATTTTTAGCAAATTGGAAAATAAGAAAGAAATCAGCTGAGTTGTTTATCAATATACATTGTGTATAATATTTTTTTTTACAAAGCATGTGCTATCTCTTGCTGTAGCATATCATCAACTCTTCTTAAAAGAGAGGTAAAAATGAAGTTGATTGCTTGTAGCATTCTAGCTCTAGTACATGAATCTTTTAAAGCTCATGTAGAAAAACATACATTTGCAAATGAAGAGTACAGTTAACAAGACGACAAATAATGACTTTATGGCTTTATCTCCTACAGAAGCCCCACGGCTTCAATGACTGGTCACTTGCTGGTCAATCCCAGTCACGTGACCTGTGCAGCTTGGTGTTTTGTGATTACTGTGTGAAAAGAGCATGCATCAAACAAAGACTATATGTGACATAAAGGGACAATAATAGTAGTGATAACATGTAACATCAACACGTTTATACATAAGGGACACACACAGACACATATAATATATATATGTATATACAGTACATAGTAGGTCAGTCATTTAATTACTGTGAGGAATATCCTATGCTCTCAGATAACATCATACAAAAATAAAAGAGGTGCAACTCACTTTGCCCACCCATAAAAAAGGAATTGTTGGAATGTTCACAGACACATACAGAAACACATTTAGAATTTTGACAGAACTATAGATTAGTCTTTAGTGAAATCAGTCAGCATCTGTGAAAAATTGTGCTAATAATAGAAAAGCTAGTAAGGTAGAGGAGAAAAACTGGGGCATACTGTATATATTAAACAGCACAAAGAAATCCGAGTGGTAATGCTTTTTATGTCTTGAAGGAGAAAGCATAGCCATGGAAACATTCCTCAACATCAAGACCTGTTCAGTTTAAAATAGCAAGATTTCAGTTTTGGTGCCCCAACTGCAAACACAGGCAGGAGGAAAAGCTGTAGAAGGCTCTTGCTGAATTTATGGATAAAACATCCATAAAAGATTTGCTATGAAAGCATATTAAACTTATATGTTCTTTGGGGCATGTACAGTATAAATTTTACACATGAAACCTTCAAGAACATGACATGTACCATTCCTATTTTTTAAAGGGCCATTGTCTGAAAACACTTGCTAAAACTTGGTGAGTCTAGCTCAATTCAAACCATCTTTTTTTTTATTTCCTAAAAAAGGGGCTTTATATTTTAAATGCATTTTACTGCCCTTTTATGTCTCGGATTACAAACCTTACCCCAGTTCTGATACTCCATTAAAAAATCCTTATCCATGGCTAAAAACCTAGTTAATGGAGGAAAATATATTTGCAATAGTTCCACATAAAATGAGTCTACCTGTGACTGCAGAGTGGATATTAAATATATCCAAATCACATAGAAAAATAGGTTATTTTAATTATATTTTTCCATTACAAGTCTGTTGTGCCACTTCCCACAGGGAACCCATGATAGAACCCATTTAATTTTGTTTTCTGGTGTCCATGGCCACTTTACACATTTTTCTTCTCATTTAGGGTAGAACATGTTTTCCATGGGTACAACTCCTTATCCTTTTGGTATAATGTTGTTAGCAATGGGATACAGCACAGCAGACCTATGTCATAAAATATATTAAAATAACAGCTCTCTAATGGAATGTAGCTCTTCATTAACATTCATTACATATACTCATGCATCACCTTCTGAAATGTCTCAGTAGCATTCAGTTTGTACTTTTGTGCATTACATTTACAAAAAACCCTATCATTTCTTTATCTACCGTTTGGTCCGTGACAACCAAATCATTTATCTAAGTTGCACTGAAACAAAATAAAAGCAAATGTGACAATTACAACAATACAAGGACACATAAAGTGACATATGACTTTGGTTTGATGACAGAAAAAAAACAGTTGTTACTATATTAAACATCCTGTCCTTTGTATGAGGGACAGGAACAACAAACAAAGGAAGAAGTGAGAGTGTATAGACATATATGAATGAATATACTGAAACATAGTTCTAGTCAAGTTCTTATGTAACAGATGTAAACAGTAAATGTGTGTTATGGCATAGGACAAGGACAAGGCAATTAAAAAAAAAATGAAAAAGGCATCAAATCCATATATATATATATATATATATATATATATATTTCCCCCAAAGCATGCAATCAGCATTACAGTCATAAAAATCCAAAACAGAAGTATCTTGGTCCATATCAGAGTCCATGTGAGGTTCAGCTCAAGGCCTCAATAACTCTGCTTCATTGTTGTCTTATAAAGGACAACTGTTGGAAAAAAAAAACAGATTTACAGTTTACATTGGTCTATAATATGTTGCACCATTGGTTGTTTAATAGTGTGTAGGAATGCACAATTTTTCCATCTCTTTTGGAAAGGCATCAGAAAGACATTGTCAGAGAGAGATCTAGTGCAGGTTTCAATAGTTTGCCAGAGACAAGGAAAGGTGAGTAAAAAGTGACACAAATCCAACATGCTGAGTAAAGGACCAATGGAAATACTACTGGGTATTTCTCCATCGGCTTTTCCCAAACATATGACAAGAGTGGACTTGTGAATCTACAGCTGAACTCATCACTTTTCATCTCCTTGTACCATCACAGGAGGCATGTTTTCAGCACTCTTTCTTATTAGATGGATTATATTAGAGTTCTCAAGCTATTGTAGGCAGTTATTATTTAGCAAATAAATAAAGGGTGAATGTAATCACTTGTTCCCTTTGTTCCTACCCTTCTTTGTACATTTTTCTTTTAGCTACAAAGTGGGCAGTTTTGTAAACCTGTTTGTAAACTACTAGATTTTAAATAGCAATGACAAATTTGGTCCATACAACTTACAATATAGGCAGTAAGAGTAATTTCTAAAAAATAAAAAAAGTTAGTAAGAGAAATATTTTTTTTTTTTTGCATCTGTAAACATATGTGGGCCAATGCATCTGTATGCAGGGATTTGTTTGTGTGCGGTTGGTCATACATCGAGTGTGTGCTTTTGTGAGAGAATTTCTTTCTTAGTCAAGGATTTGATTGGCTTTCCATTTGCTTATAGCAGAATGTGAGTTTGGCTGGAGCAGAAGTCCCAAAATGTTGTCATGGTTACTTTTTAAACATGTCCTGAAGTGGTCCTGGGAGGTACTTGAGAACAGTGTCCAAAATGCTTTCTTCTTCTTCCTCGTCATCATCTCCACAACCAGCTGGAATAGCTTTCTTAGGGCGTGTCAAACTGCCCTCACAATGCTGCTCCAGAGCTGCTTTTTCCTCTGCTTCTTTCTCTTCTTTCTTCTTCAGACCATACTACAAGATTGATACAGAATAAAAAAAACTTTTAGAGGGACTTAAAAATTAATTTGCTTAATGATGTCTAGTAGACAGGAAATAGGGGAGTAAATAGATGATATACAATGAAAAAGAACAGGCTTAAAAGGATTTTGCATCTTATCAATTATTTATAAAAGGGGTTTTCTACACTAAAGCACATCGCGGGAAGTGAGAGGGGAGCAATGCCTGCAAGTTTAGGGGGGCTTTTCATAGGGAGGATTTATGTCTCCTTTAAAGTAAATTATTCATCAAAGAAAATGATCTACAAAATTCTCTGAGCAGCCAATTCAAGTCAATAGTGTTGAGGAGCAATTGTAAAAGTCAGGTAGGTTTGCTAAGCCACTTGAAAATGATGAGTAGAATACAAATTTACTACATTCAAGTCTCCCCCCTCCCCCGCATTTTGTATATTCAAATTTTTTCATAGATAAAAACACAGTCAAGTTTTAGTAACTTTAGAAATGTACAAAGTTGATGGTGATAGATACTGTAGGTCTCAGTGTCAACTGCACCCTCTCCTTGTATGAGTTTTTGGATGAATCATCTAAATGCAATTGTTTATGTGTCTGCATGTATGTGTGTGCATATGTGAGCTCATTTGTTTATAACATAGGAAAAAGAGAAAGGTCTAGCTTTAGAATATTTTTGAGAATTTTGTGGATATTGAACCTTCTAATATCAGATTAAAATTTTTTATCGGACTTCAGACAAAAAAGGCTACAAATACATATCCTCAGCTTTCTGCTGTTTATTGATTGGTTAATCATATTTAAAAAGGACCATAAAATCTGTGATCCAACACAGAACCGCCCTCTTTCTAATTGATGTTGCTTGATTAAAGAGAAAGCAGCTGTATCTTGTTGGAATTTTTTTTTTGTCATGGCTGATCTTACTCATCTCCCTGACAGGATATTAAATATCAGTGTCCTTCTGTACACCTTGTGATTAGAAGGGGCATGGGCAAATGGAATTAGCGGGCAGAGGGACATGAGATAGAGAGATATGGCTTGGTTTAATATTAAAAGATTACTTGATAGCAACGATCCTCTTCAGGGACTAAACATCTATCGATTTTACAGTACAAGGTTACACACAAACCTAACTACATTAAGGGCTGTGACAGACAGGGAGATTCGGGGAGATTCTGTCACCTGGCGTTTAATCGCAAGCGACAATCTCCCCGAACTTCCTTCTCCCTGTCCGCCGCTTGTTTAAATGAAAAAGCGCTGTTGCTGATACATACGCGGCGCGGTGATTTCCGGCATTGCCCGGAGTTACTTCGTGAGGAAACTTCGGGCGATTCCGGAAATCGCCGCGCCGCGTGTGCACAGCGCTGGCGCTTTTTCAATTAAACAAGTGGTGGACAGGGAGAAAGGAGTTTGGGGAGATTGTCGCCTGCGATTAAACACCAGGTGACAGAATCTCCCCGAATCTCCCTGTCTGTCTCAGCCCTTAATCTTTCTGAGTTTTCAGCTCTCTGTGTAAAACATCTCAGACATCTAAAAACATTTTAGCGTCCATCACAGCTTCAAGGCAATGTTTTATTGCAGGATACATATTATGATATGTATAGCTTTTCATTCTAGATAATTACATGTTAAATTCAGTGGGCAAGGTAAAGGAGGTAGGGAGATGTGCAGAGATCCTGGGTAATAAATTATTAAAGGCCTGCAATCACTGCACAGCTGAGCATTGCTTTAGTGCCACTGAACATAAGGAAGGATCAGCAGAAATAAATGCATGGAATATGCCAAGAATGATGGGACCTTGATAGAGAGGTGAATTCATTAAATAAGTATTTTCTCTTTTTCTACAGAAGATTAGGTGCTGCACAATAGGAATATTTAAGCAAAACATAAAGCTCAACTGCTTTGAATACTGTTAAAATCTTAGAATTTGGGTTGCTGCATGCTTACATATGGGAAAAGAGACAATAACTTGACTTCCAGAATCTTAGGCCTAGTTGGGGCTGCTGTACAACCATAAATTATGTGTTTTTAAAAACAGTGTAATCCCTAGGATATCAAAACGAGGTGATGACCTCCAAAGATTGATTAAATAGTTTCAGTATGCCTTTACTGTGTTGTGAAACTTCGAATGTAATGGAAACTGGAAAATGGATCCTGAGTAAACCATAGTGCATTGCTCTCAAAATTTCATTAAATACTCTGTAGCCACTTTTTAAAGAAGATTCACTGAGTGATGTTGAGGGATTGAAAAGGTGCTTCTTATTGGGTTTAATTAAATAAAAAGATGTGCCTTGTACTCTTGTTTGTAACTAACAAATTCAAAATGCTAAGAATTAAAAGTACAACATGAGTATTATTTTGGTAGCTTCCTAAATGAAACATTGTCAGTATCAATTATATATGCTGAAATAATAAAAGTTACATTTTATAAAACCTTAAGAATGTTTTAACTTTGTTGCTCTGGGCCCTGAAAAGTAATGCATCCTTTTTATTTATTAACATGATTGTCTAACTGAATTATGGCAATAGTGCCTATGACAGCACGTTTCAGCTTTCTGTTACCCTTTCTTCTGTGACAGCAAAAACATATGGGAGTTGCTACCTCTTTTCCTAATAGGTTCCTTGCGTGTATCTGCTAAGCAGAAGAGCTCAGCATGCACATAAATTTTTTAGAATAGCCTAATGGGAAGGCACTAAATTTATGAAGTGCTTAGATTGTGCCCCTGCTGTTAGCAAGCACACAGTTAATTTGTTTAAGGGGAACAAACATACCTTCTGCTTAGAACCAAACCCTCTGCTTTGCAAGCCATGTTCTTCCATAAGAATTTAAAATGAAGATTCATATTAAGGAAGCACACTGTTGAGCTTTTCCAGCAAATTCCAAAGGGCAGTAGTTGCCTATGCCAAATGCAAGCAGCTGGACAGCACTCTGGTTAAAATGAGTTTATTGCAGCAGACTGGGGGTAGAATACACCTAACATGTTTCAGAAATGACTCGCGTTAGGTGTATCTTACCCGCAGTCTGCTGCAATAAGTCCGTTTCAACCCGAGTGCTGTCCAGTTGCTTGCATTTGGTATATGATTACAGTGGGGACTGAGCACCTGGCCTTGGGAACTGCTTTGAATAAAAGGATGATGTTTTCTTTTTTGTTTGCCAGTAGTTTCCTATTGTAGGGGCATGAGGCTAGCCTTAAATTTAAGACATTGTTGCAAATTCAGTAAGGCCCTGATTGACCAATGTCAATATATGGGACCATCTGCAGTTTCTACTTCATCAAACCTTTTTAAAGTGTCAGTCTGATGTTTGGCTTACTTGCCAGAGCTTGAAATATAGCCAGCCATCGTTTAAGTCCCAGAAACCTTGATGCATGGTTAAGTCAAGGCAATGCAAGCTAAAGCTTGGAGCATCATAATCCACATTCATTTCCATGAATGTCTTTTTAAGACCTTGTTTATTGTTTTCAGATAGTTTATATCTGGCCACCTTTCCTGTTATAAATGAGAATTTAGGTCTCCTACAACACCAATACTAAGTATAGTAACGTAGTACAGAAAGTCAAATAATAGACCTACTAAATAATCCACTGAGAAATTTTGCCTATTATATCCAGCTATTTATATGGCGTAATGGGATACACTCAGTACAGAAGGTGCCTGTGTTTAGCAAGACACTTTTTTCCCTTGACCCAATTAGCTTTCTCTCTCTCTCCAATTTTTCTTTCTCAGACCTACTTTCCTCTACTAACCTATCTTTTGACATGTAATCCATTCTTCTTGCCACCTGTGTCTTTACTCTCCACTCATGTCTGGTATTAAGTATAAGGCATTTCAAGGAAGGAGTACTGCATTGCTGGTAAAAGTGCACAACATGCCAATTTTGTTGAATGTAGTAATATGAATTACATACGTGCAAGTATTTTTTTCCTGTGAAAACACACAGAACCTACATTTTCTACTTTGAAGAATTGAGATGTAGTACCGTGTTAGCGATTCGAAAAAAAATGTTTAAAATATAAAGTTTGGTGATACCTTTTATTGGCTAACTGAATAAGGAACAATTGCAAGCTTTCGGAGAACACAGGCCCCTTCGTCAGGCAAAATACAAATGAAGAAGGAATTAAAGGTAACACTTTTAACCTTAACAGATGTTTCCTGTTGTTGTGTAATTTATATATGTGATGTGTTTAATTTGGAGGGGTTGAACTGAATAGACTACTGTCTGTTGTCAATCCAAACTAGCAATATAATATGAAAGTACAACTTTAAAGGGGCACTACAGTTAAATTGCAAATGGCTTAATTAATACATTTTTGTGGCCATTTCTCCAATAAAACTTTCCACAAAAACAAACAAATAAATAAAATCAGGCTTATATGAGCCTAATGCATTTGAAAATCTTACATGCACTGTCATATGCATTAAAGATTTATGTGTACATTATTCTAAATGACCTTTTAAAACAATGTCCTATGACCTTAAAGTGCCAGATTACTTAAGCAAAATAATAGTCTTTACAGAAAATGGATGAAAATGATTCTTTACCAGAAGAGGTTTTAGCTGTTTTAAAGGCAGGGAAGTCAACTGATAATTGACCAAGCCTATGTATAAACCTTCAAACAAATGCCAGTATTCATCCATCTTCTGCATCATACTGTAGATATCAAATACAGATATCATATTCTTTGTACAGCTTATTGATGAGATACTGAAAAGGTAAATCAATAGTATTAAATCACAACTTTAATGCTGAACCCTGCTATCTATTTTATTTATATGTAGGTGTATTGTATACTGATACTCTCAAAGGTTGCAGCCATCCATTTCAATGCACAAAGCACATCTGTTAACCTATATAAATGAATATGTAGGACAGTGCAGAAGACAATGATAAATACCCAAAACAAACAGGGTTCAGCTTCCCTTCTATTTCAATTATTAGCAAAACAATCTAGTTCTGGGGGAACTGGAGTGGAAAAAAGGACTGCTGTCTTATTTCAAGGTCACCTTAGAGTAAATGAACCAACTTGAACAAGAGATCCACAAACCATTGATTCTGTCTCTTTCACTGTTGGGAGACACATTGGTTGATAGATTAAGGAATCAATAGCTCAGTGGTTTCATCCCACCCCCTCTCAAAAGAAAAAAACATGAAAGGACTATAAATGTATATTTGCAAAATATCTTCAAATCACATGGTCTTCAGTTTTACGTGCCATGTATATTTCAAGGAATCGTGAATACTGTATATGTATCAGTATCCGTGTAAGTTATACCAAAATTAATTACATTAAGCAAGTGTCATTGCAGCCAGGAAGCTTAAAAAACACAATTATTTTATTATTCAAGTAAACCTAAATGGTGTTGAAGTCATAAGTAGTGATGGGCGAATCTACCCATTTTCGCTTCGCTGAAAAATTAGTGAATTTCCAGCAAAATTCGCGGCACGGTTTTGACGCATCGCGTCGTCTTCGACGTGGGTTGCGTCGTTTTTGTCGCGTTGCGTCGTTTACGACGCGCGACTCGTTTTTTTCTCGAATTTTCGCCAGGCTAATTTTCACTGGCGTTTCGAAAATTTATTCGCCAGCGGCGAATCGCGGGAATTCACGGCGAATTCGCCCCTGGCAAATAAATTCGCCCATCACTAGTCATCAGCCAATGTGTACAGTTCAAGAGAGCACTGCTGAATATTTTATTCTCAATCATATACTTTATTTACTTAATTTCATTTATTTTATTTCCAGTCACATATAAGGCATTACATTTTAGTTTACTAATTCTACAGCATATACATCTCCTAGATAACAAATAGTTTAAAAATATTTCCTTGTACAGTAGCTTGTTACAAGGAATTTTTGCCTTCACTGTTGTCTTAATGTAGTTGCTTACTGTATATTTGTTTTCTTTATATCCATGGCATAGGGTTGTTATTAATGTTGTCAAAGAACTTTATTTTTGTTTTTTTGTTTTACTATTAAAGTCTGTATAATTCTTGAAACAAGACAATTTGGAGGCATTTTGACACTTGAGAAATACTTCATGCATTTATCACCTACATAATTATTGAAAAAAGTTTCAGATTTTCATAAATCTACCCTTACATGTCCACTTATTCGTTGTTACCAAATCA
Source organism: Xenopus borealis (assembly GCA_024363595.1). Taxonomy (NCBI): domain Eukaryota; kingdom Metazoa; phylum Chordata; class Amphibia; order Anura; family Pipidae; genus Xenopus; species Xenopus borealis. Next base: position 93,955,857 of record CM044436.1, read on the forward strand.
GGATTCAGGAACATTGTGTTGCCTCTCACCAACAAAAAGCAGAATATTGTAAAATTAAAAAAATATTGATTTGTATTACATTTGTTACATAATAAGCTGGTGCATTAAAAGATCAGTATAAAAATGTTTACCTAATGAGATTTGCGCAACTACAAAATACATCTGTGAGTTTGAAAGTGTTTGTATATATGAATGCAAAAACTGGAAACCTAAAAGATGTTACAGAGTTGGAACATAAGATGTCATTTGTGTGAGAGGTGTGTAGGCATCGGGAATAGGAGTTTATTTGTATGACCTTGTTTCATTTTCAGTGTGTGAATAGAAAATGTCATCGGAAAGTGATTTTTCACTCAAGCTCTGTATTCCTGGTTTGACAAATTGTAATGCAATTTACAAATGATCTGTCATAGAGACCTTGATCTTTTTTAAACCCTCTTGATGCTTGCGAGGCTTGAAAAACGGAGTAATGTGTAAAATTAATTACAAATAAACCATCTAAAATATCACTGTAAACATACAGCTTCTTCTGCCTTTTAAGTTGGAGCAAAATTAAAAACAAATACACCATCTAAAATATCACTGCAAACATACAGCTTTTTCTACGCCACGAGAAGAACTGGACTCCTGCTAAATAAATCCTTATGCAGTAACACATTAAGAGGGGTTATTGATCTATCAGCTCCCCAAACACGAAAATCTCCCACAAACATGTAACTTGACATATCTAGCATCACTTAGATTCCTGTTATAAGTAGTGATGGGTGAATTTATTCGCCATGTGCGAATTCGTGGCGAATTCCCGCGATTCGCCTCTGTCGAATAAATTCGTGAAACGCCAGTGAAAATTCGCCTGGTGAAAATTCGCCTGGTGAAAATTCGCCAAAAAAACGAGTTGCGCGTCGTTTTTTACGCGACGCGTCAAAGACGTGCGGCGACTAGTTGCACAAATTTTTTTGCCAATTCGCTGGGAATTCGCTTATTTTTCGGCGAAACTGGGTAGATTCGCCCATCACTAGTTATAAGCCATTATTGCTGCTAATTTTGGATGCCAATACTAACTATATACAGCTCTTGTAAGCAGAGGTATTATGTTTTTAAAGAGTTCGTCCAATGGATAATAAAAAAATACTGTAGCAGTGCCATAGGATTCAAATTAAACATGCTTCATTCCTATTCATTCATGATGGCCTTTAGATGAAAAAATAGATACTTTGTGAATTAATATGTATATATAATTATAATATAATTTCACAAAAACTGAATATGAAAACATATAGATGTGCAAATACATCTAAATACATAACATAATATTTTATGCATAATTAATTGTAGCCCCCCCCGTTTACCTATATTAATCCATGCTGCATGAAGTGTCGACCTTAAGTATTAAAATATATAGCTGATAGGTAGGTCTCCTACTCACAAATGGCATTGTATTAAACTTGATAAGCCACTCTTTGAGTGACAAATTTATCATTTGACTCATTTTAAAACATGTTATCATTAACAGCAACAGTGTGTTGATTGTACAGTTTGAATATATGTTTATACAGAACATACTGTACTTTCATAATAGCCTTTCATTATGATGCCCTTTTAAGGAAAGGCAGAAAGTATGTTCAGCACAATCCCTATTCATTAAAATTATGTTGACCATGGGGGTATAATGCCCATTTAAGTTCTGTTCTATACTACCCAGATTTAGTTAAAAAAGGAGCCTAAATGTTCAATTTGCCACGGTATATTTGTTTATTAAAATATCTCTATTGAGAAGCAATGGATGTCTTTCTTTAATCGAAATTCACTGTTTTGCAATTTACCAGAGTTGTGGTATTATCCATAAGTTGCAATGGAAAAGTCCCTACAATAAAAGACATGGTGGTCTACCAAGCACTTTCCTAACCTACATTAATGTAAAAGGGACAATTAATTTAAATGCTAATTTAAATTTAAATCACGTCAAGAATTTCCCCAATACTATTCATAGACCAAGAATATATTAAATTTTTTACTTTAATTATATAACTTTCTGTCTATTTATAGTTTATCTATCTATGTAACAACCCAGTATTAGCAGATAATGGTGCCAACTAGCTATGCCCACTTTATCTTTTCTTGTAAACAATTTGCTGCCCCTGCAGTCACCATGTCAGTTCATCTGAACAATCTCATTAGGTGTATATTTTGTTACCTAGTTTATTGCCTAAAGTTTGACAATAACTAATTGTATTTCATACCTTGTCTCTTATTTGTTGTCGTATTTTTTCTCTCTCGGCCTCCATTTTGGCATACTTAGCCTTCCGTTCCTCCTCTTGCTGCCGCAGAGCTTCTTGCATCTCTTCTTCCTTTTTCTGAGCATCAGGATCCTTTTCCTCTTCCCCTCCCAGCATCTTCCCCATGTCCTTTGTGGCCCCTACACACAATATAACACAGTTCATAATTAGACACAAAATATCAGCAAGAAAAAGAGGACAAGCAACTGTCACAGTGAATCCATGTTTAATTAACACAGGGATTGTTGGAATAAATTCCTAAAAGTCCCTATGCCGGCAACCTTGGCTAGCTTATTAGGACAACACAGATGAATGGATATTCTCAAATTCCCATGACCCGCTGCTTATTGTTTATCAGACAGGAAAGAACTTACAAGGTTAAAGTATGGATTAAAGAACCAGCAACCAGGAACGACTATCATTAGTATTTCTGTTCTATATGGCAACCACTTAGATTGTCTCTTATTTATCAGCCAGCTTAGTCAGTGGGGTCATCCTAGGCAAAAATATCAAGTTTTTTTGAGCTTGTAAACTGATCCATTAGAGGTATTACATTTTTTTCCACTATTTTATTTAATCAAGTTCTTTATATTTGGATTTTTTAATAAATCAACAAACCAGAGTATCCCAGCTTTATTGCCAAAAAAGATGTTCTTGCACCCAATGCACTGAAACTGTTGAATAAAAATTCACTTAAGCATACTAGCTTCATGTGATTTGAATTGGACCAAGAAGCATTTTAGATAAAAAATAACAAGTTAAAATGATAAAGAATCTCCTTTAGGGCCAGGGCACACAAGGGGATATTAGTCACCGAGCAACAAATAGCCTCATCTTACGGCAACTAATCTCCCCCAAATGCCTTCCTGCTCGCTAGTGGCACTTGCAGGGTGGCACTCGGAACACTTCATTTCCCAAAGTTGCCTCAGAAGGAAATTTCAAGCGACTTTGGAAAGCCGAATTGATCCCGATGTCATCCCGTCAGCGATTTACATTCTACCCGGCAGAAAGGCAGTTCCCTAAGAAGAAGTGATTTGTTGCTGGGTGACTAATCTCTCCCAGTAGCCTTGTGCACTGGCCCTAAAGCTCAGACGAGGTGATGGTTGTAGCAACTGTTAGTCATGAAGATTACATGATAACTGCGGGTACCATAAACTGATACAATTAATGGTGGTAGTGACAATTAAGATCAGAAAAATATTGGGAAAGAATATCAAGCTAGTTACAGAGACTGGAATATTTGCTCAATGAAAGACAATACCTTTGTCTTTTTGAAGCAGTAGGTTCAAAATAATGTGCTTTACTCTACTGATTAGAATATAAATTGGTATGCAATAGCTGAATATATTTTTCTTCACACCTAAGAATCAGTTAAAAAGCACATATCAATCTGTGCCTACAAATACTTTCATATGAATTTGGTGATAAGGTGGAAGTGCTAATGTGTGATGTTCCATGCTGAAAATACATCTCCTGAGGCAAAACATTGACAACATCTGTCAGTGTTTATACTCAGCTGGCAAACTGTTTCACTGATATGCAAATACAAGGGCTAAGATCTCCTTTAGAGCAGGCATTAAGCAGCTGAGTATATGTAGAACAAACTACAGAAGAGAAATGGAACAGAAACAGTTAAGATTAGACATTAAGGGGCAGATTTTCAAATAAAACATTTTTATTAGGGCATTTCCGTCCGTATAGATCAGTTTTTTGATTGAATAAAAATCGAATGTATCTTTTGTTCAAAATCGTTCGAATAGCTAAAACTTTGAAAAAATCACTGTAAAGGTTCCAGGAGGTCCCCCATAGGCTAAAATGGCAATTCTGCAGCTTTAAGGTGGCAATGTTGCAAATTCTAATTTTTTAAAGAGACAGTACTTCGAAATTCAAATTTTAAATTTTTTTCAATTTGAATCAAATTTTGGGCTATTTGAAAAAAAAATTTGAAAAATTACTTTGAAATTTTAATTTTTTAAATTAGAATTTAATTAGAATTTTCACTTCGACCCTTAGTAAATCTGCCACTAAACTATAGGTTTTTTTTCTCATGTACCTTATGGTATTCAACAGAATAAACTTTTATTGTTATTATATTTATATATTATTTTTATATTTATCAAATTAACAGCAATGAAAACAGAAATCAAAACATACAGAGGTATTAGAGACTACTCACAAGTTTTTCTGGGATTCTAAGTGGATGTTCTCTGAATGACAGGACAGAGAGATCTACTAATCTGCATTGTCCACTTTATTACATATATCATGCTAGCAATTGGTAGCTATTGTAGTCCTAACAAATATAGCCATACTGTAGTAAACTATTAATTTCACAAAAAAAATGTTTTTTGTCTTAGGTTTCCAAGATATGCTCAGCTATGGCTGTTGGCCATTACAATTGGCTGGAATTAGTTTGTCAGATGACTGTAAGGCCTATATATTACTGATCTTTTTTCTTACTTAACAGGGTCAGAAAACAGTTATCTGAATCATTAATTCCCACAAGAGATCAGGGTCTATTGATTTGGAGGAGTGTCATTTCTCAACAGTGGCGCTAAGCTGTGCTTGCACCCCAGAAAATGGATGTGTATGACTACTGAAGTTGTTTTAGCTTTCTTCTTTGGTATATGTGTCAATTTACACATTGCTGATTGGCAGGAAAAAAGATCAATCTGCTCTCAGTTCGATATTTTAATAAATATACTGTATGTCCCTAAGTGACACAAGGTAACAGGAAAATAGTGTTTGAGGGAGTTACAGAAAACATCACTGAATATACAAAATAATGAATATTTGTGAGAAAATATTTAACAACCAAAATAATGTTAGTTCTATTTCTTACTTTCTTTCATAGAATAATATTCTCATTTTCTTTTGTTTTACTTTGCACTTGCAGCTCCTACTATGGCTTTAATTTACTGGCGAAAATAGTTTTTGTCTATACTTATTATGTCTATTCTTATTTTTAGCTTGTCTCAAAAGTATCAGTCAATATTCAAGTTTATGTCTATGTTATAATAATTTTCTGTTTGTTGAATTATATATGTTAAAACATTTTTATGAAAAATTCAAGGACATTGTCATGTGCCCTGCTCATGGTTATATTTATAAAGCTGCAAGAGAAACCAGAAAGACAGGTACAGCAATGCATTATGTTTCGTGTTCAGGAAAAAAAAGGGCAATACAACCATTTGCAAATAAATCTGCGCTGAGAGAACTTTATAAATCACCCCCATTGTCTATATGTTTTCATTTGGCAGCAGCCCAAGAAATCTCTTTTACCTCTGCTTTGCCATAAGATAATCTACTATTTAGCCAAAAAGTGTGGTCAAGGCCAAAAAAGGTGGCAAAGCAAACTGTCGAAAAGTAAATCAGCCATGTTCAATGGTGTGCCATATACAAAATGATGTCAGGCTGTATGTGAAGGGTATTGATACATAGAGAAAAAAATATCAATAATATTAACCAAGAGCAGGATATTACAGACCAAATTTAAAATTGATATTGTAGGCCAAATTTAAAACTAGTCTAGCATGAATATCATGAATTGCGTTCTTTCTTGCACAGATAAAATTACAATCAGAAATATTCTATAGATCCATTGCTAACAATAAGCAAAACATGAATCAATAAAATGTGAATAGTGTGGTTAATTTCTTTTCATTTTAGAAGGCGAGTCATGCAGATAAACCCAAAACATTAAATTCAGATGCCTTATACATTATTCCAGGAAATTACGCATGCAGCTTTAAACTCTCATATTATACAATGTAATATTATACATTGTTGACCAGCACTTTCACTTGTTCTACCATTCATTGTACGTTTCTTGTGCTTATTTAAATGTGATTTTTTTTCAGTTAACTGCAATGTACAATATTTTCTGTTAGAATTAGACTCAGAGAGTATTACTGAGATGAAAAGAATAGCCATAGTTACTGGTTGATTTCTTTAGCCGCCAGCACAAAGCTGGAACAAGTACAGCTTTCTAACAATGCCTAAATGTCAAGCTGAGACTCTCTCAGTGCCAGATTCCCACTGAGCAACATGTGTCTCTCTCTGGCATTTCTATTCCAGTTTCATAGAATGAGTGCACAAGAAAACAACTCAGTTTCCATGAAAGCACTGAACTAAATTTTTGGGATTATTGAATGTCTTCATTTACTGAAATGTTCTGGTATAGTACAGCTGGAAACGTGTTTGTTTGTGGGGATATGTGTGTTTGTGTAAATACTTGAATAATACAGCATCTGTCTCTGGGTATAAATCTGCTTTGATATGGTAGGGTAAGGTTAGACAAGAAATGTAGTTTAGAAATGGGATAGAGAATGGCATATGATGAAATGAAAAAGAGTGTCTGAGGGCAGAACACATGTAGTGTTATGGGGTATTAGAAGACGATCTCATTAATTATAACTTGGTGGACTGTGAGCAATGTAACATCTTTCCCATGACCCAATATAGCCACCTACATACTTCATGGGAGATATTTTGCCAGTCTTTATATAGGGTTAATCCCTTGCTGTACGACATGCCCAGATGTAAAGTCCCTGTTGACCTAAGGGTGGCATGTGGTATTTCACTCTCAAAGCATTTCCATGGTGGGAAGTTAATTATGCCACTAACCTTAGGTGGGCTTTGGTAAAAAAAAAAAAACACCCTGAAGTAAGAGAGCAAATTGTGGGAGCCAAGGAGAATGCAGCCCATAAATGAGGATTAGCTGAAATTACTGTAAATGTCGATTATCCAAATGTAAATTATAATAAAACAGTACTGAGGCCCCAAAACGTTTAAACTTAACAGGAAGGGCAGAACAGGTGGATCTATCAGTAGCAGCCACCCATTTATTAATGCAAATAAACCACCTCCTAATTAATAAATATAGCCTATTTGAGCAGGAACATTGCAAATGTTGGCCTGTGTGTTAGTCTCTATGAACTTGATTTGCAATTACTCTTATACAGGTGACGGTTTTACAAAAATACATTACAAGCATATGATGGTGTTTTGTAGACTATTGTTATGCAAATTATAAGGACGGCCTCTTTTGCTTGCCAATTTGTTGAGGACCAAGAGGGTGTCATATCCATACATGATAGTGGCTACAATTTACTCACAAAGCACATAAAAAGTATCAGCATCTTCTACACTGAAATGAGGGCCCAAAAGGCTTTCTTGTTCTTTTCTAATACTGAACATTGTATTTGAGTTGTTGTAATAGGTGGATAACTATGAAAGGCTTTGGGTGAAAAAGTTTTAAAACCTACGTTATTAGTCCAAACCCTTAGTGCATGATGGTTTTAAAAAGCAACTCTGCCCAGATGGGTAGTTTGAAGTATGACTCTGCATTTACAGTAAGAAACCCATAGTTACCTTGGAGATGATACACCAGCTGTGGGTTTTAAATACACAAATGCAATGTATAATTTATTAAAACAGCTCTTGATTTCTTTCATCTTCTAGGCAGCATTAGCTTCATTTTGTGTTTAGAGCTTGTACATCTAACAATGATAAAATCTGCTGCAGGTCAATAATGTTCTGGAACAGTAATTAGCGTGAATGTTTACCAATGCAGGAAAAAAGAAAAGTCATTTCAGTTCAGAGATAAGGGAAAGGTTAAAGAATCTATTCCTTACCCCCTAAGGCCTGTTTCATTACAAAATCCATTTTCACTCTTGGAGTTAGATCCTACTGGTCACAGGGAAATTCGCATCCAGTACAGCTATAGTAGTAAGGCTGTGGATAATATGAGAAAAAAACATGTTAAAATGGACTAAATAACAAAAAAAAACCTGTGATATCTTAAAGGAATTGTTCAGTATAAAAGTAAAAACTGGGTAAATAGATAGGCTGTGCAAAATAAAAAATATATCTAATATAGTTAGTTAGGCAAAAATGTAATGTATAACAGCTGGCGTGAGTGTAAGTCTAACATAACAGAACAGAACACTACTTCTTGCTTTTCAGCTCTCTTGTTTTCCACTGACTGGTTACCCTGGTTACCAGGCAGTATCCAATCATTGACTAGCGGGAGGGCCACATTGGTCATAACTGTTGCTTTTGAATCTGAGCTGAATGCTGAGGATCAATTGCAAACTCACTGAACAGTTATGTCCCTCGTGGGACTAACTCAGATTTAGAGAGCTGAAAAGCAGGAAGTTGGCTATTATATTAGACATCCAGTCACTCCAGCCTTTATAGTCTGCATTTTTCCCTGACTAACTATATTAGAAACATTTTTTATTTTGCACAGCCTATCTATTTACCAAGTTTTTAATTTTACCCTGACCTGTTGCTTTAAGTACGAGTGTTTTATCTGCAGTAAAAATTAAATGATTCTTTTTGTCAGGTATACCATGAATATCTTCTGGGTACTTTCATACCATATACAGTGTAGCCACAATCTCAGCTAACTTGTGTAGGCTTCATTTAGTGCAAACTTTTGCAGCTAATAAATTATATAGATGACTTTTCTTAAGTAAGATAATACATTATTATACATAATAAAGGAACATGATACTTTTTTGTTTTGACAGCGATTGATTTTGTGCTCAAATGCCAACATTGTTACTGTTGTAAGTCTGATAAATACACTGGACAGTATATGAAACTTTAAGGGGCAGATTTACTAAGGGTCGAAGTGAAAATTTTAATTAAACATTTAGAATTTTGAAGTAATTTTTGGGTACTTCGACTATCGAATAGGCCAAAATTCGATTTGAATTGAAAATGTTTTACTTAATCTGCCCCTTAGTAATACACACTGCGCAACAGTTACAGGTATATTGCTAAAAGGAAACTATCTCCAAATAGTTACCCCTTTCAATTATAATACAATGTTATTTACATTAGTGTTGCTAGGAATGTTTTTTGCCATGAAGCAAGATGACAACTTTTCTCTGTGCCAATTTTCTTTGGCATAGATATTTTAATATTTATGGGAGTCCTGTCCATTTGAACTATGTTCCCTAGATAACTTAGCTTCAGGCAACACTTTAAGGATTTCAGTACAGGATTCTGCTAGAGGAGAGCTATCAACTGATGCATTTTGGAAAAACCTTGTTCATCCATCACAGCTGACCTTCTGTTGTTTAGCTGGATATGCAGCTCTCTTGGTATAGAGAAAACAATGGAGTCTGATAATTCCACCCCCATGCTGGTTCTTAGCAAAGGCAATAACATGTGGGTTAGCTGATGGCACCATCAGATTTACATCCACCGGTGGCACTCAAATTTCAGAAACTCACCTGAGTGCTGCATTACTTTCTGCTACATGATGTGCAATTTTAACTATGTTCAAATTGGCATTCTTATTGCTATTCAAAATTCACCAACTCAAATTATAGTTTCAGAAACTCAAATGTTCTATATTTATTAAGAGCTAAAAGATTGGACAAACCAAATGTAAAACTTTGGAATCTAAAATGTGAATAATGCGGCACTCAAGATTTTTTTTTCATTTTATACTTGATTGAGTTTTCGAGATTCAACTTTTTTAATAAATAAACACACATTTGAGTTTGGCGAATTTCTGAGTTTATTAAAAAAAATTAACAAGTCCTCAAAGTAGATGAATAAAACCCAGCCAAACAAACAAAACCAAAATCACAATATATTATGGATCTACTAAAAAGAATGATCTAACAACATGGCTACATGTTATTTGCCAGGAAACAGAGTCAAACAAGTACAAATAAATGCCCTCCAGCAAGCTCAAAATGACTATAATATTTTAAGTAGTGGAAGTTCATTTGGACAGGGATCACTTTACCTCTTGGTTTTTGGTGTTTTTTTGAATGTTTTCATGTATGTTTAATTTATAAACTCATTTATTGTACACTGTTATATATGAAATATGTTATAAATACATGTTAATGATAATAATATAATGTAAATTGTTACCCACAATGATTATATATAAATACTGTATACAATATTGCATATTGTAAAAAAAAAACACTTTTCTGCCCTGGAGACAGTATTCATTAAAATATTTTATCACATATAAAGATTTGATAACATATCATCTCTTTGTAACAGAAGCTTAATTACATGCAATCAAGCACAAGGGAATGTGACTGCCTTTTTCCCCCTCTGACTCAAAACAGAAACTGGCACTATTTTTTGTCACCTACTATAAGGTGTTATAAAAAGGAACACAAGTTGCTCCAATTTACCAACACCAATTTATCAAATCACGGAAATGCATAGGAAACCATAAGCCAAATGTATTTACGAGACTATAAAGAGATTAGACGAGACCTGCAGGAGAGAATATCTTTTTTCTTAAAGAAGTAGGACCTGACAGCTCATCTCCACAAAAAGCAGCAAGAGCAGAAGCTGACATCATACACAGGCAGACATTCGGACATACTTATAGGAGATGCTATTTCAGATTGGATGTTGTTTTAGTTTAGTTTGCTCAGTTCAACAACTATTATTGTTCAAAACACTTAATATAATGTAATATAATAAATTATTGTCTTGAGTGAAATGAATGAACTTTATTGAGCATGTTTTGGCTTTGGCTCAGAATGGTACATGAAAAAGAATTGCAAATACTGTGCAAGAGAATGACAAATTGCTAATATATTAGGTAAAAGTTACTGGCGTTTTAATGTTTTTGCACTTTTTTTTTTTTTGCTGCGTTACTTGAAATTTGCATCCTTAACATAGTGGTTATCTTTAATTCTAAGGGTGTATAATAAAGGCTTAGAGTGACAAATAGTTTGTACTCTGTAATTGTACTGTGGCCAATAAAATAGCCATCTTGACCAATACCCTCCCCACACATAACCATTAAGCATATATTAACAATGCAGAAGCTGTATTGTTCATGAGGGTTATTGAATGATCCTTACCAATATCCGAAAGTCAATATCTTGGCAATAATCATGTAAGCTAAGCACAGGTACTAGTTCAGATTTCCAATTTTCCTTCACTGCTGCTAGGAGTTAAATTGGGTCTGATGCAGGAGCAGGAGAGAAGAAGGGAAGAAACCCCCATAAATGGCAACATGGTACAAGGACAGATAAAAGAGACATTCTCTTTGGGAAAAGATAACAACTCCATTGTTAGGGGCCATTAATCTTTTTCCTATAGGGTTCTAGTGCTCTATTATCAGCACAACAGTAATTGTTTTGTCCTTATGACATGACATATTTGTGTGCTATGCTGGTTTTGTTTGTTTTATACCCAGCCAGGCTACAAAGTACCTTTGGAAACTGTTTTCTACACAAAACTTAATTACAGCACTGCAGAATATGCTGGTGCTTTATAAACACTTAATTTATCATTAATAATAATTAATTACTGATAGATAGATAGATAAATAATAACAGATAACTTATGTGCAAATTTAATCCAGTGTAGTATTCCATGGGTGTCTGCAACTGCATAACTAAACAAATCTTTCAGTTTACATTTGCGCATGAAAAATAAACTTGAAAAAATGTAAGATATGGTTTTGTGTGTGTAGAAACATTTGGCCCTGTTAATAATTCTGCACTGCCTTTTTTTTTGTCCACGGATTTTAAAGTAAAAATATGTTACTGATAAAGAGTCAGAAAAAGTATTTTGCCACTTAAAGCAACACAAAAAAATTCTGCTTGTCTTTAATATTCTTGGCCTGGCCTGTTACCTGTAACAAATCAAGTTTATCAAATGAGAACAGAAAAGAAATTGCACCAGATGCACCAATGATGCTCCATTAGTTACTTCAATTGAATTTGTTTTGCTCCTACATCTGTAGCCCTCTTGCTTAAAAGATAAAAACCATCCTTTTATTTTGGCAGTTTTACTAGAAAAGCAGAATAGGGATTGTGTCTGAGCTTTGCAAGCCCAAGATCATAATTAAATTACAATGTTGTTACTGAGGCCCAGACTGGGCTGTTTAATGTCTTGTTAGCTCAGTAGACACAGCTTCGAGGTAGCAGCATCAAGAAGCAGCTACTACTTACTACTGTTTAAATGATGACTGAAGGCTAATTTGTCAGTCATTTGCAATCTTCTCTGTCATGTAATTAACAATATGACTGAATCCTGCTTTGAAGTGAAATTCAGTATAATCGGCCAGGGGTAAAATTTGCTATACCTCTACAGCACAGGCAAAGCAAAGCTTATCAAAGCTAAAACCAGGTCCCTTAATCTAAAGTGTGAGGGTTTTATTTTTGTCACAGCAAAATCACCAAATGGGAACCATTGAACCCTGTAGGGAAATAGACAAGGGGACTCTGAAGTATTCCCTCACACACAATTTCCTTCATCTGATTTTAGTGAGTTTTCTAATAAAATGAAAATGGAAACAGTCTGGATATATATATATTTATATAAACATGTAACTGAAAACGAAGTAAGCTTTCCCTTTCATTATTTCTCCATAAACCTAGGCATCCAGCTCCTACAGTATGTCTTCTAAATGAAAACAAAGAAAAACAAAACCCAAAACAGTTTAAGAATTTCCATGAGCTTTTGTTTGCAGTGGTACTGCAATTGTTTTTTTGTTTGCATGTGAGGAGGAACTGGCCTCATTTCCTTGATTGACTTTAAAGATGACTTCCTGAAATGAACTGTGAGTTTAACAAAAGCCACACGTGGCAAATTAAATTGCGAACAAAAAGGTCTGTATCTTTGTCTCTGTCATAGAGAATAAACACACATTTTTCAAACAGACAAATCATACAGAAATGTTTATACAGACTTAATGAAGGATAAATGTTTTGAAGGCAAAAAAACTATTACCAAGCTATTCAAGTTATATATTACTGATTTTGAAATGTTCTTATGATGTCATAGGATACACCAGCAGTGATAGTTAACCTAAGGGTCAGAACTCAAAAATGGGTCCCCAATGATGTTTAGTATGGGGTCTCCATGCTGTTTAGGATGGGTCCTGATCCTCCTAAATTATTATTAATCAGCAATTGCATATAGTGTTAAAACCAAGATGAATTTGTGATCCTAAACCAATTTTTGTTCGGTAACGAAGATGATTCTGTAACAAATAAGTTTAAGAATGGATTAAACAGTTGATATTTGCAGATTAATACTTAGGGGCAAGTTTATGTTGTGTAAAAAAACAGTAATAAAATTAATCACACATTGCCAGGCTACGTCATGTAAAACACTGTGTCACTGTGTCATTTTTTTCTCAAAGTGACTTCCTATTGAACTTACTGTACTTACAAAGGTCTGAAGCAGTGTAAAATAACAACATTAAGGGGCAGATTTATTTAAGGGTTGAATTGAAAATTCAAAGTTGAATTTTCGACTCAGAATTTTCCAAACTCGATTCAAGGGTTTTAAAAAAATGTAATTCGATTTTGAATATTTGCGACCTAAAACCTGCCAGTAACCAATTTGGAGATGTTTGTCATGTTACTGACATTCAAGTTTTTTTCAGAGACCAAATTCGTCCAAACTCCTGCCGGTGATTCAGATTCTAGCCAGCGGGGGAGGTAGTTCGGGGACATTAGTTGCTCGCAGAAGAGGTGATTTGTCACTGGGTGACTAAATCTCCCTGAATCTTCTCATCTATCTCTGCCCATAGGGTGTGTATGTGTGTGTGTGGGGGGGTAGAATTTATAATTCACCGAAAAATCTGCAAATTTCCCACTAAGCTGCGAAAAATTCGTGATATGGCTAATTTTGATGCCGGTGTCAATTCTTGACACCAGCATCGAAAATTTAAAGCTATGTGCCCCAGGTTTGAAAATTATAACTACTTATCTTGTTCAATATGCCTGATTCAAGCATGTCCACTGGTTGGGCCCCTTTGCAATGACCTGTCAATATTGATTGTCATCTTATCCTCCCATGCATCTCTTACTACCACAGAGCTCCATACTGCAGCTTCTCTTTGAAGCCACCATTTCTATTGAACAACCTGGTGTGTATGTGCATCTGAACTGAAGCGAATGTACTGCAGCATTTCTATAGGGTATATTTTAAAGTGCTTACTTTTCAGCTTAGTATTAGTACATATTAATGTAGTTCAGCACATCTAAAAGATCACAGCAAACCATTAAGCAAGTATCTAAGTCATTCACAAAGATCATTCATTGCCCCAAGTGAAAGTTTTGCTATATTTTAATCTAAAAAGACACCATGTAGGATTTTAATTCTTTTGGAATGACATCTAACATTTCACAGACTTCAAAACAATCCCAATTACCATAATTGCTTCATGTTATGGGAATTATGTGAATCTGACTGCTAGTTAATGCAAATTAGTTTTTGGGATGGAAAGCCATCTGAAATTCTAGCAGATGAATCCTAGGGAGAGATTAGCTCCTCATCAGTAACAGAGTGGATTAAGCCCTGCAGTGTGGGTATTTGTCACAGATAGGGCCAGGAGAAAGGTATCTAATAAAGATGTGCTACTCAGCCAGTTGGAATTGCTGGCATGTTCATGTTTTGCAGTCATCTGTCATGGTTAGATATGGGTCAGTAAAAGTGCTTCTTAGGATTTGTTTACAAAAAAAAGCATTTCACAATGTATCAGCTCCAAGGCTTTACCCTCCAACTTCATTGTGTCCTATTCCAGATGGAAAAACACCAGATCATATTATATTAGATGGTATTTTTTTACAAAGACCAAGGTTGATTTCATGCCACAGTCTTTACAGCAGAAGTCTATTTAAGACCTTATACACAATGGTGTTAGCGGAATTTTGCATAAGAATAGTAGGATCCCTGCCTGCCAATGCATTCTTATGGGGAGGGGGGGGGG
>CM044436.1:93971041-93983538 GCA_024363595.1 Xenopus borealis
GGGGGGGGGGGGGGGTCTGTTGGTCTGGGCACACCATAGCATCCATCTGGAAGTGCCATACATAGTTGCAGTATCCAGCATTTTTAATCATAAAATATAGCAGTTCTAGCTTATTTTGTTCTTAATAGCATCACAAGCAAATTGACAATGCAACCAGTCAAATAGAATTTTACATACCATTTCTTGTTTCTTAAATAAGAGTTAAAGAATGCAGTCCATATCTACACCCTCATAAGAAAATCTCTTGTTATGAAAGGCCATTAGGGATGGCGCGAACCGCGGAAAAAAATTTCGCGAACATATTCGCGAACTTGCGACAAAATATGCGAACGGTTCGCGACCGTCGCAAACCCCATAGACTTCAATGGGAAGGCGAACTTTAAAAGCTAAAAAAGACATTTCTGGCCAGAAAAATGATTTTAAAGTTGTTTAAAGGGTGCAACGACCTGGACAGTGGCATGCCAGAGGGGGATCAATGGCAAAAATGTATCTGAAAAATCCATTGTTGACACAGCGCTGCGTTTTGTGCTGTAAAGGGAAAAAAGTCACTCAGGTGGTTGTGGACACTGTAATATTATTGATATTTAGACAGAATGTGAACAAGCTCACACAGCTAGATGGCAGTTGTTTGAAGAACACACTGGGCAAATAATGCCTACAGGGCAAATAATGCCTAAAAGGTCAACGTATACACTACTACAGCGGTGGATACGGATTACGTAAAATATATTATGGCTGCTTGAAAAAAGTCACTCAGGTGTTTTTTCTGGAGACGGTAATATTATTGATATTTAGACAGAATGTGAACAAGCTCACACAGCTAGATGGCAGTTGTTTGAAGAACAGTAGATTACTAGCCAGTAAACTTACTTTCAACTGTCCCTGAAATCACTAACAGCCCTCTCCCTACACTAGCTCTTCCAAGCAGTCACAGGCAGAATGAAAAAAAGCTGCAGGGCTTCAGTTTTTATAGGGAAGGGGAGTGGTCCAGGCAGGGGTGTGGGGGTGGTCCAGGAGGGAGATCTTCCTGATTGGCTGCCATGTATCTGCTGGTCTGGGTTGAGAGGGCAAAAAAAAGCGCCAACTATACGCGAACCGAAAATGGCGAACGTCGCACGACGTTCGCGAACTTCCGGCGAGCGCGAACAGCTGATGTTCGCGCGAACAAGTTCGCCGGCGAACAGTTCGCGCCATCCCTAAAGGCCATACACATAACAATAACTGCCAGATGTATAGTGACTGGCATACTTGTGCTATAAAGGTATCTATACTAAATTGTTTGGATGGCCGGGTCCCATTGGTTTATCCAAAATCAAAGGGAGCCTTAAGCCTTTGTAATGCTTCTGGTGGCTACAATCAAAGTCAATTAAGACATGAAGCATGCAACAATCATGAAAAAATTGGAACCCTCATGTGCAACCCATAACAAGAGGTTGTTTGAATGAACATTTTATATGATGTAGAGAGATATTCTGATACTTGATTTCTTATTATTTGTGGTTTTTGAGTTACTTAGCACTTTAATCAGCAGCTCTCCACTTTGCAATTTCAGCAATCTGGTTGCTATGGTCAAAATGCACTCATTTGAATAAGAGAATGGAATATGAAGAGTAGAGTGCCTGAATAGAAAGATGAGCAATAAAATGTAGCAATAAAAATAAATGCCTTACAGACATTTGTTTTTTAGATTGGACAAAAACTACAAAAAAATTAAAAGTTTAACTAGCTATTCTGTAGCACAAATAAATATACTGAAAGGTGAAATACCCCTTTAACATTGCACCCTCCTGTTTGTTCCCAGTTGACCATTTAACCTGAGCAACTATAACTTCACATTTCTTGGTCTCCATCCTTACATTTACAGCTATACAATATGCCTTCATTTTAATATTCATTTTACTGCACATTTTTTAACATTTCAAATCCTAAACGTTTTGTTTCACAGTTCACGTCACATTGTTTAGTTAACTCAAATGGAAAGGTGCAAGGTTACTGGGTTGCTAATGACAGCCTCTTTTTTTCTCATAATTTACAAGAAAAAAAAATTCATGATGGTTATGTAATAAATAGAGAAATTTAATATGTTTCATTAGCACAAAAAAGTGCACAAGGAGCTTTGGGAATGTTAGAGACAATGTTTGCTTCATTTTCGATTAAACACGCTAAAGACTACTTTCCCATAACATTTGTGACCAACTTGTTTTTGCAAACTTTCACAATGTATGTGACAAAATATTTAATGGAATTCCAGAGCAGATGTTAAAGGTTCACAATGCACAATTAAGATTTGCAATGCAATAAAAGCCTAATGAAGAATATTATTATTATTATAACAAGCACATTTTTATTCTCATAGTCCTGCTTTTTTGCAAAGTTTATTACATTTCCCCTAAAAGGCGCCAAGAGCAAAAACAAGATATCACACATCACTTTAACACAAGTTCCCTTTTTTCCCCTTTATTCGCTAGAACTATGTTTCTAAGCTAACAGCTTATGCCCTGATTTCAGTGGTAAGAAATAAAGGCTTTGCAATGCTTGGAATATGACAAGACCACAGCATTTATCACTTACAGAAAAATTTGTGAAGTACAGATGGAGCACAGTTTGCTGTACCACTGGAAGCTTGTTAGTGTGCCATGTTATTCAACCCCTATGTACCTAATGATGTCACACTAAATAATGGAACTAATTAAACTGCAACAAACTGTGCTCCATCTGTAACAGTATGTTAAGTCCAGAAATCAACTTATACATTGAGAAGGAAAATCAGGAGTATTTTAAAGAGACATAAAGGGGCCCATTTACTAAATTCACGTGAAGGATTCGAAGTTCGAACGAATTCAATCGAATTTAGAACGTAGGATTTATTCGTTTGGTCGAATATGTGAATTTTGGCATATTCGATCATCGAATAGGGTATGATTGAACGATCGAATACTTCGGCAGATTGGACCTACCAAATTGCAATAGAAGCCTATGGGAGCACTCCCATAGGCTTCTGAGGCTAAGTCCTGAACGAATAGGATTTGTACGATCGAAGTCTTTGATTGTTCGAATCATACGAAGCATTCAAATGATTTATATAACAAATTTGTATTCGATTGTCGAATATCGAATAAAAGGTAGCCTAGAACTATTCGATTAACATTCGAAAATCAAATGCTAATCGAATATTGAATAGAAACAAATTTTTTGGGGGGAATAATAGTAAATTTGCCCCAAAGTGTGTCTCCACAAAAATATTGCTCTACAACTCTCAGCATTCAACAGCATATTATCTGGAGTCAAAGGGTAAACAGGTTAAAATGTTTTCCAAAAAATATGTTTTGGAGGATTAACATGACCAAGAGGCTTTTTGACACAAGCGATCTTCAATGAAATCCCAAAGGCGTTTACTAATAATGTAGGTTTGGCACAGAAAAAAACAGCCAACCAGCAGGTAGCATTTACTGATCACCTGTTTAAAAGCAAACCTCTTATTGGTTGCTATGAGTTACTGCTCCTGAGCAAACTTAGTGGGGAAGGTAATGGAGCCTGGTACATTACACAAGTCGACTAGGCATTGTATGTTCTATTAATAAGGCTTCTAAAATATTGGGCAAATGAGGGTCATGTAACTGTAGGGGCATTGCCCAAACACATGATGCACATGGTGCCATTTATTATGAACAAGTTGCTGTGCAGATTGTGCCTCATGGTATGTGGAAAATGCTGGTTTAAGACAAGCTTGTAATTTGGAAAAGCTGTGCTGATTTTTGACATCTTTGAACACATTAGTAAGCGAAGCCCTGAATCTGAACAATATTAAATCAGATTCTAGATTTAATCATATTTCTCACTTTTAGGCTTTAAAAGGTAGATTAATCAAGGATTCGTATTGTCATGGTTTGCCCTTTAAATAAAAAATTCGATCCAGAAAATGGGTTCTTGAGAAATTTATGGGAAACTCCACAGGGTTGAAGTGCCAGATGGTGTGGCATGTGTGTCAATATTTCTGTGCTCCATTTGGCCCTATGCATTTAAGTCAACCCACAGAATGAAACCCATGGAAGACTAATGTGATCAACACAGACAGAGCATTTATTCATTCTACATCATCTCTAGCTGTTTAGTTATGCTGGATCTGGTATTTGCTTTACTCAGTAAAATATGCTAAACATGGTGACATTGTTTACCTATATAAACAGTGAATTTAGCACTTTTCCTTTTTTACTTGCACATAATACAAAATACAGATTGAAAAAGGCTTTTTCATGGGTGGAATTCTTTTTTTTTTTTCCTATTTGTATCGACTCATGTGTGTTAAAATCACTGTAAAATTTCTCATTGAATCGTGCCAGATTTGTTTAGTTTAAATTGTGAATTCAGACACCCATTAAACTCTGGTAAGTCTGACTCTGGTAAGCTTTTACATCATGTCAACCTTTTGTCCAGTTTTTTTGTTTCAGGGTTTATCGTCTGCTATTGTTATTGTTAGCTCAGCCATAAAACTTTCTATGTATACAAGGTCAGTCACTTGCTAAATTTATTCATATTGCCTGCAGAAGGGGTTAGCACCTTAGGATATTATTCTTCAGGGAGACCTCCTCTCTTTTGTGATAGAGACCCTTATTAATAGTACAGTATATAGTGTAATATACCTAATAATGCTGATTGAATACATTTTTCTAACCCTATTTCTGTTTGATGAGTCAGTTTATGTGGTCATATGAGGGATTTTGTAACTCTTTTTGAAGCTGGAACAGTTACATTGTCTTTCTCTGAAATATTCTGAATACGTTAAGAACTAGTATGGTGTTTATTCTGTGCTGCCTCTACTATAGTAATAAATACTTAAATTGTAAAAACTATAGACACATAAAGGGTCCATTGCATTATTTTCACAATGACTATTATTGCTTTTTACAGTGATTAATTTGAGCAGAAATAAGGTACTGTTATATTCTAGACATGATAGCAATCCATTTAACCCCATACAGTGCCAAGCTAAAAAAATTTTGTTTTCAGACACCTTGTGATAGGAAGAATGCATGCTACTAAATAGTCCTACCAACTGTAAATTGCCTTTTAAAAAAAGTATTTTTTTTATTGCTAACAGATCCAAAGTAAAAGAATATTATATTCAAATATAATGCGAGGTAAAGCTTTTCATAAATTTAGGATGTTGTAATATACAAACTATAATAAGATTAAAGCAAGTTCTATCTCAAAATTGCACATAGTTTATTCCCAGGGCATTTACACAGACTTCTATCTTGCATCAAATGAAAAAGCTGATTTTCAGAGAATATTGCAGGCATTTAATAGTGTGAGATTCAGTTTGGGGTTAATTTAGATAAATATGTGCAATATGCTGAAATGCAGATTATTGTGATGTTGGCTATTTTCTATTAAAATTGATACAGAAAAATATTGTATTGATTTCTGTTTATCCTCTCATTTCATACTTTTATTCATATGCTGTGAACCCCATCTGCTATTACTTTTATTCTATATGATTTCTGAATTGGTGCATTTTACTGATCTACAGTATAAGGGAAGTATTATCAGTTATTATTCACTTTTAATATATAATGAGGAGCCTTAATGGTGTATATCCTAATCAGTAAGATCAGCAGGAGATAAGTGCTGCTTATGAATACTGTGGGTGCAAAATGAATGCAGCACCACTTAAACTGCTGCAGGATCATGGCAAAGTGCGTGTCACGGTCTCTTACAAAAATGTCACAGCTCAGAGTAAAGTCATTCACTTACACTTGCTAGAAAAATCACTCACTCTTTGTGTTAATTAAAGCTTATCTATATACAAGGAAACCACAATTTTCACTTAAACAGAGGCATGAGCCTAATAAATATAATATGCCTTGACACTTGAGCATACTAAATAAGGATAACAATTTAGGGTAAAAGAACAAGAATCAAAGGTCCATTATAAACCCCCCTCCCCCCGATGGGATACTTGTGCTTTGTCCTACTTTTTGACACCATGGTCTAATAACTAACAGCAGCACTGTGAAATGTGAAATAATATTTGACCACTAGTGACACTGTTTACATGGGATATATAGATAAGGTTTCAAAACATATGGCACATCCCATTCATATAAATAATGGCTGTGGGTTCACATTTTTCAAAACACCTTATTTCACAGCATAATGCAAGTGCCTAACCAAATCCTCCTTGGAAAGGCTTTGACTGATTTGGGAAGATCCATTTACATGAAAAGTTTTCCGTTTTACCGTGCTTTAATTGCTTTACGTTTTCTCGTGCTTTAATTCATCTGAGTATTGTGTATTTGTGTCAAGTTGACACTGTCTTACACTAGATAGCATTGTTGCTGAATAAAACGCTAAAAAATACCCCTGTACATATTCAGTTAACACACAAGGATTACTGGTACAAGCACGATCTAATTTCTTAACAATCTGCGCATACATATTATTGAAAAGTGTTAAGTGTGTAGGAGTTTTTTGTGAATCAAAATAAAATCACTTGTATCGTTCCTCCCACTCAGGTCTTTAGAAGTTACTTGTGTATTGTATGCTCTATATCTGTACAAGGCTCCTTTGAAACAAAAGCCTGATTCTATTGCCAAAACCAATATATGCTACTATGTAGATGTTAAATATGATTGGGTTTGTGCCACATTACATTACACTGTTTCTTTCCTAAATTAACTGCTTCTAACAACATCTGCTTCTAACAACTGATTCTAACAACATCACATACTGCATCTAATAAGGAGAGCGTTGTTATCCTGAGCATGGATCCATCTGCAAAGCTATCCAAGAGTAACACTCATTATTTAGAGTTTTAGAGTACAGGCATAGGATTTGTTATCTGGAACTATGTTATGCAAAAATCTGAGAAAATCATAGTGCCTTATTTAAACAAACATGAACTTATTTTGATTTATTGGCTTTTTCTCTTTAATGATAAGACATTGCCTTTCTATGCTAGCTTAGCTAACATCGAGTACATCTGTGTTGATAGAAAAGCAAACCTGATATGTTTTTCAATGTTTATTTATGTATCAGTTTTAGTATTCTTAAGTCATGGTGCTCCTCATAGCAATTTGCTTATCCATAAAACCCAAATCCTACTGTACATGCCTGCAGTTAATCTTTTATACTTTCCTATGTTGATTTATTTAGACCAAAGGTAAACTCTTCTGTTAGTGGCCTGCTAGGCAGGCTTCCTGATTTGGTTCATTGTTTAAGTAGAAGTGCCTTACAGAGACCATACTGCCTTTAAGTCAGGTAAGCATCAAACATTAGGCAGCAATTAGGAAGGGATAAAGAATTGTGGGTATCCACTCTGACACAGGCTATCACTATCCCTTCCTCGAAAACCTGTGTGACAGCAAATTTGGTTTCCCTTGTGCACCTTCCATCATTTGCCTTTTTCAGTGCCAATGAAACATGCAATATGCAGAGCTTGCCTAATAAATGCACAGTTCATGTTCGATAGGGGGAAATGGGAAGGGACAGACCTGGGTTGCTACAGATATTTTATCACAACTCTGCTTTCATACTGTAGGTATCCCAATTCAGAGGCAAATAATTTGGGTGTGAATGTGCTCTCATGAAGAACATTCATGTATAAGATTAAATGAAGACTTAATACTGAAGGAATTCCTGCAAGAAATGAGTATTTATGGATTGCCAAGGAATGTATTATTATTATTATTAATAATAATAATAATTATTATTATTATATATCTGATTTGATGGGTTTTAGTGTTTTTAATTGTGTTTAGATGAGGTTAAATATGTTTATGAAGCCCTATGTTTATACATATTACTGTAATTAAGATGGCAAAATTGTAAGTCATTTTATATTTGGCACTAAAATTGTATCTCAAAAACTGTCATTTCATCTTTGTAAGCTTGCTATGAATTTCAAGGGTTCCTACCTGCAGAAATCCCCATCCCTCTCCCTGTATTCTGTAGCCTGTTTACAACTAGAGTATACTACATGAAGCAAGGCAGCTCTAGATACATTGTATAAAGGGCTGCCCTATCTAATAGTCACACTTCTGGATTGTCAGGAGGTATTTGGAAACCATCCCCTGTCCGTGGAGCACCCGGCAGAAAGAACATATGAGGTCCCCCAATTCTAAAAGTCTTTGTGCAAAATAACCAGTAGACTGGCATAATTATAATTATATTTAATTGTCACAGTCAGCTGGTTTGCTTAAATATTTATCATCCATGGAACTTGCATGATACTAGGAGACAAAGTTCTCTATGCGTTGGCATGATTTAAATCATTATTAGTTATCTAAGAAGTACCAATAAAATACTGATGTGCCAGGTGGAATTACAAGTGACATTGATCTAAAAACTAATGCAATGCAGACAGAGGTCTCTCCTCGACACTGCTTACAACCTTGTGGATCAGGATGATAAGGTGAATGGGTAGTTTTACCTTTTCATTCTTAATTAATGGGAATGATATAAATCAGACACAAGCAACTGCAATCTATAAAACAAAATTTCTCTTGTTACTCCAGAGTATAAAAGGTCAGTCTATTCTATATAGTAAGCATATATCTGATCTATAGATCTATCTATTGTAACCTATATCTAACCTAATCAGATTGATTGATTTTCTTCAGCAAATGGAGTCTAGTGGTTTAGAATATTTTTCAGGAATTAAGGGAGAACAGTATGAGATGTGATACTAGAAGCCCCTGGGGTGACATAATAACTAAATCCTGGTAAGTGCAGCACTACATAAGCATTTCCTACAAATTGTGTCACTCCCCAAGGCACCAGCCACTGAGATACACTCTTTTTAACTCCTTTTGTACTTGGGACTCAAACAGCAATACATTTAGATTTGTCTCAAGATTTCTGTGCATATATTTAAAGCTTCATTGGGACAGAAGGACAGTATTTTTTAAGACATAAAAACTATAAAAACCCTGTATGAATTACACTATAAGGAATATGACACGTGGGCCATATAGATTGATACAAAGTCTGTAAAGTTGTATTTTTTAATGATACTGACCTGCCAGAGGTATTTGTTGCAAGGGGCTATACTTTATATATGGAATGCGTATATACAGTTACAGTATGTGACTTACAGCCAATCAAGGTTAATTCAAGATTAGCAAAAGATATCTAGTAGCAGATGAAACTAAGGAAAAAGAAAAACATAAATTGGGCACAGTATCCCCCTTTTCCTCCCAAAAAATTTACTGAAATATAGAGCTGTCCCAGACAATAAAAAGACATTTTAGAACTCATATCAAGGGCTGAAGGCAGGGGCTTATGTATTTTTCCAACAACTGAAAAAAGAAAGAAAGCAGCATAGTAGTTTGATCCTGTTGCAAGGGTCAAATTGACCATGTCAGTACTGGTGCTGAGGGGTTAATCCTTTTTCAAAAAATTAAGAGGAACTATAGCATTGTAGAATTTGGGTGGACTGTAGAAGTATAGATAGATAGATTGATTGATAGATAGATAGATCATTAAAGCAAAATGTACCAAAATGTGGATGTAAAACTAAACAGTAGTTGTTGTGGACACTTTGATCTGCAACTAAGCGGTAAGCATGTGATATAAGTGAGAATGGGCTCATAGTACCTCAGTGGTCTTTATAAGAGGGTATCATGCATACACAGAAAGGCTTCTTCCAGTTCTCACAAGGTGTAATATGAGCACTGTGCTCCAAGCAGCAACGGACAATATTGTAGATGCTTGGTTAAATGTTTTTTACATGTAATCATGTTTCACATATTGTCTTGTACTTGCACATTTTTAAGCCCCGTTCTTTCTTTTACATTATGTGTTCATGCTTGTCCATATGTTTCACTTAGTTGTATAGAAATATTTATCTGCCAAACAGAAGCATGAATACTGTATATGCACAAGCAAAGGAGTTTAGTCTTCAGATCTCCTGTTGACCCTGGATTTTATAATAATCCACTGATAATCTACCTCC
Organism: Xenopus borealis; assembly: GCA_024363595.1. Classification (NCBI taxonomy): domain Eukaryota; kingdom Metazoa; phylum Chordata; class Amphibia; order Anura; family Pipidae; genus Xenopus; species Xenopus borealis. The sequence continues at coordinate 93,980,997 of CM044436.1, forward strand.
ACTACTATAGCCAATATACAGGTAGTGTGTGTGTGTAGATATATATATATATATATATATGTATATATTTCAATTCCATGGCATTACATTTTGAAAAAGGTTTTAGACCATAGTTGAAACGTTGATGTAGACGTAGTAATTTGTTTGATAAATGAAGAAACAAGACCGGAGTGCATGCTAGCTTCTATTGTTATATATATATAAGATGAGTGGACTCATTTATTATAGGAAGTGCAGTATACCTCCTTAGAAAATTGCACTAAAATAATCAATGCTTTGTGCAAGCCAGACACAGCTAGGTATGGTAACATACTCGCAAAAGCAGAAGGAGTGCAAAATTTATAGTTTTATGAAAGACTGCTTAAAACAGAGGGAAGTAGAAAGCTATGGACTGGCCTTAATCATAAAGCACACAGCCAGAGGGGCAAGCACTGTGCCTGCAAAATGCCTTGTCCTTACACCCTGCTTTCCCTTACAGCTAGCACCTTACCCAACATTGGGGTAGATTCATCAAAGAGTGAAGTGAAGAGTGAAGTTCCGCCACTAGAGGGAAATTCCGCAGCTCTCTATTCATTTCTATGGGATTTTTGAAGGCGTATTTATCAAAGGGTGAAACTTCACTTCGCCCATTGATGAATACGCCTTGCAAAATCCCATAGAAATGAATTGAGAGCTGCGGGATTTTACTCTAGTGGCGGAACTTCACTCTTTGATAAATTTACCCCATAGTGTAGCCACTGTAATTGGTTGTAGTGCAGAAAAAGGAAACCTCTATGAGTGCCAGGTAAACTGACTGTTATGTTGGGAAATGGATTTTGTAATTAGCAGGTCAACACACAAGCTTCATTACCCAAAAACTCAGTCAGACTTAATCTATTGAGAGAAAACATTTGCAAACATGGCAGCTTCTACACCTTTTACTTTTTTTGTACATACGTAATGAGCCATTTCTGTATTATTTCTGGAACTTTAAGATAAATTAACATATACCTTATTAATAAATAAATAAGGAATGTGTTTTGTTTTGCTTTAAATAAAAGTTAAACATGTAATGATTACCTTAAATGTTTACAATGTAACATCCTGATTAGGAGCAGATCACATGTAAAAATCTATGAAATGCTGACTATAGGGAGAGGGACTATATATGCACCCCACAAAACATTTAATTAGCTATCCTATTTCATCTTGGTTTGAATGCAACCTCCAAGCCACTTGGAGGTTTTCAGGAGAAACTAATTTCTTAAGGCTGAAGGCAGTGATGGGCGAATTTATTCACCTGGGGCAAATTCCCGCGATTCACAGAAGGCGAATAAATTCACCAGTAAAATTTCCGGCGTCTCATTTTGGATGCCGGTGTCCATTTTTGGACGCCAGTGTCTGTTTTTTAGACACCAGCAATGTGCACCAGCTTCCAAAAACGGGCGCCCAAGTCCAAAACGAGACGTGGCGTTCTGCAAACTTTTAGCCATTTCGTGAATTTCTAGAGAATAATTCTGCAAAGCGAAACGCTGCAGATTCGCCCATCACTACTGAAAAGCACATTATCTATCAGAATATCACTTTGATATGGGCATCACTCAGCTCAGAATATACAAACAATGGGTTTCTTACACAACTGATAATACCAAAAGGTAAAGTAGCAATGTCTGTCCAATCTAACTGCTCATGGATAGGGGAAAATAATGGAAACATTGCAGACATTGCAGACAGCACAGAAGAAAGGAGAAGTCACTTTGTGATAACAACATGTCTCTTGAGGCTTTTGCACCCAGTGTAAAAGTGCTTTGTGACCCTGTTTATTAATCTAGTTCTCTGACGAAGACATAATAATACATTGGCTTTGCTGGTCACTTGCAAGAACTCAGATACATTTGTGCTGTGTCAATACCTAAGACTAAAAATATTTTCTAACCTGTGGTACTATTGTTTGCTTTTTGTGTGTGCAAACATTGCATCTGTTCATTACTGTATGTGGAGCGCCTGCCAGCTGTTGCCAAATACAGAAGTATAGGTTGGGATGAGCTGTTCATTCAGCACCAGAAAGGTGTGTGTGTGCAAAATGCATTAACTGCTCACAGCACGTAAACTGTAAATAACCCAACATCCAGTTTCTTCCAGCATTTAAGCAGAGCAGGATTTCATACAATCATCAGGCCAGAGTAACTGTGCAATCATTTCTATTTACAAAAGTACTCTATTGGTCACCACCATTGAGAAAAAAAAGCCTTCTAGTAATCTTTTTTTGTAAACATAAAGCAAAATAAAAAGGCAAGCAAGTTACCTAGCTCCTCTGAGGGCTGTAAGCAGCACTGGAGGAGGGATATGAATGAAATATAGAACTTGTAAGAGCACTAATGTATATGTTGATGCTTTATAGGTCAAGGAAAATCATATTTCTAACAATCTAGGCACTTGCACAGCCACCTAAACACGACATGAACACCTTAGCTTTTAATCAGGAAACACACAACTTAATTTTCAGGTCCTTTGACTAAATATGGCAAATTGGTGCATACATAACACCTACCAAGTTATTTCT
>CM044436.1:94002901-94015160 GCA_024363595.1 Xenopus borealis
ACCCCCAAAATGAATACTTGAGCAACATATAGTTTATATCATATTAAGTGGCATATTAAATAATCTTACCAAACTGGAATATATACTTAAGTAAATATTGTCCTTTTACATCTCTTGCCTTGAACCACCATTTCATGATGGTCTGTGTGCTGCCTCAGAGATCACCTGACCAGAAATATTTAAACTCTAACTGTAACAAAGAAGTGTTGAAGCAAAAGACACAACTCTGTCTGTTAATTGGCTCATGTGACCTAACTTAGTTTGTTTGGTATGTTTGTGTGCACCGTTGGATCCTAGGATCCCAGGAGACTGTCCTTATTTTTTAAAATGGCTATTTTCTATTTATGATTACCCAATGGCACATGTTACTAAAAAAGTATATTTTTATGAAAATGGTTTATTTACATGAAGCAGGGTTTTTTTTAATGCAATATCTTTTTATAGAGACCTACATTGTCCTGGGGTATAGTTTTCCTTTAACGGGAATGAAACTTTGTAACTAGGATAGTCTGATACTTTAATTTTAACTTTATTGGGTGTGTCTATGTTATAAGACTTGTTAAATAGTATATGTATTCACTGTGATGGATGATGTTTAACAAAGGGGAGGGAGCTCTGAAACATTGCATGTTTGCATGTTCATCGACAGTAAAACTTTACTTTATTTAACCTTATATTGGTCTGGACTTTTTTTGCTAATATATAATTTGACTAAGTCTCGGATGGGTTGAGTGCTCCACTCCGATTTGTACGTATATATATATAAATATATATATGTATGTATATATATATATATATATATATATATATATATACACACACACACACACACACAGTATACTTTAAAATTGGTTTAGGGTTTTTAAGGTATCTAGGCCATGGGGAATTTAAAGCTGAGCCTTTAATTAGCATGCACCAACGTAGCCATATTTGTAACTATGGATTTATTTCTCATGGCAAAACTTCATTACAAAGCCTGCTACCCTATGGGGAATTCTAATGATTCAAGATAATCCACATAGTATTCAGGAGATGGAAAGCTTACTTCTGTTATGTGATGTTTACATACAAATATCAGTTGATATTGTGCCATTTATATCAAATCAAATGATCTTTCAGATTTATTCAATAACTATAAGAAAGTATGTTCCAAACTGGTCCAGGTTTTACAGTAACTCCTCAAATGTAAACTAAGGGTTGTCCAACAAATAGTATTTTTCCTTTTGCCTGATCCACTAAATAACTTGAAATAATTGATCTGCCATATCTAGCATGATTGCTCTGGCCTATTTTATTATCCCAAAGGGAATTTGGCAGTAGTAAGAACTATGGATCATGCATGGTGATGGGCTTTGGCAGCTGAGAAAACAGACATGAATCTTTTTAAAGAGATTTGTTCCTTTTTTTGCCCTTAGCCAGGGTCAATAAAGCTTTCCCCCTGGGCTCCGCTTTTTCATGGAGTCCTCACTATCAATACTAAAAAGGGGTTAAAGTAAGCTTGGTTAGTCAATAAAAATATTATGTCTCCTGATGGGCATCGTGTAATAGGAATATGTTTTTCCTTCCCCTTTGAAACTACCTAATAGATGTGCTACATACCCACATCAGCTCTAGGATGAACACAAGTGCAAGAACAGCCAAAGGCTGTGTGGCCTAAACCTAAGAACTTCACTTCCATTCTATTAGAAATGATGCTTGCCAGATAACCCAACCTCTTCCTTACATTTAATTTACAGCAGCAAGTAAACGCCCCAACAGTACATATCATATAGTTGAGTGTGGTAACACCAGACATGATGTACAAGCAGTAAACAAAGTAAGCAAGGTCTCCTCAGGTATCATGCAGCAGATGAAAGTAAAGGCCTCATCTGTGATTACTGTCCAGAGCCATAACTAAAATAAAACTGCTGGTATTATAAAATAATGTAAAAAAAGTATAAAAATAAAAAAAAGAAATACAGGCATGGGACCTGTTATCCAGAAAGGTCAGGGACTGGTGTTTTTCCAGTCCATTTGTATACCAAGTTTAGCACAGGTTGTGACTGGCTATGCACATTATTTATGTGCTGTTTCTGATTCCTTGTACTAACTCTTACAACTCTCTTACAAACAGATATAGCTGATTTTTGCATATTGCATATGCTATTACTGCAAAGCTATATTTAATATATATAATTAAATAAAGATAACCGAATTTGAACAAACCCACCCAAGGTATTAAACTCTTTCCCACTCTACTCATATCCCATGAGCCCTTGCTCGGACTACAGAGTTCCAGTCAGTTATTGTTGCCTTATGCTCATGCATATAGCAGTGACAGTTACATAAAATCCCTAGGATTACAGAGCCTTGGGGATAACAGGAGTACATATAATTACATTTCTGTTAATAAGCAATGTCAATCATGAGCTGTCGCAATGGCAATGGCTGTTGAAATGAGTGACGCAGATGATGGATGACAACAACACACTATTTGCCTGGAATTTTGGTTGCTACCAGTAATTGAATTTTTGAAGTCGGCTTGCTTTGTGATTGTGGCTGCAGCAAACCGGCACTTAAATTATTTTATGCTGGAAATATATTCACTTTAGTACAGGTGGATTGTCTGTGCAGTTATTCACATAGCTATAGAAATAGACATATTTCAGACTTGCTTTATTTGATGTGAAAATAAAATTCCTTTGAGAAAATTCTGTATGCGTCTATATGAAGACTAAACATGTCATTTTTATCTAGTTTAGGAATTAATTCACCATCAGAAATTCTTTAAAGACATGTATGGTATTATAACTAATATCTAATATATGATTATCCTATAAATTATACCCTTATAAACAGAGCTTAGTGATGGCATCATAGTGTGTGAGAGACCCTTGCATTTTTCATCCAGTGCTGCACTGATGTTTGTTGGATTCTAAATCATGGGGAAAGCAAAAGAATTGTCAAATGATCTGTGGGAAAAGGTAGTTGAACTCTGTAAAACAGGAAAGAGATATTGAAATTATCAAAGAAATTGAGAATGCCAATCAGCAGTGTTTAAACTCTAATAAAGATGGGCTGGATGGTCAGGTTCCCAGAAGAATTCCATTAGTATGCAGATGCCACAAAGTATCCCACTTACAATATGCCAAACAGCACAGAGACAAGCCTCAATCCTTCTGGCACAAAGTCATTTGGAGTGATGAAACTAAAATTAAACTTTCTGATTCACAGCAACTTTGCATACCATATCTAGTACCTTTTCAAATGTGTTACAGACATTAGACAAGCATGTGCAATATCAGTTTTGCTGGAGTTTTCAGATATTCTATAACAGATTACTAGGTTTGTCTCAGAGGGATTCTGTAGAAAAACCTGCAATCATGTACTGCTGCATGTAAAAGGCTGAGAAAGATAATGTAAATAGCACAGAACAATAAAGGAGTGTTTTATTATATACCTGCTCTTCTACAGATGCAGGTGCTTGTATAATGTAGTTTCAGTGGATGTAATAAACTACATATCTCTTTACTGAGAAGAGCATCCTGGAAGTGTTTTACAGTTTATATACAGTATAGTCCATATATGTATGTTTGCAGCACTGCACATAAGCATACAAGTCCTTTAAAAAATGTTGTTTTTTGGGAGACTTCTTGAAAATGATAGATGACCTAAATCTTCTATAGAAGTATTGCTACAAGCATCTAACTTTAGGATCAACAATTTAAGCACCCCAAACTCTTACAAACTGCATACAATTGTTATTGTTACTCTCACCAGTATTCACCCAAGCTCTCTCTCAGGCTGTAACCCCAAACCCATTACTTTGCATGTCTTTAGGGGGTCAGTATGGGAGCCACTTTTGCTGCCTGTGCCTCTTTATTTGCTAATCGGGTTTGGAATGCAAAATTCACTCTATGTCCATAATACATTTTGCTTCCACAAGGATGACCTAAGCCCTTCCCATCAAATAAGTAGTTTATGAGTAGATTATGATGTAACTGGAAATAACTGCCTTGCTTAATCCAAGGAAGTATTCCTCTAATAGACTCATGATAACAATCAATCAAATATTTCTATGATGTAGAAATCTTAAATTATCCTCATGGAAGCAACCTTTACTATGGGCATATAGTAAAAGTGCCATATGGCAAATTTAACCTGATGATTTGGGTCCTTTTTATCATTTTAACAGCTTTTCTGCTCATGTATGGTGCCCTGCAGCAGTCCCATCCGACAGATATCTGGCTGAAAAATATCCAGATGTCGATCGGACAGGTTCGATTTTCCTGTCTGACTGAGAGATAGTTGGCTAGTTGAAACATTCCATTCTACTATCATTGTAATACGATCGTTTGACCCCTAGAGCTAACAAACAAGCCTAATATCGCCAACCCAAGGTAGACATATCTAGGGAAAGATTTAATAATATATAATAATAATAGTGTATGGTCAGCTTAAAATGAAACTGTTTGCAATCGGTTACTAAAGCACTTTGCCAGCCTTAATTAAAGTCAAGGGTGTCCATCTTGTGAGTCTCTTTACTCAAACAATATGGGTATCACCGTTCATCTGTCTCAACTTAGAGCTGCTGGTTAAGCATATTACTTTGCACACTGTCAAATTGCCAATGCATAAAAACAGTGCATTGATAGCTGGCTTTGTTCTCCTGATAAAAGACTTGAAAGACTTTTTTCTTCACTCCCACACGCTAATCAGAATTAGTTAACAAGATCTTTTAACACTGTTCATTTTGTTTGACCCGCTCACAGAATCTTGCAAGGGTTTAATTATTTCAACTAATTATTAGCTAAGGACAGATGCATGACAGCAACCTATATTATGTATTATCTGCCCCTGTGTTTGGTCAGTATTAGCAATTTATTTTTAGAAACGTATGGCCAAAGGCTGGTTATTGCTGCTTCCTAATTAATCTGAATGGTAAAAAAAAAATAATGTATCTACAGTATGTGGATAATGCTAATAATTAATAGCCATATAGTGTAAGTTACTTCTTAAAAATACCACGACAATTAACTAAATAATACATCTGGTTTACATGCTCAGATTATATATTCACAAATACTGTAACCTCTGCTGATGACCGCCTTTCTGGCCACTGATATTCTGTATATATATATATTCTGAAATATATGAAATTCATATTTTTAAAAAAATGCAAGTTTGTTGTGAGTGGGAGATATCGTGTATTAGAAAAAGTTGAAAAATATGTTGTTTGGCAATTCACAATATAGCCTTCTCTCCCACACATGGAGGCCTCCCTACGCAGAGAGTCTGCTTCATGTTCTTTTGCATCCTATGGGGTGTAAACATCTAGAGATATCCAAAAAAGTAATATGAATAAACAGCTAGCTGGCTCTATTCCCAGGATGATTTCTGCATTGTTGCAGAGGTATTTTAAAGAGATTTATATACATAACTTAAACTCATCAGAAGTTTGGAAACAAATTATAATTGGGAGCATTTGCTATTTCTCAATCAATGCAAGATGGTCTGTTAATTAGTGTTTAGATCTGTGACAGATTGTAGCTTTTCTTATATCTCTAGGGGACTGTACTCTTGGTATGTAAAAGTACTAATTTATGTTCATTTGTATAATATTGGCTATGAATTCAGTGTCCTGGAACAGTATCAATGGAGGTACTGTAGGATGGTGCCAAGATATGCTGAAATAAAGATAATATATACAAAAATAAAACAAATTAAACTAGAATAACTAATTTATGAACACATTTAGCCAGTATACTTAGAATACTAAGTTTAGCCACCAACATCTGATCCTGGTCTTGCTTAAGCAGCCAAACTCTAGCACAATTACAGTTTACGAAACTGCCAATAATAGGGTTAGTGTAATGATGCTGAGTGTTGTAGCACTACACCTTCCAGTATGCCAAAAATAATCCACCTTAGAATATCTTCTTAATCTGTGTATGGGTTCTGTACAGCACTTCTTTGTCTAACTTGGATAATAACAGCTATTGAAATTACACTACACTGCACTACAGAAATAAGATGCCCAATATTAGTGATGTGCGCATCTATCCCATGCGAAATTTTTTGACGTGCTTCGTGTAAATTTCAATGCGCGTTGCATCATTTTCGTCACGTCACGCCATTTACGACACGCGTCAAGTCATTTTCGTCACACGATTCATTTTTTTATGTCAGCGAATTTTCGCCAGGCGAACAAATTCGCCCATCACTACCCAATATACATTTATATACATTTTCACGAAGTTTAGATCCGAAAATTACACCCTTAGACTCCAATGGGAGAAAAAATATATATTTGAGCGCAATATCACTGGGGTTTTTTTGGAGTTTGATTAAAATTTTCAGTTCAGGACTATTTGATCGAATTTTAGACATTTCCCATTTTTCTCATGAAATAAATACCATTCGAAATGTATTAGAGTTTGTAAAAAAAAAATCAGTTTCTTCTAAAATTCAACCTTTGATAAATAACCCCCTAAGAGTGTTTTTATCCTGTTATAAAATTTTTGACTTTGGAAACACGCTTTCCCTGTTTCACTGTTGTGTACCACTAGAGGGAGCTGCTGGTCAAAATGTTCTTTTAGTGCTATGCATTCTCTCTGCTAGTTGATGTGTTTTTCTAGCTTCTTTCCCTCTTTTGCTCTCTATGGTCGATATACTTCCTACTTGAAATGCATGTACAAAGTTAGCCATGTTTGAGCTGTAATAAACCAGTTGTAAGCATAACCAGTGAGTCCTGCACGACTTCCACTATGAACACAACACTTTTATGGTGACGAGGATTACAGTTCTGCTGTGTGGATAGAGCAACAGATTAAAGGAAAAGTACAGAAAAGGAACCTCTTACAGGACAAACTACAAATCCACTGCAGAGATGGCTACCCTGGGACACATGGAGGAATTTGATGTAAGTGCCCCTGGACTCATATGCAGAGAGACTTTCCTACTTTCTAGAAGCAAACACTACAGATAACCCTGAGCAGAGAAGGGCAGTGTTGTCTGACTGTATGTGGCTCCAAAACATTTAGTCATTTGCTCAATCACTGCACCAGCCTCTCCTAAAACAAAGATGTTTGAGGAATTGTTAGCAATGCTAAAGGCGCATTTTCCTCCAACTCCATTTGTCATTATACAGAGATTTCACTTCCACAAAGATCAGATGAAACAATTTCTACCTATATTCCAGAATTAAGGCACTTAGCAGAGCACTGCCAGTTTAGAGAGTTCTTAAATGGCATGCTACAAGACTGATTAGACTGTGGTATACAGAATGAGACCATGCAGCACTGGCTTCTAGCTGAAACCTTGCTATCCAACGTTCCTGGTGTTGTACCATATTTTGATGATGTTTTACTAAAGGGAGCAACTGAAAGTCTTTTGGTTGACAGCCTTAGAAAAGTGCTATCCCGTTTTGATTCATTAGACATTTGTTTAAAAAAAGAAAAGTGAGAGATTGGAGCTACCAGTGTAAACTTCTTGGGGTACCATATAGATGCTTCAGGCATTTGTCCTAGGAAAATAACATGAAAACTATTCATGATGCACCTGAACCAAAATCCAAACAAAAGCTTCAAGCATTCCTTGGATTGCGCAATTTTTACCACAGCTTCCTTGCTCACAAGGACTCCCAAACATTCAGAGGCCTTCCGCAAAGTTAAACAGTTTCTGACATCTGACTCTCTTCTTGTTCATTATGATGGAGATCGGCCATTAATTCTTGCTACAGATGGATCTACTTATGGTGTTGGTGCTGTTTTTAGTCACATTCTCACATTGCAGATGTTAAAAAGTTTCATACACATAGAGTAACTACCTCTATGGACATACATTTGAAATACACATGGATCACAAGCAATTGTTGGGTTTGCTCTCAAAATATGTTCCTACTCCAAATGTTATGTCACCTCGGCTACGTGCTTATGATTTGCTTATAAACCTGGAAAATCAAAATCTCAAATGCTGATGCTCTGAGTCGCTTTAGACTGCTCATTACCTGTTTTACTTGAAGTACTAATGTTGGAATCTCTACCTGATTCTCCACTGGAAGCTACTGAAATTGCTCATATCACTGCAAAGGATCTACTCATTTCTCGTTTTCTCAACTGAGTGTAGAGGGGATGGCCAAATAAAAAGTTGTCTGAAGAGTTCAGACCATATTCAAGCTGTCAGCATGAACTGTCTGCACATAAAGGGTATTTATTATGGGGAAGCAGAGTAGTCATCCCTCAAAAGGCAAGAACAAAATTGTTCTTGCCATGCTAGCCTAAAATGTAGACACATATCTAATTGGCTTCCAGTCATTTAAAACAGGGACCAAATCTTCAACTAGAAAACCTTAGTACATAACAGCAAATAATAGCAAAAACTAGATAAATTAAATATCAAGTGGAATATTGCTGTCTACATCATGCTTGAGTTAACTTCAAGGTAAATGATCACTTTAAATGGGATGCAAACATTATTGCTCTGCAATGACTGGTATTCTGGGTGGAAATCCCAGAACATTCTTCTTTCAAGCCCCAAACACACAAGTTTCACTATGTCTCTTTTAATTAAGAGAGGCGAGTTGGGTAATCTACATGTCTATTAACTTACACATCCTATACCAATACATTTATTTTTCTTACCTTGATCCTTCCATGCTGTATACTTTAAAAAATAAATAAATAAAAATAAAATAATGGACATCGAGACAAAGAATCTCTACAATGCTTCCACAGTTTGGGCACATCATTATGCCACCTTTTTGTTCTTGCCAATGTTTGCTAGATGATATACACCTCTGCCTTCTGCAGAAATGCCTTGCATTGTTTTTATTTTATTGAAAACTGAAAGAAAGATGACATAAAACAATTCCAGTTTCTATGCTGGAATATATATTTTGGCGCAGTTATTTCATGAAAGGTGGTAAGGTGACAGTGTTGACGTTTTGCAAATAGAATGTGTGGGATTAAGAGAACAATCATAGAAGAGATCAAGGATCTCAATAATAAAAAGACTCTGGCTCTGCTGATGCCATACAGTAACTGTGAATCTAAGCGTTCCCTGGATACCTCTCTGGAGGAGACTTTGCTGAGGTGACATTTGTGAATTTTGTTCCTGATATTTTGTCTCACTGACAGGAGATGAAGGGTAGGCTAGGTCAACAGGGACCATTATGAACAGCAAGTCTTTCATAAAAAAACACCAACTTCAAAGACATAACGTGCATGTATTTAGGGACAGATTTCAGAGGGGAAGAGGAACCTGAATTATTCCAAATATTTGCAAGTATTGAGCAGCAACACAAGAAATTAAATTAAGGCAACAGCAGCATTAGCCATATTGCCAAGGCTATTTTATAAGAAGTAGGCAAACAACTTTCCATGCCAAACAACGCAGCATTTTTGAATTTCAGCTCAAAGCATGCACTTTCCATGAAGAAACAAAGCTATAATATCTTCAATATAAATGGCAGGAGTCTTCTATATAGTTTGAGTCATAGAGGCCGATTTACCAAATTCACGGGAAAAGATCGAAGTGCGATCTAATTTGATCGAATAACGATCGTACAAATTTTTCGTAAAATCAGATATTCTAATTTGGCTTCTTCGATCATCGAATAGATCGAATAATCGGATATTCGGTAATTCGATCATTCGATAATCGAAGGAATCAAATGCCTACTTCGCCAAATTGAACCTACCGAATTGCAATAGAAGCCTATGGGAAGCCCCCCATAGGCTTCTGAGACTAAGTCCTGCTCGAATACCATTCGTACGATCGAAGCGTTCGATCATTCAAATCGTAAGATTTTTCAGATTTTTTGTGAAATAGAACGATCAAGCAAAATTATGCTTATCGAATTTCGAATTTTATCGAGCTAATTTTGGGGAATAATAGTAAATTTGCCCCCAATATAAACAAGATTAAATAAACTATATGTTGTGTAAGAAAACCCCCCAAAAAACAGGAGCAGTGACATCAAAGTACAATATAATAAAGTTACACAGTGTGACTAGTACAAAAACTCTACACTGTAAAAAAATAATATAAAATATGTGTGTATGCTTCTCAAACAGTTTTTTTCTGTGCAAAAAAAATATAGTACATTCATATACAGTATCTGTGGATTCTGGCAAATGCCAGAGAGGCTACTGTAAGATGCCATAGACAGTCACTATTTACAGTTTTTTCCAGTTGCATTTTTTTCACTATGGAGCATTTGTCCATAGTGATGAGCAAAATATTTCACCAGGCTCACCGGGCCAATGGGCGAAGAAAAAAAAAATGTTGTCGCCCATAGAATTCAATGCATTGGTGATTTTTCTCTGAATCAAAACAGGTCAGATTCACCCATCACTACTGGCCACGAGAACACTGATTCTATTCACTGTGGAGGTGCCTAATAAAATCTTATTTGTTATGAATCCTTGTAGATAAGCCAATTATGGTGGACTGTTGCATTTATACATTGCACTTTACATGATACAAATGTACACCTTTCTATTCATCAGACAATTGAGCTGCCTGGTGCCACATTTATTGTAGAGAACCTCATTAGGAAGGATAATTTCATAATTGCATAATCAGCAAAGCCAAAGGCACTACTCAGTACTACAGTGAAGATCAGTAATGAGCAAATACAGTGTACATCTATAGACCACCAATGAAACAAGCCCTAAGGCATTACAGTAACAGTGGTGCTCAAGCCGCTGATAATGCCTGATTACCCACATCTCTTCTGCAGCCCTGATATACTGATTCTTCAACTCTTTCTCTCTACTCCATTCTGACCTCATTTTTGTTGTTCAGTTGTCTTAAAATGATCTGCTAAATCTTCACAGAATGCTTGTATCAACTCACATCAACACATGACATGTAATAAATAAACTGAATTTAGAATGTAAGGAAGCGCTCGATAAACAGAACACTGACTTCTGCATGTAGCTGGCACTACTTCCACCTCAGTAACTTTTCAACACATACAGCAATAGGACAAATATGACTCTTCATATTGAAAAGATTTGGGTTTCAAACTGCAAAAGAAGATTTAGACACTAAGGAATGTGGATTGGTTATTTTTAGAAACTTTAATCATTTATTTATCTGTGCATTAAAAATGTATTTGACAGATTGCAGCTAAAGACCTTTCTTCTTATTAGAATAAAGGTAGTTTGAAGACAAGAAATACTATATCTAGCTTACAAGTAACTATTCAAACACACAGTAATTGAATGAGTGTACAAAATTAATCTTGTTCTTTTGCCCTCCATTGATAATGAAAGGCGTTATTATTTTTAACCTTTAATTATAATAGAGCTGATATATTCCACAACACTTACAGGGATTCTACATCATGCACATCAGTCCCTTGCCTGGTTGAGCTCACAATCTAAGGTACCTATCACATCAACTAGAGTACATTTTACTAGGAACTGCCTGTTGAGGAAAAGCATGGAGAAAATATAAGATATTTCTATATTTTATTTTTATTTCTGCAAAGCAGCAATGCTAATTATTGCACCATTGTACAGACAGTTGGGGTATAACATCTGGACTGCTGCAGACTCTATATTTGCAAGGTCCCTAGCATCAACTGTTCTTTTGCCCTTTGCCCACTGTTTTAGGCATTGTGTTTTGCTGCACTTGATTCTAAAGGGGGGTGCAGGGCTTAGGCATCCTCCCCTTCCACCCCCCAACTTTAGCATCTTTTGCACACTAAAGTTAAGGAGCAGCAGGAGGTACAGCCCTCATCAGGGTCCTGTACTTACCACATGCCCATAGGCAGTTGGTTAGGGCAGGGCATGGCTGCATCTTCAAAACCTGTACTTTACATGGAGTGCTGAATCTTCAATACAGAGCACCATGCAGAGAGCAGCAATCATTGGATGGTGGCACTTTCTGTCCCCTGGGGTTGTAAATGACCCCTAATACGTTGTGTAAAAACTCAAATACTGTCTGGCACTCTGTACAATAAATGTGGCTGATATAACAACTTTGACAACTCTTTTAAATATCAAGTTAAATATGTTTTCCTGCCCTTCCGCTTTAATTTTGAATTAGTGCCTTGCTTCTACCAAAGACAAAAAAGTAACACGATAATGTGAAGCTAAGATTTCCTAAACCACTTCTCCAAGCCAAATCTCAAAGTAGATAAATGGACTCAAAGCTTGGATCTAGTAGAAAAAGTAATGTACAAGACATATAAAAACCCCAAAATCCCTCTCATTTAAGGAAACTCCCATCACACTGCCATTTAGTGTATAACTTGCATTTATATTAT
>CM044436.1:94026317-94036332 GCA_024363595.1 Xenopus borealis
TTTTTTAGTGTCAATGTCACTTTAATTCTGCCAGACTGTAAGGACATGATTTTAGTGTAGATAAGGATTTAGAAGGGAGAAGAAGTGTACACAACAGTTTGCAAACCTGCACATACAATGTCAATGATTGTGTGCAGCTGTGTGATTTATTTCCATACTATTGTGTGAGGGGATGGTGCAGCAAATGAAGCTTTGTGCCTCAGTGAGAGCAGAGAAAGAGCTGTTCTTATAAGCATGGTGCTGAATTCTGTCGTGGGTAGAATTGCTTGCTTGCATGACCTGCAGTCTTCTTATCACTGCACAGAGTTGTGTCATTATTTGATAAATAAAGGAAGATGGACAGAATCTCACTGAATTACCCAATGCTATCATCCAAATGTTGCTGGGCCTAGTCTGTTTATATCAAAGATACAGGCAGCAGCCATTGTGTGGAAAATTCATTAATAAAAGAATACTAAGCAGAAATCTACCTACCTTGTGTTCTTCTAAAGGGTTTCTGCTTTCATGCAGTGCTTGGATTATGCTTTTCCTCTTTTTGTATTTTATATTTTCCCGGCTTTCTCCCTTTTTCTTTTTGTCACTGTCTCCCTACCACTTTGCAGCTCTCCCACTCCTGCTCAGCAATAAGAAAAAAGCTTCTAAAAATAGCAGCCTCACGCCTGGGAGCGAATCTAGCACATCCTATATACATTGGGCGAATTTCCAGCTGGCTCTCCACTCAGTGTTATGCCAATGCTGTCTCTTTCTATAGCCCCTTACAGATTCCCTCATTGAGGAGCTTGGCACCATCCTTATCCTTTGCCAGGCAAGGTAAAATAAATTAACCATGGTACAGCTGCAAGACACCTTGTGCAAGGAGCAATCATTTGCCCTGTAGTACCTAGAGTGTCATCAGATTAAACAGATTTTTGAAAGCACTGTGGACACACACTATCTAATGTATAGATTCATACAGTATATAGACATATATCAAGGTACAATTACATGATATTAAGAACCACATGCTCAGTGCATTGCTGTTTAGATCTGGATGTCTTTGTTCATGGCCATGACTAAACCTAATGGTAGGACCTAATCATATATTTTTATGCTGAAATAAAAACATAAAATGATTTAATTCAATAACATCATTTACTTTCCTTGGGTGCTTACTCCCTTACTGCTCATTAACTTATACCCTGGGAAATGATGCACTCTGCCGTTCATGATGAAATTGGGCCCTAACTGCAACTCACATACAGACAAAGCCACAAAGGCCTGGGGGGGCAAAATTTTAGGGGCAGCATGATGCCCAGCCTCAGCTCAGCACCTCAGTGCCCAGCATATGCATGTGTGCAATTGTGCATGGAAGGCAGGAGTGCATGATGCTAGTCCGTGAAGGGAGTCCAAACCTGCTCACAGAGTCAGAGGGTGCAAGCCAGCTTTGTCTTAGAGTCTGAAGATTTGGGTCATTTACATCTGCATGTGCAGTAAGTAAATTTCAGCTCTACTTAACCATAATTCAACACAATTACAATGAAAGCTTCCAAGTCCTGCTGGCATCATTTCTGGTGTTCAGCACATGCCATGTGCTCTTGATTCTTCAGATGCCTATTGATGCAGAATGCCCGAAGGACCCTGGATCTACTGCTTGGTCTGAGAGTGGCAGTCATTCCAGGGTTCATCTGCATCAGTAGGTGCAATGCTCTTGATTCTGAACAGAAGGTAGGAAAGGCTGAGCTGCACTGAATGCAACTATATGGAAGTGCAAAGAGCAGATTTTGAAGCAAGTACCGTCAATCAATGGGGTTTTGAAAACCACTTTCAGTAGGTAATATGCACGTCAATGCCTGCCTTTCTCTCTGTAGTGTTAAATTACCTGGCACTGCCATATAAAATGTTTCTTAAGATCATATAATCTCTGACTTTCATCTACTAGTGGTCCTAGGTTTCTCATTGCCACTGAGCTGCTATCATGGAAAGCTACTTTTGCACTACCAGATCAGATTACAAGCTATTAAACTGGATAGGTTACAGAGGTCTGTAAGCTGCAGTTTAAACCAGTTATTAGTGGGAAGTTTATTGACACTGACAACAGATGTTGTTGAGTTTCCAAGGAGGGATGTAAATAAAGTGCTCCTGAAATCTAGTGAAGCGACCAGACCAGGCTGCTGCTACTTAGTGGTTCTTATAAACCAGCATATTTATAGCATGATACTACCTGGAATTTGTATTATTAATTTTTTTCCTCAAGATAGCTTGTAGGGCAGTGTAGAATCACAAATACAGATGATAAAAGGGAAAGGAAAATAAGAGGGAAATTAAGAAAAAGAAAGAGGCAAAGAATGGGGAAGAAGAAAGAATGAAGGATAGAAAAAGTGGAATGGGGAAGAGAGGAAGAAGGAGGAATAGGAATAGAGAATGGGATACAATCCCAGCAATGTTATACATTAGACATGGCACACTGTGCAGCTGGTCTCATTGCAAGGGGTGCAGTGTTTATTTTGTATTCATCAATAATTCTGTATTTATGCCTTTATACAAAAGTATTCTGCATGTGAGCCACAATACATTATTATACATGCCATGCATATCATTGCTAAAGTAGGTAGATAAATTAGAGGCATTTTTTATTCTTCTAATCTACTTACTTTATAAGAATTTTAGAAGAAATAATAGAGTCAGTTTAATTTGTAATTGGGAATCCCTGGAGGTTTTCCTTAACAGCCATCTTTCCACATCCTGGGGACTAGTGATCTGGAGGGTTCAATGCAAATCCTCAGTTTATTGGAAAGACATAAAGTTCCAACATATGTCACTCCTTCTCTCTCTCCTTAAGCAATGAGTCGCAATAAGTGATCCCGGGCATCTGGTCACTCTTTATGTTATATAATGCACATGGTACATAATTTTTTTTATGTATTCCATCATTTTCTCCTTGCTAAAGATCACACACATCCGTGTGTATAAACACAAACTGTAAATAGAGAAATCCAAGTGGTGGGGAGGAATATAAAACATATGTGTAACATATACTGTAATGTATGAATTGTAAGTATGCATGTCTACAAGAAAGTTTATCTGGTGACAAGTTGCTGCATTAAGGGTACAACTATATGTAGCACATTCAAATGTTTTTTTTTAAAAGGAACACAATAATATTGCTCCACAATGAGTTACCCAAATGGTAAAACTCTCTCCTTAGTTCATCATATTATCAGGGGTTAAAATATCAGGACCTGTGGTCCAGTAACATCAGGGAGGGATTCTTTGGGGCATATGGATTTTACACTGTTATGGATGGTTCCCTTTCCATCTCTCAGGTTTAGATGATTATAATTTCTCTTTGCAGACATATTTTTGTGAGAGAGAGAAACGTGAAGACCAAAAGCCATCCAGTTACACACCAGGTGTACCACTCCTGCATAGCTATACATGAACTAGTGTCCAACAAGGAAATATGATAGAAATCTGCAGAAAATATTTCCCAGTCCTGCATCAGTTTGTGTCTGCTGTGTGTACACCTGGTCCCCATGTTCTTAGTTCATACATTAAAAATATTATATGTTTGGGTAGAGAGACTGGGAAAAGGTGGAAAAGGGTCACTCTAGCCTTTAATTTCTTCCCATGTGCTAAGATAGACTCCAGGAAGGAAGTTGTCTTTAAACGGAGAACAGATTCTCTGTTTAAGTTTGGTAGCCAGGTACTCCATTCCACAGAGCCAGTCAGAAGAGTGGAGCAGATAGAAGACCTGGCTGTGTTAGGAACTCCCAGAGGAGCTAGGGGTGCTGCCTGCTACTGCAAGAAGCAGAGGGTCCGTGGCTGTGAGATCTTGTTCTCTGTGTGGGACATTGAGGAATAGCCAGGAGGCTGAGAAATTCCTTCAAAGACTGTGAGTACAGGGGTGACCCAACCTGTGTTTTGTCTGGTAGTCCACAAGGGGCCCAGTATAGTGAGGGAACACTTCAAAGTGAAGGTAGCGCCCAGTGGGCAAGGATTTATTTTTATGGTTTGTTTATAAATGCTGAAATGGTCACCTCTGTTTGTGAATGACTTACTGGGAAAATAAACCAATGTTTCTTTGAAGAGCCTGTGTGGCCCTGTCTTTATGCTCCTTTTCCTATGCTGCCTGCCTTACCATGTGCTAACTTCCCCCAAATTTACGTGTTCAAGCCACCAGGTTGTCACAATGCCCTATAGCGCTAAACATCTTAACAACTCTATACATGACCTTCTGATGTCTTAGAACTGTGTGATATCAAACATTCCCAAAGGGCCCGGATTGCCCCCGGGCATATTAATTATTAATTTGATGTATTTTAACCAAATAAGAAAATTCACCACAACATCAGCAAGTTTTGTATTGGCATCTTTTTGTCAGGTGTAATTAAAAAGTACCATTATAAAACATACAGAAGACACATTGGTACCTCATGGTCATGTATTAATTTATCAATGCCTTTTCTCATTTCAGTTGTATAGTAGCAACATACTGTAATGCAATTGATACCAATGACTTTTAGTAATTATGCAATGTTATTGTCGAAAATACACCCAACATATTAAAATTAACTGGCCAGTTGGTCCTGGAGGACGTATTTTTGGTGCAGAGTTGGTTTTAGAATGTATCAGTTAATTGTGTGACTTGGTTTGATTGGCCATTACCACTATAAAGAACTTGTACTAATAAATGACTTTTTAACTTTTGAGTTATTTTCACTTGAAGTTTTTGGTGGTTCTCACATTCTTCATTGTTCATATTGCTTATTACTGCTAACCCATAGACTGGGGTCCATGGAGTCAGACCATTTATTATTCAGTATCCAGCCGTTAAGGCCTAATTATTATTATTTTGAATATTAATTGTTCACATGATTCTTATTCTTCCAGAGCAGAATTTATGCCCAAAGGGACAATGTTAGACTGGGGGACTTCTCACAACTTCAAGGGGCCTCCTCCAGACATCTACACATTCTGTCCCCCCACCCAGAGCGCATTCATGTGTGTGCCTTTTGCTGCCTTCCATATCATTTATTTTGATGGTACAGCCCAAGTGAGTGAGTGGGTCTGGGTAGGTGGTGCACATGAGGACCAGACCCACTGGCCCACAACCTGCAAAGTGACCTTGGTTTGAGGTGGAAACTGCAAGTAAACTGGGAATGTATGACAACCACTGCCTAAATGTATAATACTTCAAATGTTTATTCTTATTATGAATCAAATTAATACTTCAGAAGCCCCTTATCTGAAAAACCCCAGGCTCCACTCATTCCACATAAGATATCCTAAAGCCATACCAAGTACTGTCTGTGGTACTGTATATCTCTCCATAAAACACTCAATTGGTCAGTGAAGTAGAAACAAACTATTGGTGGGGCCAGCCTCTATACTCTCTTCATGGCATTTCTCTATATTGATTTACTAAGTCAACTCCCCAGTGGGGAAAGAAAACAAAGAAATCCATAAATATTTACCTTGGAGTCACAGCAGCCCTTCTCTAAATCAAATGTTCAGCAGCCAGCAGCTGGCAAGTCTTAATAAAAATGGAAATGTTTGCAGATTGATTCTGTAACATCAGGGCAACAGTGACCTTTCAAGTGACCTTGTGTCAGAGTAGTAAATATTAATAACAGAATAAAATAGAAATTGTATTTGGAAACATACTTCTTTCAACACTTTTCCTGCATTTCATCCTGCTATCTGTTATGTTGTGGATTTCATAATACTGCATCTTGCCAAGTATCTTGGAAAGTCTCTTTTGACAAAATCAGCTTCTCTGAGCTAGAAGAAAAATCAATGAAAGTTGGTTGACTTGCTTTTAATTGTTTAATATTACCGTGACACTAAAGCATTGTTGACATTCCAATGAAATTGCAATATAACAGATGCACTTAAGACCTTTACATCAATGGAATTGCCAATCTCCTTATACAAAATCCCAAACACTTGCTTATTTGTCCTAGCTGCAGTTCAGTATCAGCTGTAGAATAACAGATGTAGCTACCTTTATTCCAATCCATTCTTTTGATGTATAAGTATTTAAACAGTTTAACCATAATTTATTCATAACATGAAGCCTTATCATTCTGAGAAATATGTATGGCGCCAGTTTATTTGGACATGCAATCCCTTTTCTCATCAGCAAATGTTAAACTTGTGTGACAGTGCCTAATGCTATTGGATCTGTAATGTTCATATTTAATAAGCCCTGTCAGTCACGGGACCATGACTAGGGGCTTGGCAAATCAAATTTAATTTTGTCTTGGTTGCTGTGCACCATGGGAATATCCTTCATGCCTGGTTTGATGTTGTTTATCTAAAGTCTTTTTTAGTCAATCTTTTCATGTGTAAGAGCATATTCTAAAAGCTTGCATGTCAAGGGAAAATAAGAAGATGGTTTTTGTCAAATACAGTAGCTAAAACCTATGCTAACACATCTAAAGCAAAGTGCTCTTTTGACCACAGGCAGCATAGGAAGCATGACAGAAATGCAATGTATGTATTATTTCTACAAATACAGATCATTTAAAAAGGTTATATTCTATTTTAGATAGTAAGCTCCTCTGGGTCTGGCGGTGAATGATGTATAATCTTTGTAAAGCACTGTGTAAATGAGTCACAGCTATATAAATATCAGGAAACAAATATTCAGCAGCAGTTGAATACATAGGCCTAGGACATTTCAGAAAATGTATTTCAAAGTCTATGATATCCACTCAAAAGTTTTGAAATAGACTTCCCACACATTTCAAGAGGCAAGATGCAGCGAGAATCAGCCCTCCTAGTGGTACTGTCATTTTGTTGTTATCTAACTTTGAGACTCCTGTGGAAGATTTTTTTTCTTACACTGTATAAGAATATCAGCAGGATATATCTATACAGCTTGTTGAAAGGCTCACACCCACAACAGCAATAGGAAACCAACTACAAGTCCCCTTCTATGTAGATGCCACAAGATGCACCAGATGAACTGATAAAACGAAGCTACATCTTCCTCAATCATCAGTCAGTGACATCATACCATACAGTCAGTATATGTTGGAAATTCATTAAAGTGGTAAAAATCACTGGCGACTTTTACTTTTTTAAAGCAGGATTGCCTTCGAAAGTCCGAACTATTAAAGATTTTTGTGTTAACATTTTAACATCACTACTAGGTTCAAGTTAAAAGCCCCATTATGCATGTGTGTTGGGAACGTTAGTCGGTTGATGCCTTGTCTCATGATGGGAAAATCAGTTTGTTATATTGTGTGTAAATACTGGCTGGTCTATGGGTTAGGACCTTATTGCAATTTGGATCTTTCTGAATAACAGGTTTATGTATCAGCATATATAATAAAATATGTGAATATTTGAATAGGTAAATTAAAAATGTGTTTTCCTTGGCATGGCATCACAGAAGAAAATAAGCATTTGATCTATTATGCAGCATATCAACTCAGATGAGATTCCAGAAATAGCTAGCAAAGGAGGGTGATTTGTTTCCTCATGCAGTGCATCTATTAATTGAAAATCTTTGTTATCTCAGTCAAACGCATTATTTATTCACCTGGTCCACAAGAACAATGTTGTAGTATGGGATCACAGCATTGGGCTTATTAATTAGAATTTTATATTTGCAATCCATTTACATAACATTTGTTTAAAATGTCAGAGAGCCAAGGGTCTTTCAGCACCAAAGAGTGGACAAAAAGCCCCATTAAAGGCACTTGCTTCATTGCTTTTATGCTTATACATTCATCATTTATTTTAGAGAATACATAGTATTACAGTCTAAACTTTATAGTTTATATGGAAAAGGACACATACAATGAGGGTGTTAAAAATTAATATGTATAGCTTCAAACTAAGGCTACATTTTGAATGTTTGGCACATGCCTTTTTAAAATGTTTATTATAAACAATTCCAACAGCTAAATACAGTTTTAAATTTGCCCCCCAAGTTTCATTAAACAGTCATAGAAAAAATAACGAGAGCAAAAATAAATATTTGTTGGACATACAAAGTTTTTCAGGAGGCTGACAATTCTAGACATAGATGTTCTCCAGCTTCCCCACAACAGAAATAATGAATAAAAACACCTGTATACTTTTTGCCTATGGGTAATGCTGTCCAGCCACAGTGATTTTTTAGTAGAAAACAGATGACATTGAACAACTGGTGCTTGGGAAAAATTAATGTTCCTGTAGGGAATGATAGGCTTTAAGTGCCTACAATTTTTGTTTTTTGGTTGCTAGGGAAAACCCCATGTATCTACTTTTGCTTATTATTATATGTACAGTGTATCATTGGCCCAGAGGCTTATGACAAGTTCCTGCCACACTTCAGTTTAGCACTGGGAAGAGATGGACCTTCCTCTTTCCAAGCAACTCCAGGAGGAAGTGGATGGTAATGGGAGCCCGGAGCTTAGGCCCCAGTAAAGGGAATTCCTTGATGAAGTAGGGGATACAGGGACCCCGTGATGAGGTGAAGTCAGGACAGGGTAGTTCTCTATAACAGTACTTTTTAGGAAAGTGAGGCAGATAGAACTAGTGAGAAAGCGAACTAGAAGGGATAGCAAGGGGGTAGCTTTCCCCTCAGGCAAGACTGGCCTGTAGTGTAGGGATCACAAACTAATATTATTTTAAGTTTAATGATTTCCCTGATCCAACATGTGGGGATCTAGGTCATGGTACAGAGATCCTGAGGGTGCGTCTATCCATGTGGTACTCTCTCCACAGGAATATCACAAGGTGCTGGCTCTGAATTGCTGTGTTGTTGCCTGACATGTATTTGAATACACCTGAAGATTGTGAGTATCCCTGGTTGGTGCTTTAAGAGAATACCCTTCTGGCACCCAGTTCTGATATTTAGTTAGGCAGCACAAGTTAGGTGTAGTGAACAACACCATTCCTTCACCCTTTCAAGTAGCAAAGGTCCATCCTGTGGATAGAGAGTCAAAATTAACTGGTGCTCTGCCTGTTTCTTAGCTGGACAAGGTCTAGCCTAGCTTAGATGAGGTTATACTCCTTTTTTAATGACGTAGAACAGTGGAGTAACTATAAAGGAAGGGTCACAGAGGGGCCCTGTCTGTTTTCTCTATAGCTGAAAGCAGGGAGGGGAGGTAGGGATCGCCATGCCCCAGGACCCTCAGAAAATTATTTTGTGGGGGTGCACATTAATTACACCACTGATGTAAACATGCATTAGATCAGGGAACAAATGTTCGCCTATGACTATGTTGCATACTGCGTGAGGATTACAAATTGCCCTTATAACTTGACCTATTTGTGAAGCTTTTTGCATTTATAAAATAGAAAATGCATATCCACACATTTATTTCAAATAAAATCCCATACTCAATTCACAATTCCTATTTATTAAATTGCACTCATCTGCATAAACTTTATTACAGATGCAGGAGGATGGCAATTTTGCTTATAAGGGCAATACAAGTCATCCTGGCATTATCTAAAATGGGGAGATTACAGTTTCGTTCCTGATACTGTAGTATAATCAGCATGTGCAGACATAGTGCTATTTAGGTATTCACTGATAGAAAATATGTGTTCATGCAACCAGTGTCAATCATATGAGCATAAACAGATGAATTAGGAAACACAGAGTAGCACGGATTCTTATTGCAAGATTTCCAATTAGTTAATTTACTGGCCCTGAAAATCTGGGAACAGTTTTTGGTATTGCCATTGAACTTTATTAAATAACTAGTAGCTTAGCTCTAGCTATTAAAGGGGAGGCCTCCTTTCACAGATAATACATCAGCTGAACAGTCACCTCGTTGTCTTTTTTCAGCATTATATTTGCACTATATGTTGTTAGTGGCTGGCACAAGTAAAACAATGAGCTTTAGCTGAATAAGGGAGAGCAGACAAGGGCAGGTCTCGTCAGTATATAAATGAACATACAAACAGTGTAGCCAGACTTGCTCCCCCTACCCTGGTACAGAATTGCAGCCAAATAATTAGTAATTAAAAGAAAATACAAACACACAAGGGGGTGTGGGAGCACTCAAAGGCTGGGTTAAATATATTTAAA
>CM044436.1:94039036-94052654 GCA_024363595.1 Xenopus borealis
CCCTTGTGTGTTTGTATAATTAAAAGAAAGTTTTAAAGAATTATAAGGTTTTCTCTCTGTTGTACTGGCACTGATCTGTAATCAGTGCCCAACAGAAACACAATAAAGGGAACAACAAAAATAGAAAGCAAATTAAACTGATGCTAAAATCAAATTAGAACCCTACACAACCTAGCAATAGCCTCAGGCACATATAGAATAAAATACAATGTAGCTAGAAGGCACACAAAACTTCATGAATTAAATCAATTAGAGTTGGAGAAAGACAGAAAAAAATCAATACATTAGCAAAGTGCATATGGATTGGCAGGAATAGAGGTAAATTATCAAATTACTGAGAGAGGTAACAGTCTATGTAAGCCCCAGGCATAACAGTATTCTAATTTATGTGCTCAAAATGGAATTTGCTATTTACTTTGATAATGTCCTGTTGTTTATACAGGCTGTATATTCCTGTTGTGTGATTTCTGTCCTTCTTACAGTATCCCCTTGGATATCACTCCATTGGAGGTTGACTAAGGATGAAAGGAGTTTACATGCAGGATCTTATGAAATAAAGTTGTTCTACCATGTAACTTGTAAAGTAACTACATAATTAACACTATAGTCACCCCCAATAATTGTGGACATGCACTCTTTTCATCTTAATTCAACCACCCAAGGAGCCCTCATAATTCTTGAGCATTAAATGTAGTAACGCAATCACAAATAAGGCTAATGAACAGTTTATTAAAATGTCCACATGTTTCCAAGTAAGGGTGTATTCTGAAAAGGACTGTTAAGATGTGTATCAAGGGGTGTGCTCTCATACAGATCTCATACTGATACAGTGTCATGCGACATGATCTTTGTGTTAATAAAGTTTTGTCTTCTTGAAGCAAGGGATACATGGTGTTTCACCACTGTCTGAAAGAAAGCTGCAAGTTCATGTAAGATTTAGCTTTCGGTTATCCCCACTCTAAAGCAAAATGGCAACAAGGACACATGTATAAGAATAGGAAGAGCTCAGAAATTTGCCCATTGGGAGACAAAACAACAGGAGATTGACCTCTAGTCTTCAGTAGTACATTCTACACTGTCATTGTCCCTTTTATGAAAGGATATTCTGCCCTGAATACCATTGGGACAGGGTGGCTATGCATCTACAACCTTTTCATGGGCTAAGAAGTGAGTAACCAGGTTGTGAATTGAAAAAAGGGGTCTTGAAATAAAAAAAAGAGACATGAAAAAAAGGCCACAATCCAGAAGGAGGTGTTTTTTTTAATGGTTGAACCACTGAAATGACAAAGTGAATATGGCCATATAAGCTACGACTAGTGGGGCAGAAGAAACATTTCCTCCAAGAAGTTAGAATAGTATAATTGTATTAATAGTGTCTGAAACCACCTTTACAGTTCCAAACAAGCTTGTATTATTCTAAAGGTGGCCATACATGGTGAGATCCGCTCGTTTAGCGATGTTGCCAAACGAGCGGATCTCTCCCTGATCTGCCCACCTATCAGCGATATAGCCCTAGGGCCCAACGATCGGATCAGAACAGCGCAGATACGGGCGGTCGGATCTCAGGACCGCATCAACGAACAGATGCGGCTGCGATCCGACAGGATTTTTAATCCTGCCCGATCGACATCTGGCCAACACCTGTTTGGAAGGGAACTGCATGAATGATGCTGGTGGACTAAATTGTACCACAAAGATATATATTTAAGGAAGATGCAGATGAACCACATATTATTTCTGTAAATAATTAAGCATCATTTAATTATGTATAAACATTCATGTAAAAATGCAAACATTTATGCAACTCGTTATATATCCCCTTTAGAATTCTCAGCTCTAAATTTAGCAGAGATATACTAAATAGAAAAAATTACCATGAAAAGGATGAGGATCTGTTCCCGAGGGCTTTGCCTGCTTTTAGTTATTGATTTCTCATATGTATTTAAGTATGAAAAGGATTTGATGAAGGAAAAATAACCTTGTTAAGGGTCTCTGTTTCATTGGATTAGATGGTCTATACTTCAGACCAAGGGCTACCTTATAAAAAATGTATTCATCAGCATAGTTATTTGTTGCCAATTTTATTTCTATTAAATCTGACCAGTTCTAGGAATGAATCAGTAGCTGACGTACTGCCAGACATATTAAAGTGGGGACACAATGAAGTCATGTAATATAGCTCAGTCCTGGGTTTAAAATACAGTGTCTCCTTTTCACTGAAGAAAACTGTAAATATTCAGAATATTAAAATATAGGTTATCACATGGTGAAATAACTTTCTTAGCTGTCTGACTGGTATCTAAATTAAAGTTGGCCATAAAAAGTAAAATCCACTAATCTGGTAATCTTTACCAAATTTGGAATGATCTGATAGTATGGTCACAGCACTAATGTGGCCAAAAGAGACTTGTCTGGAAAGGACCACCAATGCAGACCTGATTTATAAACTTGCCTCATTGATTTCAAGCTGATTTTGGCCAGATATCAATGAAACAAGATCTCTTGAAGGCCCCAAATCGCCAACTTGGTCTGGAGGGGACAAATCAACAACTTGTATCACCCAATGCAAGGCCAATTGTATACAGTAGCTATAACTGTATAGTTGCCATTTTATCTCTAATTAACTGAACATCTATGGTATATATGTTATATGTTTATAATTTATGCCCTAATCGCCTCTAGTTGGGGTTAAGACATCATAAAGCATATCTCTTCATATTTTTTCTGGCAGCATAACATAGAGAATTTATTGCATTTAATTATAATCTTTCATCTTGTATCATGGACAGAAATGAAGTATTCTATTGCTTTTAGACAGAAACAAACACATGAAAATATGAAAACAATCAATAAAGTTGTGACAATTAACACTAAAATGAAAAGAAACAGTAATGCGCTAAATAGCTTGACTTTCATGTTATTTATTTTAATATCCAAGTTCTAGCTGCCATTATTGCTGACATCTCCCCCTGTAAATTAGTTCTCCCATAAGGTTAGAACAACAGTTAAGTTGAAGCATATGTAGCATATCATTGATGTACTGAGATGCTATAAACAATAAAACCGATATTATGTGGACAAGATTTCAGTTGAGTAATTTGAAGAGTGGCATTGCCTGGCTGCAGAGACCATAAATGCATATTTATTAGTACTAATGCTTAATATTTTGTTTATTAAGGCTCTATATGAGCAAAAAATTCAGTCCAATAATATTGAGTATTGTACCAGATACAGTATTTATAATATTTCTCAGGGTTGTATGACATTGAAATAACATAAAGAAGCAATCCTATCTGTAAACCAAAGGATGTCTTTACTTTTTTTCTTCTCATAATAGAATAGACTCACTAATGGTGCCCTATATATATGTGTAGAAATCACTTTTGGAATAAAAACTTCAGTTGTAAATTGGCTCCAAAACATTAATCTTGTCATTCTATACAGATCAGCAACATAAATGAGGACATTTTCATTTAACCAAAAAAGCACTTGTAATAGGACTGAACTGGAAGAATTCTATTCCATGTGCAATGAACAGATTTAATGTGAGTGAAGAACAAACTCACCAAATAATCTGGAGTGAGATGAGACTCTAGCGGAGCAAAGTGACCTTTCCTGTCAATAAAAAATCACTATGAGTAGAAGCAGTGACCGGTCAAAGCCTTTAGTATCCCAGGAGGCTAGAAGGCTTATATGAAGGGTGGGTGAAGGTTATAGTTCTGTTTTTCTGTTTCTTGTATTTCCTTCATGAAATGGGGTCACTTCCAATTTTTATTCTGAGACTTCCTCTCTATATATGTGTTTTAGCCAATTTCATAGCAATGGACTAAGTTAAAACACTGCAGAACACTGACACTATTGAGTTGCTCTGATAGTTTTGCCTGTTTCACTTAGAGCCCTTTGTAGTAAAAGCACACTGTAGGAGTCACAGTCCAGAGCTCTTCAAGCTCCTTGTTTTTCCTTCTAGACACACAAATCAGAAGAAGTAAGAATCATCTTTAAATGTTCATCCTGCACCATTTCTCACAAATTGTTCACAGAGCAGCCAATGCCAAAAAATCAATGAATGTTTATTAAGTGAGAGCTGGGAATACGGATTTAAATCATTCAAATTCAAGGTGAATATTAGAATAAACTCATTCACCACATTAAAAGACTGATCTTTTCTAGCACAGAACTAAACACCTCCCCCCAGTGTTCCCTGTTGTGATTATTGCTGCAGGATATAAATGAGGGCATAACCTGCTGCATGGGTAATGCAGTTGTGTTCCTTATGTGAACCTATTTTGTATATTTCTGCTGGGGTAACAGTTTGCATTGCTCTGTTTCTTTTTAGTCTATTGATTGCTGATGAATTTTAATATAGGAACTCACTGTATGGGGTATTTTTTAAATTCAGTTATCTACCAATGTATAAATTATTAATACATACCTACAAGAGCGCTGAATTCCTGTGTGGTGTTTGAGACCACAGCAAAAGACACAGCATGCTCCAAGCAAGTTATGCAAAAATATTTATTCAGTCATCTGAAAATAATTTTACAAAGCCTTGGGGTGCCTCATAGCAACTATTTAGTGTCTTTTAGCTCAGGGGCTAGAAGTCTTCTTGACTAAGGGTTCACCACTAAATGGTTTCGAGAGGATTTAGGTGAGCAAGAAATGCATTCTTTTTAATCATATGATATATTAAAGGAGCAGTTATATAGAAATAAATAAATGTATACTTACCATCAAACCTAACTGAAAGGTCTTAATGTTACAGAAAACTACTTCCTGCTTTGCAGCTCTCTTGATTTACAATGATTGGTTACCAGGCAGTAACCAATCAGAGACTTGAGGGGGGCTACATGGGTCATTAAGGCTTGCTTTTGAATCTGAGCTGAATGTTAAGGATCCATTGCAAGCTCATTGAACTTATGTCCCACTTGATAAAGGGCCATGATGGCTTAAGACGTTGTATCTGTCTGGATCATGTAGCCAAAAAGCAGAATAAAGGCTTTTTAATTGTATCCTACTGATGGAGCTGTCTGTTACAATTTTGATAGTTATGTCCCATGTGCCACACCTTAGTCACTGACTAACTCAGAGTTAGACAGCTGAAAAGCAGTAAGTTGGGTTCTGTCCTATTATGTTAGACATCCAGTCACTCCAGTCTATATATATTACATTTTGGCTAACTAACTATATTAGAAACATTTTTTATTTTGCAGTCTATTTACCCAGTTTTTATCTTTTCACTGAACAATTCCTTTAAGAGCAATAAGAAACATTAAGACCTTTCAGTTAAGTTTGATGGTAAGTATACATTTATTTATTTCTATATCATTCTAAAACACACATGGTGGCTCATGAAAACCAGAGAGACAACAAAATAATTTAGAGCTTAATGCAAAAACTTTTGAAATTGTAGTAAATGATGAATACAGGGATCTAGAAATTGGTCTTAATTTTTTATTTTGCTTTTTATTTAGCTGAATAACAATTAAAAAGGTTCTGCCCCAGTGTGTGATCTAATAATTGGCCCCTGTCCCAATGATTGGGTCCCACATGTTGTCAAATTGGGCCCTGTTTCATTTGTTTGGCAACCTCTTTGAACGAGTAGATCTGGCAGTGTATGGCCTAGAATAATGGTGGAAGGGATATTTATTTTTATGTTACTGCCTTATTAAACAAATTCTTAAAAAGTATCGATTTTGAGTCTTGGCCAAACATTTAACCAAAGGGAAACAGGTCTCAAACTTCTGTTAGGGGTCCAGAGTAATTTTATTTTTCAAGCCTATCACTCTGCACAGTGTTGTGATGGAAACTATATCTAAGAATTTTAATTAGTAATCAGTTTTGTCTCATTAATTATACCTATATAAAAATAAAGATCAAGTAATGATAAACAATGTAGAGATGTGTTAAAACTTAAAATAATGTACTTTCACACTTGCTACAATTCACACTTCACACTCACTTCTTGCTACAATTGTTTCTTCTCTGCTGCCCCTCTGCCACAACCATTTCTTCATTATCTTTCAAAGCCCTGTGCTCACACCTGTTCATTAACTGTTATACAGTCTAATTGACAGCTCTCTGATTGGAAAGACTTTCCACAAATCTACAAACCAACAGTAAGAGAGTAACTGCAACTGTAGGGTAATATGTAATTATCAAAAGAACATGGTGAAACTTTGGCACCTGTTTGCTCAACTTCAAGATTATTGGTATGACCTTCAAATACACATCCAAAACAAAAGAAAGCTGTTTTCAAAGAGAACATCCTTATCACTCCCATGTTCCTATCATAACTATCAATAAAGTGATGTCCTGATATGACATATATACATGTATATAATTACTATTATTCATTCAAGCCAAATGCTGCTTATTAAAAGCCTGTGCATTAAATTGTTAAATTCTTTATGAATTATTTTGAAACATATTTTAGACAGCTCATTGGCCTGCCTCTCTTTTCACTCACCTAATTGCCCAGCTACCTGGCTGACTTCTGCAATTAAGATGTTTTAATTACATATTTAATTACTAGGGATGCACTGAATCCACTATTTTGGATTCGGTTGAACCCCTGAATCCTTTGAGAAAGATTCGTCCGAATACTGAACTGAATACAAACCCTAATTTGCATATGCAGATTAGGGGTCGGAAGGGGAAAACATTTTTTACTTCCTTGTTTTGTGACAAAAAGTCATGCAATTTCCCTCCCTACCCCTAATTTTCATATGCAAATTAGAGTTGGGATTCGGTTCGGCTGGGCAGAAGGATTCATCCGAATCCTGCTGAAAAAGGCAGAATCCTGGCCGAATCCTGAACAGAATCCTGGATTCGGTGCATCCCTATTAATTACATTCATTTTGTTGGACCATTGTCATGTAAGAATGAGGATGGTGCGCAACAGCATTCGCATGCATTACCCCAAGTAATTATCCTTTGATGTGCTAGTTATTTAAAAAGTGTTAGTTCTCCACAGTGTTTTAGATGCCATGATTTAAGGCACCCATGCATAAGAAAAATGAGGGCCAACAGAAAATGTGTGGCATGGCTTGAGTAGACTTCAGTGGTCAACAGCACTACTATTGCTAATGACAGTACTAAAAACCTTGCAAAGCTTCAGTCCTGTATATCATTTTAGTTATTTATTAAGAACAGACTTTAGGTTATCTGAAGTGTAAGTTTCAAGAGATTTTTATGGGTTTTCCACTTACTTATGTGAGCTACTTGACATTCAATACCCAGTATCTTTTCCTATTTACTTCTCTAGGGAGCTGGGGTGGTATACATTTTCCAAAGTATCTACTATATGTCATTCTACAAGATGGATTAGGGAGTCAATATTCAGTGGCTCCCCTTTGTATCCTGATGCCAATGGTAGATACAGTATAATGTTCAGTAGTTACTTTGCTATTTAGGATGGAGGCAAGATAGCATAATGTTTGCAAGTTCATTGTTCCATATGAGAATTTTTTTAATGTTACTGTTCCTTTAAGATCATCTGCATACTGTTAATTCTGGTATGTACCAATTTTTGAACTACTACTTTCATCAGAAAGTACTAATGAGTTTTCACACAATAAAGACAATAAAGACATTGGCTTCTATTGAGCCCATGACTATGTCCCTTGGAGGTATGAAATGCATGAGATACATTTATACTTTTAATTATGCACAATAAAGACTTATTTTTTTAACTTATATTATTGGCCCTGTGGATTCCTCTGAGTGCTGGATAGCCCTTTCTTCTCTAAAATGTCTTTTCTTTCTTTAAAACTCTTAAAAACCAAGATTCCTTAAGTGAAAAAAACCTTGAAAACGACTAATACAAAACTACAAAAGTAAAAGCTGTGCACATCCATTGACGTCAATAGGAATTTTTGCTATTGGACTTTTTTTAAACCTTTCAGATTTTTAAAAGGTTTTGGATTTTTTTTCCATGAGTACTTTTCTGAAGTCAATGGGAGTTGTGCAATAGATCTTTTTTTAGCCTTTCAGATTTTTTTTAGAGGTTTTAGGATTTATAAACACATTGTTTTTTCCGTTTCTACTTTTTTTAAACTGTCATGGCATTTTCATGGTTTTAGAGAAAAAGAGTTTAAAAAAACCTCAAAAACCACTAAAATTTGAACTTTCATAAACAGGACTAGGATTTGATCTGTGTTATTAGTCCACTAAATATATTATTAAGGGTTTGGTAATTGGAGGAATCTCTAATTTTGTATTTGGAAAATAATAATACACTAATGGGACCTGTTATACAAAATGCTAAGGACCTGGGCCATTCTGGTTGCTGTATCAGCTTGTCGCTTTGATGTAATCTGAAATGATTTCTCTAGCCTACCCTCTCTACTTGTACTAGCTCTATGATGTATGAGTTGATTCTACAGTCTGACAGGTACCTCTTTCCTGCCCCTCTCCCATTGTTACTGTTTCTGTAGTTATAATTCCACTGTTCAGTTTCTCATTTTCTGGGCCTTCTAATATAAATAAACTTTAAAAAATAAATACTCAGGGTGCTTTTCTAAGCACATTTGCAATTTACATA
The DNA here is from genome assembly GCA_024363595.1 of Xenopus borealis. Lineage (NCBI taxonomy): Eukaryota > Metazoa > Chordata > Amphibia > Anura > Pipidae > Xenopus > Xenopus borealis. The sequence continues at coordinate 94,047,579 of CM044436.1, forward strand.
ATTATTTTTATTTTCTTAGTTAAGTTTTTATTAGGTGCTAATATAATTAATTGTGCAACAGCATCACCTCATGTGTCATTTCCAGTTACTGTACAACAGGAGAGACAGGGAGAGATATAAGTTCAAAAAGAAAACAGATAACTGTTGTGATGTTGCTCTGTTTAGGAATAAGATCAGGAGCCTAAGAAGATCTTTCTTAATGAGCAAAGCAATATCAGAAAAGTTTTCGGTTTTCCTTCTGCACTTATCTCTGTCCTATCTCTCTGATCATATACTTAAATAAATTTTTCAGTATAAAGATAAAAACTGGGTGAATAGCTAAGCTGTGCAAAATAAAAAGTTTTCAATATAGGTACCAGAAATGTAATGTATAAAGGCTGGATGTCTAACATAATAGCCAGAAGGCTACTTTCTGCTTTGCAGCTCTCTTGGTTTCCATTGACTCAATCCAGTTTTTATAGATTCCATTTTTGGTTAACTAACTACGACTTAACTCATTTATCTCATTTATCCCACTTAGCACAGAATATTGTGTCACAGCATCCCATCCAATTAAAGAGTTCACCATTGAAAACAATGGAGCTTTGGTATGCTAATGAAAAGGTTAAATGCATTAAATGAGTTAAGATAACTTTAGATAACACAGTTTCTTCAATTAATGCTGAGTCACGACGCATTTAACTTACAAATCCAAGTGACTCTATCTGTATGTTAGAATTATTTTGTATTTTGCACAGCCTATCTATTTTTGTTTTTACACTGAACTGTTCCTTTAAGGGGATGACCAGCAGGTTGTTAAAAAATTATTAATATTTCAAGTTGATTAAAACTGAAATAGCTCTAACATGCTTAGAAAAGTACCTGTTATTTTTGTATTTACTGTTTATTTACTAATCCTTTAATATTGAGACTGGGAAATGTGGATGGTAGAGTCCTGTATCGGGTCAGGTACCTGTGGAATACACACAAAGTGGTCGTGTTTTGGGCAAAAAGTCCACAATTCCCTGGCTTTATGGTCAGTCCGTGATTAACCCAGCTGGGTACCTGACAAAGGTGTGAGCTTGATCCCTCCCACTCTGCCTTGTGGTTCTGACAGTTCTTTTCTATGAAGATTCAGTGCTGGAGTGACGTAACCAGTTTTGTTTGTCCCCCGGGTCAGAAGGTTAGTTGGCCAATTGTGAGTCGGGTAGTGGATCATTGGGGGAAAACTGTGGGTTGCGGGTCACGAGGAGTGGGTATGGGTTGAGTACGGGTATCAGAAAATAGAACCATGCAGGAAAGTAATAGAATAGAGGGCACTTATATTAAAATCCAAAGAAATACAATCCAAAGCCAACCAGGTAGCAATTAGTAGAGCTGGAGTAGAAAAGGCTCAGTGCCTGGTGCAAGGACTATATAAATAAATGTGAGGTAGGTCATCTAAGGGGGCAGAGTTCAGTAGTATACTTGTACCCATCAATGTGTTAGCATTTTCCTTTACTTTCAGCTGCCAGTGTTTGATCACAACATGATTCCTCTGTAGAGATACTTTATAAAACTGTCTCATTTAATAAGGCCACGTGGTAATTCTTATATTATTTAAAATACTCCCTCTTCCTACTTTCAGCCTCTTACCACCCATTGTCCATTGGGTAAGAGATATAAACAGGCATCCTCATCTCATAATTCTTGAAGGTCAGGGTTAATTGATGAAGCCATAAACTCAGCTTTTATATAAAGAACAAAGGTTTTCCATTTGTTTGTTTTTGAGAACAGTATGACAGAATGCAATGAAACTTGGACCATTCTCTCAATAAGGAGGTAACCAAGTACTTTTAGCTTAGAGACTATTGGGACTACATGCGGGGACTTAAGTACAGGATGTAGATGGGGCCTGATGAGACCCTCTTTTATAAGTAATTTCAAAATATGTTGGTAAAGCAGGACAACCTCTGGATATTTCAACATCTAGTTATGACACAGACTCCATGTGCAATGACCATTATTTTTTTGAGTACATATCTGATTTATAAAAATTTACTATATGTCATTCACTGGGACACTGAATGCAAAAATATTCTCAAAATCTGGTAGGAGGTTGAAAACTAATTTTTGGTCAGAAAACATTGGTCCTTTGCCTACAACAGCCTACCATTCTGTCAGACCAATCAGAACATGGGACATCTGACCAATGAGATTAAATAATTCCATAATTCCAGAGCAGCCATTGTTGCAAAAGAGCAACCATACTTGGCTATGCAATCTATTAACCTGCAAACATGAGGTCACGGTCAGCACCCAAGCGAGAACAGATGCCAAGCACCCTGGTCTCAGCTCGTGCTTCACCAGTGAGACCGCCTTTGGCCTCGGGAGGAGCCCTCAGAAACTCAGATGCCACCTGGACTCAACGAGAGGTGCATGGCAAAAGTTCTGGCTAGCAAGGGGCACAACGGTTAGCAAAGTCCTTGGACAGAAGGTCACTGGACAGGACGGAGGCAGATAACATAGTCAGATCAGGCTGGGTCAGGACAGGCTGAACACAGACAGAGTCAGACAAGCCAAGGTCAAAACCAGGAAGACTAGCAGCGGGATCAGGCAGGATTGGAGTCAGATAACAGGCAAGGGTCAAACCAGGAGATTAGATCAGAATGGTCAGGCATGCAGGGTCAGATTACAGAATGTAGAATAATTGGGTCACAAGCCAAGGTCAGGAACACAGAAGTCAGGAGTATACAAGAGTACTTAAATAGCACAAAGCTCAGAAGCACCAGGAACAAGATCCTGTAACGGGCAATGAATTTGCAGCAAAGTCCCTTTAAATACCATCATCACGCCAGTGCGGCTGCACCTTTAAAGGAACCCGGAAGTGTGCACATCGCACCTAGGAGAAGCCGGTGCTGGCTGCGAAAGAAGATGCGGCGGGCATCCCTGCCGTCCCCCCACTGGGCCACCAGGGTAGGTTTCTTACACATGACTTGTTTCAGCCAATGTGGGGTAAAGGCCCTCCTACATAGATTTTCAATTCTATTGCATTAGAGAATTGCTCAGCAGTGGAAAGGTTTTTTTACATTTTTAAAAAATTTTTTTTAAATGTAACCTCAATGTTTCTGGCCAACACCAGGTTCCTCAGCTAAATATATGTGTACGTATTTACTGTACATATCAATTCTTTCCAATCTCCGTTGCGCATTTCACCCATTCAGACATTTTCATGTTGGCTTTACACATCCAAAATAATTTGTCTTAGCTAAATATATATATCAGTTCAATTTGCAGGGATAATAATACAGAATAGAAATTCCTGAGCACCAATTAGTGTACTAATTTTATTTGTACCATTCTGAATCCAATTAAATATTAAACTTTTCAGCTTTTGTCTTGTTAATAATAAAACTCAATAAATCAAAACTTGAAACAGTTGCTCATATGATTAAAAAAAAAATGTTAAAGCATAACATGTTTAAATAGAATAAATTACTGAAAGCCATTGCAGGTGTCTGGTATCAACTAACCTTCATAAGTTTGAGGTAGTGGGGGTGTTGGAGTAGGATTACATATTTGTTTGCAAAGGAGGATCATCATTGCTGTTGAGGTGCGGATCAAAGATATATCTGTGTATTAATTATTAGCAAATTTCTTCTTCTTTCCCTCTTTCATGTTTATCCATTTTATGCAAGTGGAACCATTTTCACATTCTAATAGAGACATAAGTGCAAAATAAGCTGAAAAGGATTTAATTCCCTTAAATTTCCATACATACTTGTGGCCTCTAGAGACCAGCTTAGTCTGAATACCTTATAAAAAATTTAGCCTCTGAATTATTCATTCCCATAGAGGCAGTTTCCGTTTTTAAATGTAAAACAATGGGAATGACCCGCATGGACCTTTCAGCTGGATACCTGGATTATAAAGGAAAGAGCTATAATATGATCAACTGAAATAGCATTCTTTTGGGATCATGCTGTCAGATGCATCAATGGTGTTTGGCAAAGAAATACATTCCATGTGGATTATTCAGCATTGCTAGAAATCCTATTGAGTGTCATGCAGTTTACATTACACACACACATAGGTAGTCAAGCTGAATAGCCCAAATGCCACATATATTGACATCTGTAAGCATAGGCCTTCCCAGTTTATAACAATACATGATGAGATGTATTGTAGGTATAGCAGCAGCATACATGGATCAAAATGCATGTCATGCTGCACTCACAAGGAAAAAGGCTCTTAAGGGTGTCACTGAGGGCATACCACCTCTTAATTAAATGGCCTATCCATCACCCATTGTCTGACCTATCACCCATCATCTGACCTTACATAAGGTGCAAAGCCAGGGAGCACCAGCTTTTATAAAGTACCATACAATAACTATTCATAATCATGTATTCAACCATTTTATAGACCCTGGTTTGAAATGCCACCAATCAGCTTTTCTGGTAATGATTTTCTTCTACTGATTACTGTTGATAAGCTCTGGTATTCCCTGTCCCATAGACCTCACTTAGATTTATGCTTGTTCATTGTTAACAGAGCCGCTACGCAGCTGACTGCTACAAGGCAACATTGATTTTCCTTCCTCAAGGAAAAAAAAAATGAGTGGCTTCATTCACCGTGAAAACAGGTGACAGATGGTCATTGATCAGTATAATATAAAACTCTCTTTTATGTGGTGGAAAATGGAAATCGGGTGGGGGTGCGTACAGTAGGTTCTTCATTAACACTTACCTGTCTGTATTTTTCCCCAACCACATCACTGCCCATACATATGATATCTACCTGCACCTTAATTGTTTGGGGATTTACCCAAATGTCAGTGCCAATGGTTTTCTCAAGGGAAGAGGCAGTGACACTCAGGGGCACATTTATTAAGGGTCAAAGTGAAAATTTGAATTAAAAAAATTAAAATGAAAAAGATTTGTATACATTTTTGGCTACTTCGACTATATATTATCAAATCTCTATGACTAGTCTCGTTAAAAAAAAAATCGATTTCTACATTTCGCCACCATAAAGCTGCCGAATTGCTATTTTTATGGGGACCTGATGGAACCTTTAAAGAGATACTAACACCTGAAATTAAACTCTATTATAATA
>CM044436.1:94055301-94069333 GCA_024363595.1 Xenopus borealis
AAAGAATGTATTTAGCTCTGATGAGTTATTATACAGTTTAGAGCATAAGACATGATTAGCGTTATATAATCAAAGGTTCAAAGTTTGCACCAGCTGGCAGGCTTCTAATCTGATTTGCTGCTATGGGACACCAGGGCAAACTTTGTACCTTTAATTCTATTCACTACACTAGACCAATTAAACGTTATGGAATTACATGGAAGATAAATAAAAGGAGAAAGTCATAATAATAATGATATTAGTTCCTAAGATTACTATACTGATGCCTTGACCTCTGTTAGTAGTTAGAGATGCCTGATAATCCTATAAAAACTGCAGACGTATATATATTATGGCATTGCATCCGAGTTGATCAATGGTAATACCTGTTAATACCTGCTAATACCCTTTTTATGATTTTAGATGGATTTAGCCGTAACAAGAGCAGATGGGCAGCCAAAAAATGTATGGTACCCCTTTAAAACTGGATACCTGTATGATACATACTGTATGTTGCCTGATCTACTGTTAAGTAAACAGGTCACATACAGTACATGCTACAAATTACATTGATTCTAAGCAACCATCTTTTAATTAATTAAATTAGCAACTATTTAAGAGCACAGCAAATGCGTTTATCAGTGCTCTGTTTGAAGGCATAATTTAATGAGCCTGGCAGTGCTAAATCCTCTGTTATCATTCAAGAGAACAGCCCAGGAAAAGAAAGACTTTTCTGATCACTGGCAAAGTTTTAATTTAATGCCTTTAAAAGTATACCCATAACTATTGCTCAGTCTGCAATAATCTGTTTAGATGAACACCATAAAGAGGGGTAGAAATACTGTAGCTGCAGTCGGCACCATGCATCAAATGAAACTGCTATTTAGGCTTAAATGTCTGGATGTTTTATAATCTATTTGTAAAATAAGTCCCCTATAACAGGGGACTGTTATCTGCTATTTAATGGTGTACTGTTATAATTTATATTTGATGTAAATTTGTATTTGCATATTTCTGTGTTTACTGTGGCCAAATGTATATTCCAGTGGAACTTAAAGAGCAGTTGTGTTTAATTATTTTCAAGCCATAGGCTAGTTGGGGTAGGCAGGACTTTATCCTTGAAAATTCCAAAAGATAGCAGGGCTCCATGATTAAGTGCCCTGGTTGGTACGAAACGCGTAGGGCAGAGATGCAAGTATATGTTTTTAATTTTCACTAATAAAGATACTGCATATATATATATATATATATATATTTTTTTTTTACTAGAACATTTTGGTCCTGTGGATCCATTTGAATGCTGAACAGCCCCGCTTTGTTTTCAAATTTTCTGGGATGCCTCTCCCTAAAGCAGGCGTCTAGGGCTGGTGCACCCAGACCACAACTACTACTTGGTGAACTATCTACAATTTATTCTTTTTCCATAGCAAATGAAATCTTCATTGCTGTCCATGTTGTACTTTCAGTGGCAGCAATCACATATTTTGTTGCAGCTTCTGAGCTGCGCAGGAGTAGGAGGATATAAACCATCCAATGAAATTGCCCCCAGGTAGCAAGATATGAAACTGTAAACTGATACCAACAGATAATAGCCTCACAGAAAATGAGAAAGCAAACAGTGATGAACAAGCTATAACGCAAAAATAAAGCCTACTGACGTGAAATAAAAACCCTGAGGCTTTTGTTATTTATGTTTATTTTTATTTGCATTTTTACCAATTTTATCTCAGTTCAGATTTACATTTCCATGACTCATAAAACAAGAGGCTCCTCTCTAGAAGGGAAAAGAAACGTGCTATAAAAGTGACATTTTCAGGCACGATCGAAGGAACCAGCTGGGAGGCTTGTGTCTAGGAAACATTACTATGTAATGCATGAGCCTAGAGTTAGACAGCATGAGAACTAGTTAGTGAGTGTTCTAGGAAAGCTCACAGTAGATTGTGTAGCTCTTTACAGAGCTGTAAATGTAGTCTGCGGAATTTTCATTTTCTTGCTATGTGTTCCATGTGTTATTTATCAGCCTTGGTTCTGCATGCTGTGCCATTCATTTCTAGCAAAAGAAGCAGTAAAAAAATAAAATATGACCCATTACTTATAACAAATGAGACATTTTGCCCAGTTGCCTAGGGCAAGAGAGGCCTATATACCTTTTCTTCCTGCTGTACTTCTGGAATTGCCTGACAGAAACAGAGATGATGAGGTATGCTTTGCGGCACCCTTAAATCAACAGCTGTTCACCTACTCTTTAAATTCTTTCTTCATATTGAAAAGCAGAAATAACTGCAGATTCCTTTGGGCAGCTAACCATTTCAGCAGTGCTCTGTAGGAGTTGGAGGCCATAACAACTGTTAAACAGTAGCAATAAAAATCAGTACTTCCAAAAGCTTCTGGGGGTGGATATAAACAGGTTCTGGAAGGGTCCTGATGGATATAGTCTTTACATGTGTTTGAAATTGATCCCCTCCCAGGCATTTTTGAAGATAGGGGTGGACTTTACTGTAATGCCCAACAAGTGGTTGCATTTACAATGTGCATATTGCAGGGATCAGTGAATACCTTATCTTATGTGAACAAATCATCCAAAAAGAAACCCTGAATAATTATGCAGGTATGAGACCTGTTATCAATAAACTCAATAAAATATACCTTTTTATTGTTTTTAATTGCATGATCATTTTCCTGATATGGCTTCATCTGAATGGGACATGTAAACTCAATAAAATTTACGTTTTTTTTTGTTGTGGAGTTTTTGAGTGCATACTTCATCTAAATGGTGTCCAAAAACTTAAGTTACGTATCTATTAGCATTGGTGTCATAATGAGAAGGCCAACTAGCAGCATTGTCTCTGACCGGCATGAACTGCACAAGGATCTCACCCAGAGCAGGGAAATTCCACCTAAATACTTTGGCCAGAAACAAAGTATGTAAAAGTTTATAACAATTCAACACTTTTTGACACTTGTTGGTTTAACTTATTACACAATGTATGGGATATTATAGCAAGCCCCACCTACTGCTAGCCAATCTAATTAACTACCTGCACAGTTGCAAAAGTACCACCATAAGAAAGTAAAATGCTTAGAAAATGAACCTAATCAAGTCACTCTGATTTACAGATTGATGAATTGCTGTGATTCTCATCAGATTTTGTGTGTCAGAGATTTGTAGGATTATTTGCAACAACATGAAAGGGTCAGGATCAAGACTTACTTCAGGTACATTATAGCTTGCATATTTTATCTTAACTTGTGTTTGTATCTGTTAAACTCTAGGTCCACCATGAAAAAAAAATCTGTATTTCAAAACCCTTCTCTTTTTTAGCCTTTGTTGCTCCCAAAAGACACAATCTAGGTACAGTAGCTTGACTTGGTTCACATTTCTATATCTCGTGTCTGCCTTAATTGTATGATACTTCTTTATTAGTAGGACATTTAACTATATGGAGACATTTCACAAACAACTACAAGTTCTACCACTGTAGTACCTTATCAGCAGTTTAATGCTTTAAGAGAAAATTTTAAACTATCTAATATCTTTTCCTGTGGTATTAAGTGCAGGGATCTCAGTATTGTTTATTCTTCATGCAGTGGGTATTGCTGGAATCCCATACATACACTTATAGAGACATGACAACACAATTTTCCATCTGACCAAGCTCTGTTGTAGCAATGATCAGTCTGGTAGAGATCAGTTTGCCACAGGATTGACAGATATTTATAATTAAATTTATAATTAAATAAATTAATCTATAGAAAAATATATATCCACCCATAAAATATAAATACAAATATGTTATATTACCATGAAAAATTAATACTGTTTACATATGCAGGTTACAACTTACTGCAGAAAATGCACATGTATGAACTTTTGGAAACAAAACATTCAGCTTTGTCAATCTATCTTCCTACTGTGTTTGTTAACATCAGTGTTCATTGTGAATTTCTGTATATCTATAAGAACAAGCGCATTTCAAAATATATAGAAAATTCAGCATTCTCAATGAAAGATGTACAATAATATAAAAAAGTGTGAGATTAGTAAGAGAATGTGCTATGTGAAATCATTTTGAAAATCTCAATTAGTGATGGGCGAATCTATCCCGTTTCGCAGAAAAAGTAGCGAATTTCCAGTGGAATTCGCGAATTGGCGAAAAATTAGTTAATCGAGTTGCGGCACTTTTTTGATGCACGTCATTTCGTTTCTGACGCCTCGCGTCGTTTACGATGCGCGGCGCAAATGATGCGGCGTGCATCGTAAACGACGCGAGGCGTCAAAAACGACATGACGTGCGTCAAAAAAGTGCCGCAACTCGATTTCGACACATGTCGAGTCATTTTTGACACGCGACTCGTTCTTTTTACGCCAACGAATTTTTGGCAGGCAAATTTTCACTGGCATTTCGCAAATTTATTCGCCGGCGGCAAATTGCGGGAATTCGCCCGGAATTCGCGCCGGGCGAATAAATTAATCACTAATCTCAATGAGTAGCTTCCAAAATCACATTCTTAAAATGCAGTTATTTTTAAATATATTATTTTTATTAGCATTAAAGGAGAATTAAACTCTAAAAATACATATGGTAAGAAATTCCATATTTTATATACTGAACTTTCTGAACCAGCCTAAAGGTTCAGCATCTCTATAGTAGTAATGATCCAGGCCTTCAGAGTTGTTATAGGCGTTTCTTGGATTTTGTTAGGAGTGTGTGCTCAGTTGGCTCTGGACAGCTGTTGCGAAGCTAAGTTTAGTAGTTATCAAGCATTTTGTCTAACATAAAATCTGATTTTAATTGTGCTGGTTTCTTAGCTGCCATGTACCAATAATCTGAATTATTTACTAATCAGCCTTATATTGTCACATTCATTTTCTACAGTATATATTCAGTATCTTGTGTCAGTCCTGAGGATGGTTAGCTAAAGGGGAATTTTTAGAGGCACAGATCTTCACTGATATAAATTATGTTAATCTTTGTGTATTTTTAATATATTTCAGTATCAAGTATTTCTCTATAAAAAAGCACACAATGAAATATCTTTTTGTAATCCTTCCTCTTTAAATATATTATGTGGAACCTCTCAAGAGAGTCGTGCACTCAACATATCACTCATAAGGGCAGCAGCTTATATAGGAAGAGTGCTGATAATACTAATGTTAATGTTCTTGTGCTAATTACTAAAGGTACTGTAAGATATGAGTGCACAATATCATTTGTATTTCACCAGTATTAACTAGGTAGCTAGATAAGTAATTAGTTAATTAATTAAGGATAGTTAAAAGGAGGTGTGGAGCAACACTTCATGGCTGGCTGTGGCTGCTGCTGTTTTTCCTCTAGAGACCTCCTGGAGTGGAGGAGGGTGAGGGGCCACAGAAGGAGTGCTGGTGAGGGGCCACAGAAGGAGTGCTGGTGAGCAACAGGGAACCAGAGAGTGATCCCCTGAGTTGGAGAGAGAGCCAATGGTCTGGGAGAGGACCAGAGAAACTATTCCCAGGAGATCAGAGTGTCTCAAGTGTGTCCAGAGAGGATTCTGGGATTTGTGGTCCAAGTGAAATCCAGTGAGGGCCAAACTCAAAGAGAGTAAAGTGAACACCAGTAATGGTTAGGATCGGTTCTAATTTCCGTTAAACACTTATGTGATTCCCCATGTGAAGCCAGTGGGCTGAAGAATTGTGTTCAGTTGCAAATAAATGCCAGTAAAGCGGCAATTTAACCATAAAAGGCTGTGCCAGTGTCTGTTTCTGTGCTGAAATCTGTGCCAGGGCCTTGCGTTTCGCTACCAGAAGCTCACAGTACATTTACATATGGACCACAGGGCTTTTGCTAGTGAGGGAAAGCTGAAAAATAAGGAATCCATATTATTGATTTTTTTCAGGCATGGTTAAATAAATTGTTTCAGGCATGTGATGGTGCCCCCCTTGATGTTCTCTGACATTTGACCCGACAATGAATTACCTGCTTCTATATCTTTTAAATGACCATTCTAGTTTCACAGGAGCTGTGAAATGGTTAACGGCAATCATTTGCAGAAAGTGTTTCAAGATAACTAGATGGACAGCGACAAATATGTCTCATAGGGGGAGATTTCACAATGTGCCACAACTCCACGACTGGTAAGAAGATTTTTTTTTAAAATAAATATAAAAGATAGACAGCAGGATGCATTTGTGCTGTTCCAAAAAAACTAAACAAAAGAAAAAAACTCAACAATATATTATTTTCATAAAAACAAAATATTTTCTGAAAGGCCTCTTATTAATGAATAATTTCCCATACAAATGCTATAGCTACAAAAAAATCAGATATCATCTGTATTAATTTGAAGTGCTGTAACTGATAAATAATTTCTAAATAAAACACAAGTGTTTCAGGATTGTCCAGTGAAGCTTCATATATGCGGCTAGCAGCAGAAAAATACATTTTGTGAGTTGCTCCTAAGCTGTCAATTGACAGCCCAATGCATGTGCTGTGAATCAGTAGAAAAGATAGGTAACTACATTATACATTTTCTGAAGCCTATATCTTCACTGTTAAAAGGTCTGTGGTAGTGATGGGCAAATTTATTCGCCCGGGGCGAATTCCCGGCGGATTCCCGCGATTCGCCGCTGTTCGCGAAACGCCAGCAAAAATTCGCCGCCGAAAAATTTGTGCGTAGTTTTTGACGCGACGTGCCACGATTGACGCGCCGCGCGTCGGAAACGACGTGACGCGCGGCAAAAACGACGTGACGCGCTTCAAAAATGACGCGACGCGTCTCAAAAATGACGCGCGACTCGTTCGCGAACTTTTTCGCCAATTCGCAAATTTCTCGGGAAATTCGCGAATTTTTCGGCAAAGCGAAACGCGGGAGATTCGCCCATCACTAGTCTGTGGTGGACTTCAGAGGGTGAAGAATACAAAAACATAATGTGTAGCATTTCTAGTTTACTTCTTTGTAAAGCTTTCGTTCTCCTCCGAAAGGAATCGTTCAGTATAAAAATAAAAACTGGGTAAATAGGCTGTGCAAAATAAAAAATATTTTCAATATAGTTAGTTAGCCAAAAATGCAATGTATAAAGGATGGAGTGACTGGATGTCTAACATAATAGCCAGAACACTACTTCCTGCTTTTCAGCTCTCTTGGTTTCCACTGATTGGTTACCAATCATATGGTTTGCCGTGTGTCTTTGGATTTTCCTTGATCAACATGGTGAGCTTTACCAATTACATGGGTCAAATGATGACTCACTTTAGCTGAGGTTTCTGGTCATTGGTCAAACCACAGTGCATGTGAGAGTAAATATTGTGACCTCCATGTGTATATGAAAGAGTCAGTATAGGACAAGTAAGTAGTCTATTGTCATTCTTGAGAGAAAACTGATTTAAATCCAAGCTCACAGCCCACATTTATAACCATCAAAATGCATTTCATTTCACAGAGAAAGGTACAATGCTTTGTATTCAAGGACCTGCATCATGCTGGTGTATGTATTTGTTTGTCTGTTTTATCTTGGTTTTCAATATTTAGCACAGCGTGAAGTGGTGGGCCAACTATAAAGCAAGTTCCCTCATGCTCCTTGGATAATTCTTTCATCTTAATACTAGGATGTCAAAGACATGTTTGATATTCCCTTTTTAATAAAGTATGCGCAGCTCTGAATGGATAAGGGAGATAGCATGTATGATGCATATCTGCAAATATATTTCTAAATTCTTCCAGATGATGGCAGTTTTTAAAGGAAAAATGGAACTAAACAATACACTATGGTGTGAAAATTTACGGGAGAACATTTAACGGTGAATGTGGAAAACAACAAAAATTACCTCTCGTGGTTCCATATGTTAATTGTAAAAAGGATATTTCAGGTTTCTGTAGTTGACTCCCTCTGCCGGCTTGAGAAATGTCTGTTCTCCCTCAGACTTGTAGCAGAATCCCAATAATGTTGAAGAAAAAACTAGCGCTCACTAGCACGGGGTTAAACAAAAAATTAAAAAAGAGAAATAATTCCAATAGTGTGCAGTGTTTTTCAATTATGTTGGTAAACCACTCCGGTACACTAGTGAGTTTGCAGTATTGCTTAAACAGGTGCCGCCTTAATTTCACTTATTGGATCTGTGAGCCCCTTATTACAATACTCCCAAACGTGCAGTGCATTAAATGGTGGGGTACTCACAAACGTTTAGGAAAGAATGTGCATTGAAGGGGATATTTAGCAGAAGGCTCTCTATGCAGCTCTGATTTTCACAGCTCAATAATAACACACTGACATAGTGTAAAACTGTTACTTTTTAGTTACCAAATAAAGGTTAAAATTAAACTCACAATAGCTCTGTTAAAACTCACATATAAATGTCTTTAAGTCACCGCCTTGCAACTTCCCAGGTTCTCGGAGAAGTAAAGATGGTAGTTGCTCGGGTCTTGACTGCCACGTGTAACCCTAGGTGCCTGCGGATAGGGTTGCCACCTGGCCGGTATTTTTGATTTAAAACAAATATATAGGAAGGCCGGTATTTTTTTCTAGAAAAGGTGGCAACCCTTCCTGCGGATGACATCACTGCCTGACGCTTTTCGTCTAATACTTCCTCAAAGGCTTCAAAGACTCTATTGCACGTCTTTTTACGGAGACGGTTGTTCTGGCAACGTGTCTTCTTTCTGCTTCCTGCACCCTTTGTTTGTACGTCACCGTGGTACCCTTGGGCAATATCTCTCCATAGCAGGCCTTTTAATTACTTCCTATGTTAATTCTATTTGCGTTACCATAGCAACCCGATATAGCTCATATTTTATGTGACAAAACATGTAAAAAGCTTGTTTTCATATAAGATTGCTTGCATTTGAATTTTCAAAATGTGATTCCTATTTAATGCAAAGGAGGGGACATATTTTGTTCCATGCACCATTGCTCTTAGGAGAATTAGGTCAATAACACCGCAGTCTAAAAGGATTTCAAAACTTAAATTACTGAACAGGCCAGTATTACATCCCTCAAGATCATGTTCAAGTTGCTCATAGTACAAGTTGATCCAGGGACTAGTCCGATGCCATCTTGGAGTCAGGAAGGAGTTTTTTTCCCCCCTCTGAGTTTTGATGGCATTTTAGCAAGTGAGGGAATACAGGGTTACTATGAGATAGCTCATAGTACAAGTTGATCCAGGGACTAGTCCGATTGCCATTTTGGAGTCAGGAAGGAATTTTTCCCCCTTTGAGGTAATTTGTAGTGGCTTCAAATGGGGTTTTTGCCTTCCTCTGGATCAACTAAAAGTTAGGCAGGTTAAAAAAAGTTAAAAGGTTGAAATTAATGGACATGTGTTTTTTTCAAGCAAACTTACTATTATTAACATGTATTTATATAGTGCCAACATATTTCATAGTGCTGGCTATGTTACTACTACTGACACACACACACACACACACACTTAAAAAACGGCACTTGCCTCCCCAAAAACGATCACAGCCGGGTGCTGACCAAAAATCAATATACAAGTAATAAATAATGAAAGCACTCACGGCAGCCTCATGACAGTTCCCTGTGAACCGAAACGCGTAGATTTTTTTCTAATATAATATCTTTGTCTACAAATTCTGTGAGTGCTTTCATTATATATATATATATATATATATATATATATATATATATATATATATATATATATATATATATACCTACAGTGCACATTATAAAAAGTTCATTTACCTTGGTGCCTGAGCTAAGATAAAACTTTTCATTTTTGTATTATTACTTTGTAATATCCATTTTTTTGGAATTAAATATAAACCTTGGGTCTTTGAGCAACATATTAAAATATATAATATACCATGCTGGGCTCTAAACGTCGCTATTATGTTGCCCTGAAAGTGAAAAACAAGGCAATTTTAAGTGTTTTCGGAGTGCTACCCATCTTGCTTTGCAGGCACACTATATTACCAAGACTATGTGGGCATCCACATATCCAACATGTCGTTCCAAAAACAAGAGTATTGATATTAAGTTGATACTCTTTGCTGCTGAAACATGCTTTGCTCTCTAGTCTTATGGGAAGGCTTTCCAATAGATGTTGGAGCATTGTCTATTCACAGTTTGATGTTGTGGGATCAAGCTTAACTCACATTGGTATTCCAGTTTGTCCCAACAGTTGGGTTGTCCACAACAATTGGGTTGGGTCCAGGGCTCGGTGTCTTGTGCAATGGGTTATTACCCTGTTGAAGTAAGAAAGGGCTGTTCCCAAATTGTTGCCAAAAGTGGCATTGTCAAGAATGTCATTGTATGATGGGACCTGTGTTGATAATCAGTGTGGCTTAAATAGTCAATTCCATTAAAATGTGCACCCACATACAGCACTTGTGTGTATTGTATATAAATTATATACATATGATATACAGAGTGTTTGTATAAAACATTCTTTATTTTTCTAAAATAAAATGTATGTACTGTAATTTCTCATACTGCCAGCCTTAAACCTTATGCTGGCCATAGACGCAACGATCTTGGGTGACGTATGACGATCGTTCCGATGACGATCGTTCGTACAAATGCACCGACCTACAACTAACCTAAAGATTTTCATCGTTGGATTTAAGTTGATATTTCTTGTGCAATCTCTTCAAATGTGTGTTGCCTCCTAGTTGCTCATGCAGAACCTGCAGCATTTGGTTCCCCGGGCCACTTTCTTTGCTGGACACAGTGCCCAGAATTTTTTCTAATATCCCAATATTATATCCCAATTATGTGAGACACAACACCTGCCATTTTTTTTTCTAATACCATAAGACTATATTTGAAATATGTGATATATTCATGAAACAAAACACATGTAACGTGAGAGTATGAGAAATAAACATTTTTATTCTTCAAATTTGTTTTGAGTTTCAAGTATGTTTCAGCATTTCATATAGAGTTAAGTTATGTAGTAACATATTTGGGGGGAAAAGGGGTTTGATCTAATTTTTACACGAACGTTCGTTGTGAACGTTCCTATACGTTCAGCCTACGTACTTCTATCGGTGGCCATGGATATTGTCATGTGCTTCTGTCAGAGGTTTCATGGATATCGTCAGATCATCACTACACGCAGAGATACGTTCGGCAAGCGACAGAAATTTTCGACCAATCGCCATAGTACGACAAATGTCGGAGCACTCCACATATGGTCCGAAAGTCGTATGATAGTCGTACGAATCCTCGATTCGTACGATCTGATCGTTGCGTCTATGACCATCTTTACTTTCTAAAGATGTTTTAGAACTTGGGGGGAAAAAAGGAAAAATCCCTCTGTGTGGAATGAAATAAGAAAAACATTATAAATTCCTGTTTAACGATGAATGCTTGCTGGGTAAGATTACTGTTTGAAGAAGGGATTCAAGGTGTGTTTGGATTGTTAAGGGAGAAGGCTATTTGTATGCAGAAACCACTGAATTGGAAATCTTTTTATTTGCCTTTTGAATGAGAAGAGATGTGTGAAATGGTTTGTGCAAGGTAAAAAGATTTGGTAAACAAGGATTTTTCAAGGATATTGTTTCAAACACCTTGTTTGAACAGGAGGCTTAAGAAACCAGACCTCTGTGTGCAGTGGGAATCTGTTGATTGCAAAAGAGATTGGAGGAATATTAAAAAAAAGAATTTGTTTTATGGAGTCCGTATCCATTCACTGCAGGATATTCAGACGAGGAAAGGATTTTATAATGTGTTATTATTTTTGAGGAGGTGAAAGTGTCTTGCAGGAGCATGTCCAGAAATGGCTTGCAAAACACAAACAAAACAGTACATAACTGCTTTTTAAAAGGAGTGGTTTACTTTTTAGATACACTTTTTGTACGAATGGCTAATTCTAAGAAACTTTTCAATTGGACTTAATTCTGTCTTCTTTTTTTTTATAGTCTTTGTTCTGACTCTTTCCTTCTTTTAAACGGGGTCACGGACACCATCTAAAAACAAATTCTCTGCAAGGCTACACATCTAATGTTAATGAAACCTTTTATCCCTCATCTTTTTATTCCGGCCCTCTCCTATTCATATTCCAATCACATAAAATTTAATGCCTGGTTGCTAGATTCATTTGGACCCTAGCAACCAGACTGCTGAAATTGTAAATCCGTGGAGCTATTGAATAACACAAAAACCACAAATAATAAAAAATGACGACTAACTGCAAATTGTCTCAGAATATCACTCTCTACATAATACTAAAAGTAAATTTAAAGGGGAACAACCCCTGTGAAGCATTTGAAATTTTTTTGACCCAATTCCCACCCAGTACAGATATTAAATCAGGATATTAAATTTATAAAACATTACTAGGGTCACTGCATCTACAACACAAATCTTCTTTGCCGATTTCTGTACTGTGCATCTGCCTAGCATCAGTGCAGAGAATCAATGGGCAGTGCCTAATAAATTGTACTTTGCTACCTTTCATTCCCCTTGAATTACATTAACTATTTAGCTTTTATCATATCTCTCTCTCTCTCTCTCTCTCTCTCTCTCTCATATATATACCCTGTCTTTGTTTCTGCTTTTTTTTTTTTTCAAACACAGGACAATATAAAAATCGTTAATAGAATTACAGGGTATTCTAATTAGTTCCTATTGTTCTGAAAGCGTGTGGGTGTGAAACAAAGAGAAAAAAGTTACTGTCCCTGGAATCTTAATTAGAGGGGCCAAATATCACAGAATAAGGGAACATTAGGTAACACCAAAATGCATAAATGACACACAAGTTTTAGCTAATTCCTAGTGTATTGTCATTCAACAGCAGCTGGATGCCACAGGTTGCCTACTGCTGGCTTGAATAAAGAGACACACAATTATTTTAATGAGGGACATCAAGTTTTACTTTACAAGAAAGTAGCAAAGGGTCTACACTTTTTTTTCTGTGCTGTTGCATTTCCGCATATTATGTGTGATGTGCTGCATATAAATTGTACAGACAGAAGTGTGATGTGCATAATAATTTGCAAAAAAAGAAGAAAAAAAAGCTGAAGATGAAAAATACAACACAGGAGTATAAAAAGCAGAAAATGAATGGTAGATTATTCAGTTCTCCTTGTGAATGCGCCTCAGGGGATCAGGAATGACTCAATGTAATAAATTGTTTTATTTTCCTATTTTTTTCTTTCCTGAATGCCTCTTAATATTACAGACAAACACAACCCTTTATTATAGATGATATGACTGGTAATGTTTTCTGTATTATTCCTGAGCCTGTAACTATCTTACCAAAAGGAGAGCCTTTGGATTGGGCTTCAAATTATTCTGCACAATAAAGTACAGGAAGAGCTGACATTTTTGAGACTGATATTATGGTCACACACTGCCCCCTTGTGGCTTTATTCATTATCAGGAGTAAGAGCTGAAACTCCCTTCAAAGTTTAGGATACATACTAGCTATTATGTTTGGTGTTGTTCAATATCCTGATCTGTTGATTAGGCACTTACCATATCCTGTATATTTACTCCACAGATTGCTCTGGGCACAATCTTTTACAACAGATTTTGCATAATGCACTTGGTGAATACACCCAGGCAAAATGTTTCAGCACCATAGGTGTTGTTTTACTGTCTGGGTAGAGGACTTTATATTTCTTTTTTTGAGACATACCATGGTCCTTTAGCAGGGAATATCTGTTCTCCAAAGATGCCTCAGTAGCTGCCCGTCTTCTTTTCTGCTGATTCACTGCACATGCTCTGTGCTGCTGTCACTTACTGAGCTTAGGGACTGATGCACAGTATAATGAGCCCATTCAATATAAATGCCACAAAATAAGGCTGATTATTACGTTAAGATAAATGGTACATGGTAGCACATAAAACAGCACAATTAGCACCAGAATTTAATAATCAGCCCTGTAGCACCAGCTTATATTACATGTCAACCTCATTTTCGTCTTGTTAATTTGCGATGACCCCTAAGCTTAGCTTCTCAACAGCTTTCCAGAGCCCACTGAGCATGTGCTTGTTGGCTTTCGTTCTGCTTTAAGAACAGTGAAGTATATTTTGTGTATTTGCATTAATGAAACCTTATAGAAAAAGGCAGGCACTTGCATAGACCAATCTTCCAGGCAGGCTTAGTCAAATCAT
>CM044436.1:94070814-94106049 GCA_024363595.1 Xenopus borealis
GATATGAAACACATAAGGCTGTATTCTTTGTGCACAGAAATAAACTACTTTGATGATTTGACTAAGCCTGCCTTTTTCTATATGATAATCCGCTCCCTAAGCTGAGGGTTCAGGGCGGTGCACCTGAACCTCTTCTCACAACTGGGGAGTTCTACTAATATACCTGAGAATATTATACCCTGTCTAACTGCTATCAACACGAGTGTATATATTATATTTCATTAATAAAACCTTACAGTGCATGTGCAACTGCCATCATGTTGACGTTGTAAAATAAATAACAGCTAAGCATAACTAACTACTGTAGATAAGTGATTTTAAAAATATTTATGTTCTTTAAGGCAATACAGACCATTGTTTTCATTCCATCACCTCAAAGTAATATGACAACATTTTACCACCACCAATGTCTGATCAAAAGAATGTGCCCTGCCTAGTGTCACATTACAAGGTATTATTATAGGTACAACAGCAGGTATTGCGTGGTGCCGTTAACATTAGATAATACAAAGAAAACATGGTTTATCCTTGAATTCTTTCCCGTATCACGTTTTGACTCATCTGGAGGATAGTCCCTTGTGAGCTGATGAATCTCTGTAAAAATAGTTAAGGTCAATAGAAACAAACCTCCAGGGACCCTTTGAAATAGAGGAATAAGGAAAGAACAAGATCCCTTTGCCTTTTAATAAGGAAAAAAAATTTTTAAATTTAAAATGTTCCTTCAAAGGCAGCTTAGTTTTCTTTTTTTCAGTGTAAGAATAATATAATGGGTTCAGTAGCTTATTTTAAGGGTAAAAACTAGGGATGAGCAAATCTTTTTGCCAGGTATGGATTCATGGCGACATTTGCTTTTTCAAAATAATTTTTGCACTAGAATTTTTTGTGTTTTTGCAAAAAAACTCATAAGACTTCAATGCATTTAGCACAAGAAAAAAACATGTCCATTGACTTAAAGGGATACTGTCATGGGAAAACATGTTTTTTTTCAAAGCTTATCCACTAATAGTGCTGCTCCAGCAGAATTCTCTGCTGAAATCCATTCCTTAAAAGAGTAAACAGATTTTTTTTTTTATATTTAGTGAAATCTGACATGGGGGTAGATAGATTGTCAGTTTCCCAGCTACCCCCAGGCATATGGCTCTTATACACTTCAGCTTAACAACAGAACAATCGGAAGGTAACCAGATACCAGCTCCATAACACAAGATAGCATACCCCTAAACTGAGAGGTTGTGTTGAGAGTGTGCTGCTGCAGTGGGAAGTTTACCCAGGTCCCTTGAGGATCTGGGGGTTGGTTTTCAGAACATCAGGGTAAAACCTGGAGAGTTTTTGTTATTTTCTTTAAGTTTTATGTTATGCATTTTTTATTAAACTGAGGATAAAAGCCTGATCAAGCTTCTAAGATTCAGGAGCCTAAAGCCAGCAGGCCCATGACTCAGCTGGGTGCAAGGAAGAGTGCAGAGCAGACTGGACAGAGAAGCTTTCTGCATGGGAAAATTAAAGTAATGTCAGCCATGTGCGGCCTGAGTTCAAAGGTACCAGAAGTTTACCTGCTACAGGCATTAAGCAGCCCCAGGCCCGACTGGAAGTCTTGCAATTCCCCAGTGATGTTCCCCAGTGGCACTGAAGGTTAATGCAGGGCAACACAGAGAGAGAGCAGGGTGTTAGAGCTGTGGGAGAGGAGATTGCTGCACCTGAGACAAGCAGCCAGGTATGATTGGCGAAAGGTGCAGCAGTGCAGAGAGTGAAGCTGTTGGGAGAATGGACTCTCCCTGGAACTATGACTTACCATTTGCTGATATGGCTGAGGGAGTGCTGGATGAACATGGAGAGTGGCAGGAGGATTGCTGGAGTATGGCAAGGACATGTATGTCTGTGCAGGGGTATTCTACTGACATGACTGGTGTGCCCTGTGATTTACCAACCATATTACAGGAGGAGGGGGGGGGTTCCCACTGAGACTGTGACTGATACTGTAACTGCTGAAGTGCTGGTGTCCAAGGGCAGTGAAGTACCCTGTGTATTAAATAAATGGCTGTATGGCATGAGGAATCCTTCGCCTATTTTTCTGCCTGTGACATCATCCAGCCCAGTTACAGGCTGGAGAGTGATCTGATTGGCTGGGCACCCCAGTGCATCCTGGGGAGAGAGGGTGTGCCTGACTTTGGAGCCAAAAGTACAGTGTCATCAGGAGAGCTCAAGAGAGCCAGTATGAGTAGCTGTAAGACTGTCAAGTACAGAGAAGCTGTTAACTCTGTGGAATCTGTGGAGATACAGATTGAGCCCAGCCTGTCCCCTGCCAAGCTGCTATAAACTCAGAAGGAGAAAGGTGTCATTGTTGGAATTGATCCTGTTGCAGAGCTGCCTGTAACCTCCAGCGTGTCTGTCTCCGAGAGCACCCGGTGAGTGAGCCACCCAAGGACAGATACAAGTGTGGGGCTACAAAGTGAAGACAGATCTTTTATATTTACCTGCTACATGGAAGCTGTTGCTAAATTCCAAAGGGAGATGTACTTTTGGGAAATGGTAGCGCTACCTGGGGAATAAGAGCTCTGGGGAAGGGACATTTCATTTGAACTGTGTGATATTATTATTATTATTGGGACTTTGATATTAAAAAGGATTGTGTTGGAGCCACAGTAAAGTACCTAATAGTGATTTAGGTAGTGTCCCACGTGTCCCCAGTGTAGGAGTGCATGGTGTATGTAGTTTGCCCAAGTTTTACTACAGTTTGTATAAAGTTCATATTTGTTTTGTTTGCAGACTGTCTGTGTTTTATTATTCCTAGTGAAATCTCCCTGAGGTGTGCACCTCAATGTTCCCTAGGTGGAGGCACTGCACTATAATTCCCAGTTCCCAGTACTTTACATATGCAAAAGGGACTCAGGGCCCTTGGACTAACAAGGGTAAGTTGCTATTTAAAGAGACATTAACCAAATTAGGGTTATAGGGAAAACAATGTAACTCATTCTGGCTCTGCTGCACCTGGTTTGATGGTTCTTAAAGACAATGTTTTTCCTTCCACAGATAATACATGCAATTCTGGTGTTATGGGTCTTAAAGGCAAGGATTTACTTTCTGCTTCTGACTTACCATCTACTGCTAATGTCATGATTCTTAAAAGGAGTGGTTTGTCTTCTACATTACACATGGTGCAGGGTATAATCTCCTGTCATGATCCTATTGGTCTCAGTATAAAGACTGGTGTGGAGGCAAATCCTCAGGGCAATGTTCTGGTGACTGATAAGGTCATTACTGCATTGAGGAGTATGGGTTTGCTGCAAAGCAGGGAAGTGAGAGATCATGATCTGGAGATCATGAGGCAGATAAGTGACTTTTGCAAGTGGCTCTATAAGGGCCCGGGGCATCAGGGAGGCGGTGGCTTTAAATAAAGAGCTGGGGGACATTGAGCTGGAGATAAAGGAGACAATTGAGGAGATAAAGCCCTGGGAAGAATTCTATGCCTATAAGGACAGGTTTAAGGAGATGGTGGCATTAAAGAACTGCTAAGTGCTAAGTCACATGATTGAGAACTTGAGTCAAAATTCCTCCCATGATTATACAAATGTTCTGGTTACTGCCCCTAATAAAATGTCATGTGAGAATGCTGTGACTGGTATGAATGAGGGATGAGAGTGGTGGAGGGTAAGGATGAAGGAAGAAAGTGGGATGGTGTGTGAGCACAAGGTATATGGGGAGAATGTGCAGAGAGGCCAAAGCTTCTGGGAAAGATTTCATATTTAAAAGGAAGAATGCAGTCAGGATCCAGTGGGAAGGGGAAAGGACCAAGGTACCAGGGAGGAGGTTTGTAGAGAGGAACCTTATTAAAAAGTCAATGGGTTTTACCCCTCACAATGTCTTTGCCTTTATTGCCCATTCTGACATAGAATTTCATTCCAGTATGATCAGAAGTAAGGAGAGTCAGGCTGGGAGGGTTTCAGAGCAGTTCCTGTCTCTAAGTCTGACCCTAAGCTTGAAATTAAGCTGGTCAATCTAATGTTCAAACATGAGTACATTCCACCCCAAGATGTTCTGGTAACGTAACATCTCCAAAATTCCTTCTTCATAGGTATAACTTTTTACCCTAGTTAAAACTTGTGCATTGTGTGGAGCCCAGGGCCATGTGAGTAAAGAGTGTAACCAAATCTTCTGTAACCTGTGCATGGCCTTGGGTCATTCACGCTGCAAATGCCCTGAGGTCTGGTACAATATCCTCAAGGCTTGTCCCATGGAGTAACAAGCTATTTCAGTCAGCAAGTGCCCAGTGCTCAGGAGGAAATGCGGGGGGGCAGGAGAAAGTTAGTGTGCTGCAGAGAGAACAGGAAACCCCTAGAGAGGAGAGCATCATAGAGAGGATAGAGGAAGGTGGCACAGAGATGAAGGTCAGGGTGGAAGCAACCAGAGCAGTAGTTGAAGGGCAGTTGTAGCAGAAGAAGAGATATACATACAAGGCAAAGCTAATGAAATACAATATATTTGCTTTATTCAACAGCAAAGGTTGGGGGATATAATGGAACAGGAGGAAGAGGAACTAAAACTGCTGGAGAGAGAATAAAGTGGAGGGAGATGGGCAGAAAGTGAAAGAAAAGGAGATGGGCAGTTGGGAGCACTTTAGAGTCCCCTGTCAAACAACAGGTCTCAAGAGGCTGGAAGAGAATTCTGGGAAGAAAAGGAAGGGAAAGTTGGAGGTTTCAAGTGAAGGGCAAAGTGTCTTCCTAGAAGGGGATGAGGGGTCCTCAGGAATGAATGGGGTTCAGGAAGAAAGATCAGGAGAACATGGAACATCAGCAGCTACATCTCTGAAACCCTGAAAGTAAATGGATTGAGGAATAGTACGTTGAACTTTAATGATAATATTGATGGTTACATGTTAATTATTTTGATTTTATTGGATTTGTTGTTATTATATTTTTATTTAGTGTATTATTCTGTGTTCTGTGCAATGCTTATTTTCTATTGATGTGTAACTTTGTTATAGTATGTCAATAAACAAATTTCCCTAACACAAGATAACAGCTGCCTGGTAGATCTAAGAACAGCACTCAATAGTAAAAATCCAGGTCCACTGAGACACATTCAGTTACATTGAGAAAGCAGTTCCATCCTAAAGTGCTGGCTCTTTCTGCAAGCACACGACCAGGCAAAATGACCTGAGATAGCTGCCTACACACCAATATTAAGCTGGCCATAGACGTAACAATTACGATCTTTCTCGGAAAAGATCTTTCCAAGAAAGATCGTTCGTTTCAACACACACGTGTAGAGCTGAATCGTCATATATACAGGTAGAAACAATAGAATTCTACTTGTATCTGACGATTCAGCACTAACAATGGCTGATGTTCAGGGTGCTTTCAAAGGCATCCGATCAAAATTTTCCGTCCAGTCCGATCAACCAGCCGACCGATATCTTAATCTTCTGACGATATCGGTTGGCTCATTTCCCACCATACACGCACCGAATATCGTATGAAAATTCGTTTCGTACGATATTATCTGTGAGTCTATGGCCACCGGGCCCCGAAAATTTTGTTGTATGGCACCCCGTGATTTCTAATGGTGGCCCTGCACCTTGTGCACCCTATAACATATACTGTCCTATCACTAGCTAAGTTTGTTACCTATTTTTCCAGGGCTGGGCTTCCCTCCTCCAGCAGATGATCTTCACTGGACCATGCCTGCCTCTAAACTGGCACCTCCCCATGTTTCTTGCCCCTCTTTATACTTTCCTAATTACACTACCATCCAACAAGTCTCTACTGTTCTCTTGTGGCCTGACCCCTAAAGTTCACATTTACATTCTCATATACTTCACTTTTCCACATTACAAAATCTTTACCCATCTTAAAAACCCAGTTGGAACCCAGGACCGAATTTACTATCCAGACGCCACTAGGCTGGCTCTGCTCGCTGCTAGTGATGGGCGCATTTGACCTATTTTGCTTTGCCAAAAATTTACGGTCGGTGTAAAGTTGCCGAAATACATTATAGTCGATGAGCAACAACATTTTTTGATGCACATTTTTTTTGACGCACATACTCCCATTGAAGTATATGGGCGTAATTTCCATGGTGAAACTCGGTGAAAAAACTCCCACTAACTTCTTCCCTCACCCTGGTGATTACCTTAATAGTAACTGAGTAAGGCTCTGGCTTTAACATGCATGTGTCATAAAAGTGCATTAAAGGGGTGGTTCACCTTCAAGTTAACTTTTAGTATATTGTAGAAGGGCCAATTCTAAGAAACTTTTCAATTGGTCTTCATTATTTATTTTTCATAGTTTTTTAATGATTTGCAATTTTCTTCTGTTTCTTTGCAGCTTTCAAATGGGGGTCACTGACACCATCTAAAAACAAATGTATTGTTATTGCCACTTTTTATTACTTACCATTCTATTCAGTCCATCTCCTATTCATATTCCAGTTTCTTATTCAAATCAATGCAGGGTTGCTAGGGTAATTTGTACTCTAGAAACCAAATTGCTGACACTGCAAACTAGACAGCTGCTGAATAAAAATCTGAACTATAAAACCACAAACAATAAAACATTAAAAACAATTGCAAATTGTCTCAGAATATCACTCTCTACATCATACTAAAAGTTAACTCAAAGGTGAACAACCCCTTTAACATTTGCAGTTTAGAATTGTGCATCTGATATGTTTCTGATTCATATACTGTATAATTGCCAAAAATATACACTGGAAATCATTCAGCTAATGAGTAGTGATAAGCAAATCCGTCCTATTTCCCTTTAACAAAAAATTGTGAAACTGCTGAAAAATTTGTGAAATGCATCGAAATCAATAAGCTGCAAATTTTTTTACAGGTGACAATTATTTTTAGCTTGCATATTTTTTTTTCTCACTGCAAAATGCAAATGGCTGTTTTTTCTTGTGGGGACTTTTATGTCTCACAAACTTTTTGTCCAATTGCATTAACGTCAAAGGGTGTTTTTCACAAGTTTTTTTTTCCTCACTCCAGACACACGAAAGTCAATGGGTGTTATTTCTTCCAGCGAATCCATGCCTGGCAGAAAAAAAATCATAATCACTACTAATGAGGTTAGGGTAATTAAACTGTAGTAGAATTTTTTCCCAACCCCAGAAAGGCAAATTGCATTTTGGACTAAGTTTCTCTGGAATTTACAGAGTTTAACATGGTCCCATGGAACATGTTATATTGAAGTCCTACTGCAATTAGGTGGGATACACTTGAGTCACTTTTTTATTAGGCAAGAAAGTAATTCACTTTCCTTTTATAAGCTTATGATTTACTCCATTTAAGTCTGAGGCTGGTCATGCATTTTTCATCTGAGAATCTTGACAGCTTATCACTAAAATTATAGGAAATGTTAGAGCAAAAGACAGGGAAACGGGGAAATAATTCACATCTTATAATCAAAGGCTGCAAGTACCATAACAAGTTCATACTGAAAATGCAGGTTTCTCCCAGAATCACCAGACACAATTATATTTTCTGAAATGTATTACAGTTTGGAAATCCAGAACAAATGAGGAACATTATATATTTCAAATTTAGGATTTGTTTGCTTTAAGGCCCCCTCCATCAAAAATAGTTTTTTTTTTATTGCTACAGCAATTTAAAGTATGTGTATATATATCCATGGAATCTACGTGTCTTCTTTACACTGGCTTGTCTCTGGATAATGTCAATGGCTTACCTAAGAGAATTTGTGTCATACAGTCTAAAGAGCATTATATTTCTTGTTAATGTACATAATTTGTATAGCTGGAGCAAATTTTATGGCAAGATTCATGTTTTCACCAGCAGCAAAAAATTCCATTCGAATTTGTTTTGCCATTGCAATTTCAGCAAGTGTCATTGTGGACTATGGACATGCAGAAACAAAAACCAGTGGCACTCTGATAAAAGTGAAAAAAGTTAAGTTGGTTTATTCAGCCCATATACATACAAAAAAAGGGGGCAACGTTTCTAACTCCACTGAGTCCTTTATCAAGCCTTGAGGCTTGATAAAGGACTCAGTGGAGTCCGAAACGTTGCCCCCTTTTTTTGTATGTATATGGGCTGAATAAACCAACTTCACTTTTTTCACTTTTATCAGAGTGCCACTGGTTTTTGTTTCTGCATGGAATATTTGGACCTGAAGGGCGGGCAAAGGTCTTCCAGTTTGAGCACCTGTTACCCTAATTTGGGTTTAAGCAAAGGTTTGAGCACTCCAATTTTTGTATAGAATCGAACTGTGGACTATGGACAGGCTTGTGAGAATCCTGGTCAAGAAGAATGCCTTAGTACAGATATCTGATTTTTTTGAACAAGCCCTGGAAAGAACACAAGTAGCCAAGTCCTATATAGATTCAAGACATTAGCAAAGCCATAACAACTGGAAGGCCCCTGGGTCACTATTACCAGGAATAAATAAGAAAAGGGCAGCAGTCTCTAGACATCAACATCAAAGGAGCAGAAGAACTGGAAATGATTTCACTTGAAGTTGGGCCTTTGGAAACATGATCACTAAGCAAAAGAGATGGACAAAATAGTTTTGGCGCGAGCAGATGTACTAGGACCCAGACACTTTTAGGGATCAGTTAAATATATAAACCAGAATGATGTGCTGGATTAAAAAAAAAAAATTGGGCCTTATTTTGCACCAGCATGTTTGCCAGAAGGTCCACTAGGATTAAAGAATTTAAAGGGTGCTTTAAAGAAATACTGACATATATCATAACATTGTCTTGAATACTTTTTATAAGATTGCAATAAAAGTATTTGCCTGATGCTTTTACATGACCTTTCTTACCCCCATGCATATTAGTTGCAGCCTACTGCTTCTCAAGAATATTAGCTATGCCTTGAAGTGATTTAAAAGACAAATAATTCAAGACAGTTCAGGCACCCTAATTTCACTTGTCTATGGTTATATGCTTAAGGGTGTTGGACATAGGGGAACTTTGTTGCCTGCAAGAAATCCCACTACTCCCAAAACCTTTCCATAGCATTGAAATTTGAATTTGTGCTCCCCCCAGGCAATAAAGTCTTTGATGACTACAGACAACAAAGCACCAGTGTGCCATCACCCATAAGGTGCTACAATGAATATTGCCACATAAACAATATAGGCTGTGATTACTTAGCTAAATTAGAAGTTTAATGGTTAGCATGATATCACTACCTTTTTAATTAGGATCAACATTTGAAAATATAGAGGCTTCACGAACCTTGCACAGTCAGATTTGTTTATTCAGATATCATTATAGTTTCCCTAATGAAATCTGTTTTATATGGAGGTTAATATTCATCAAAAAATCATAGAATTCTGCTGCTAACCAGAAATGCAACAAAATGAAAAATAAATAAATACATTGTTTGTATAGACTTCTAAATTATATAAGCAAAAAAAATACGTCTCATAATTTACATCAAAACAAAGCAGTTCAATTTGCATCTTTCTGGTTCATGCGGTGTAAGGCAAACTATTATAAAAAGTCATAGCTGTGCAAGTATGATAATATAAAACATAATTTGAGCTTTCTTTAGTTAAACAATGTTCATTATAATTTGAAAAAAAGTCATTAGACTGTGAAATATCCACCTGTCCTTTGTCTTTTCTGCATTTAAACAAGGTTGCAGAATAATCCCAGATCAACAAGAAGCACTTTAGAGCCTTTCTCTTTACAATCCACATTCTGTAAAATAGGAAACAGCATCACAATCTACTTTTTTTTTTACATTTTAATTAGAGAATATTCATTAATATATTATACATAGAACCCAACTGCTAAAACCAACCCAAGAGAGTCAATAAAAAAACAAAAAACAGGGTTGCCCAACTGGTGCCAAAACTTTGCGAGGCACTATGATAACACCTTTGTGTTTTACCATTTTTGTTGAAAGACAACCAAAGGTTATTAAAATGAAGTTGACCATACAAAGGGTGATATAAGTTGTGAATTCTGCCCTTCCAAACTGAGTCAGCATCTTATTTTAGAATGTATAGGCCCCTCAAATAGGCATGTATGGCCAATATCTGCTCAAATATTGGCCCTCTAACCAAACAGATTAATTAGCCCAATATTTGCCACAACAAGCTGGGCTTATTTGGTGACCTTGCCAAATGACATAATCGTTAAATGTATGGCCAACTTGAGGAATTTAACTGCATGCTTTAGTCTAATGGAAACACTAGTTTTTCTAAACTAGAACTGGTAACTTTAAGTTACACCAAATTATAATTATTGTGACCTTATTTTATTTAGTATTGAGGTTGCTCAGAGCTTTACTGTGATTATACATCATTAAAATCAACCCCCATCCCAGTGGAGAAAATAATCTTAGGTCCCATCATATTCACAATTTATTTTAGAAAAAATTATAGATATCACTATTGTTCACTATTACAGAGATCTCAGTTCTTGCTGTCATAGTCCAGTTCACCCTTAGGAATTATTTACAGTTTGTTGTCCAAATGATTAATAGTTCCATGGATAGTTGTATTTATACTCACATTTCAGGAAATGGCCAATTAGCAGTCAGTGACAGTTGCCTGACGCGATTGCAGATACATTCAAAAAGGTAGACCTTTAAAGGGAGAAAGATTACAGGCATTTTGTCTGAGTTACAGTATTAATGGTACAAGTGAGAAAATATGTGAAATTACTACATGTTCAATTTCCCCTTAATTGTGACTCTTAAACAGTCTGTAGACACACTTTCTTTCGTAGGTTTTTGGTTCCTGGTCAGACGTTCACTGTAAATAAACATATCTTCAGGCAAATGATCATCTAAAATGTTATTGCTTCATAGAATTTAATTATCATCTTGGAATCTAACTACTGATGGATCCCATGAATAGTCTCACTGAAGATACGAGCTGCCTCTGTTTGCAGTAAATCTGACACTACCTTGAAAAACAGGATATGAAGCACACCATCCTTAGGCTTTGCCTTCAAAACATTTTATTACAGCGGAAGTAACACACGCTTTCAGGGAGAACTCCTTCCTCAGGTGCATTGACAGTCTGACACTACTACATTTTTGAAGTATCACTTTCACTATCAGGGTTTCCCAGCATGTATCTCCAGGTTCCCAGGAATCAACTTTTGCAACCCAAGATAGGGTTTAGAATTAAGTTTAGGTTTAATTGTACATACAATTTTACTATATTAAGGGAGATTGTGGAGACCATTCTTTAGTATCAAAATCTAAGTACAGGTATGGAATCCATTATCCAGAAACCCTTTGGCCTTTCTGTAGTTAGGAACTTTCTGGATATTTCCCACAGACTCCATTATAAACAAATAATACAAAATTTTAAAAATAATTATATTTTTCTCTGTAATGATAAAACAGAACCTTGTACTTGATCCAATATGAATCCTTATTGGAAGCAAAACCAGTCTATTGGGTTTATTTAATGTTTACATGCTTTTCTAGTAGACTTAAGGAATGAAGATCCAAACAAGAGAAACTCCCCACTTCCCGAACATTCTGGATAACAGGTCCCATACCTGTACTGCATTGAATAAGTGGGTTATATACTAAAATCCAAATTTTTCTCATTATTTTATTAAAGCAAATTGACCAAACTCCCAACCACAATTTTACCTTATTTATCAATAACTTAAAAAAATTTGATACAATAGTGAAAAAATCCAAATCATATGATTTTTTTATGGATTTTTTAATCAGGATATATTCCAATCATAAAAGGGATATTTGCCATTGACTTTTACATGACCTCAGCAGGTTTGAGATGGAGTATTTTTGTATTCTGGCTTTTAACAGCCTTGGGGTATAATAAATAAAACAAATGGAGTTTTCCCTTTTAAAACTCCATCCTGAAAAATTAGGGCTTTAATAAATAACCCCTGAAGAATCACTGATTTAGATGCACTATTTAGTTTCATGCTAATAATTCAAGATTATGTCTCACTGGTTTCAAACCATCTCTCGTCAGGTCGTTGAGTTTCCTTGACTTGACACAAGTAAACACAAGGGCTTCATCCTATTTGGCATTTAAACCTGTGTGCTGGCATTTTATTGTCTACAGGAATCTACTGGGGGTGACATCCTCCTAATACTAAGGACCAGATATAACATATTAAGAGAAATCAGGCAGTTTCATTGAAACTCTTTATATGATTATATTTCTGATATGAAATTTTTTTAGGAATTACAGGTGTCTGAACACCCATATGGATTTATCTGCATGGTAATGTAATATTTCTGACCATTTTCTTGCAGTCTAAATCTAGTTGAAGGTAGTATCATTGTATTTTAATATTCTTGCATTCTAACAATATAAACTGTTCTTTCTCACAGTATCACTACAGCTAAAAGCTGTTACTGCTGATATGTTACAGTTTTGAACAACCTTACTTTGCTTCTTATGCAAAGAGGAAATATTTACAATATGCCAATGAATTATTCTTGCATTTACCATAAAATGTGGGGACAAAAGTCAAGTAGAGGGGATGCAAAATATATTGTGAGTTCCATAAAAAAATACTTCAGGAGAACCCTATGCAAGCAGTGTGGAGAACAGATATTACCTTCAGACTGGGGAAAAGCACCACAGATTAACCCAATAAAACAATATTCTGTATCTTGCTATTATTCAACCAGTGTGTGGCATATAAATAAAGAACATTGCTATAGCCTTGCTGATTAAAACAGGTTAAGTGTAGAGTTTACAGATTCTTCTTTAGTAGAAACTTCTAAGGTCCGTACCTGTATCTTTGTGAACTCAGCTATGGTTGATAGCATAGGGAGAGATTATTACAGGCTGCATAAAGTACTTATATAATACAAATCCATGGGACACAGAATTTTAAGTAATAAGTATTTTTATTGTGTCATTGTTTTTGCAATGTAGACCACCAAATCATCCTCAGAAGAGGATCCTGGAATTTAGAAAGCAAAGTAAACAAACATACATACATATGTATACAATTCATCTGAAACAGTCTCCAAACTTCCTGGAAAACCTCCTAAGTTGATGGCAAATTATCATGTAGAATACAAACAAATGAAATGCATTATTTAAAGGACATCAACAAAACAAAATAATACAACATTTCTATGCACATGGAAAGTCTAAGCATCATTATAATTTATTATCCTATTTTGTTTTTTTTTTACCGATTATACCCAACATGAGCTTACAGTCTGCTTCTTATCACTTGAAAGTAGGGCATTGGCTGAAAAACTAACAAGGTACAATATAATGCAGGTGTCTCTGTGCAATGGTCTTGTATAAATCAGACAAATCACAGTTTAAAGGAACAGTAACATCAAAAAATTTAAGTGTTTTAAAGTAATAAAAATATAATGCAGTGTTGCCCTGCACTGGTTAAACTGCTGTGTTTGCTTTAGAAACACTACTATTATTTATATAAATAAGCTGCTGTGTAGCAATGGGGGCAGCCATTCAAAGGAAAAAGGCTCAGGTTACACAGCAGATAGCAGAAGCGCTGTAGAACATAATGTTATCTGTTATCCATTATTTAACCTGTGCCATATAGCCTTTTTGCAATTTCTATCATTGCTACACAGCCAGCATGTTTAGTAGTGTTTCTGAAGTAAACAAATATTTTAAAGCTTTAACAGTGCAGGGCCGCAGTACAGGATATTTTCATTACTTTAAAACTCTTTCATTTTTTGGTGTTTCTGTTCCTTCAACTATACTAGTCACTTAAAAATGCAATATATTAAAAAATGACCATCTACAATAGAAAGGGCATTTATTTGCTTTCTCTTATTATTCTTGTTCTGGAAGACAGTTCTTGTGAACTTTACAGAGCAACTTTGGGAAATAAAACATTTTTTTTTTTTTTACACGAAAACATAGTGGAAGAACATAATTGCACTGGGTTTGAAGTTTGGATTAAAATATGAAATATCCTCCCACGGTGACTCTTCAAATTGTAGGGGTGGGGAGAAATTCTAAATATATTTTATTGCCTCTATGCATATGTCCTCCATATGTCCTCTTTTAAAGTGGACCCGTCACCCCCAAAAAATATTCAAAATCATATTTTATCACATTAGTCAAGCAAAATTAACATTAATTACACTATATAAATTTATTTTAATCTTGTTTTCTTCAGTCTGGGAATTCATAATTATAGCAAGCAATCAGGAGCCATTTTGTGGACACTGTTAAGACAAGCCTTGTATCATCTCAGAATCTTGTTTGTGCACCAGAATGGGGGACCCGATGTCTATCCCCATGTCCTGGCTACACAATTAAATGGTTAAGAGAACTGGGAGAATGTGTGGGGAGCAGTGACATCTAGGAAGTGCTGAATGGAAAGTGAAAGTAATTATCTGCCCCGCCTCTATGCCTAAGGCATAGAGGAGGGGAAGACAATATTTGATTGACAGCTGAGATTTTTAAATGAGCTTAAAACAGCTATGAATGCTTTAATAAAAATTTTAAATTAGATTTCATGTTTCATTTGAAAATTACTTTTATTATACAGATTTGTGTGTCTGGGTGACAGGTCCATTTTAAATACATAAATATTAAGATATACTGTAAATTAAAAGAATAAGAACATATTCTCAATACAACATGAACAGTACAGTGAGAAAACAACAGTCTCAATTGCTGCCTGTGACATCATTTGTTCCTGATTACCAAGTTCAACAGTGCTTTACAATATCATAACACATAGGGGCAGATTTATCATTGGTCGAATTTTAAATTGAAAATAATTCGAAATTCGACCATGTGAATAGGCAGGGAAGTAAAATCCTTAGAATTCAAAGGATTGTACTTCAATTCGATTGGTTTGAACGATCGAATAGGAAATATTGATCGATTGACAAATCGCTCGAATCGATCGATTCGAATGATTTTAACGATCGATCGAATATTTTTTATTCGATAAAAAATAATGAAACACAATTCGGTAGCTTTGATCTGGCAAACTAGGCAGTCAAATAAAAATTTAAAGGGAAAGTACTTCGAAAGTCAAATAGTCGAATATTCAAATGAAATTTTGTTTGAATCATTCAAATCCTTCATGTGAATTTAGTAAATCTGCCCCATAGTGATACAGAATGAAACAGCAGAGATGAAGAACAACTGACAGAAAAGGGGTCACTTATGAATACAAATGTAGTGTTCAAAGAGTAATTTTGGCCACAAATTGATTATATTTTACTCAAAATGCAGTGGTTTTCTCATAATTTCGCCATAATTTCAGTGTAATTAATGCCACACTGGAATTGCTCCTGATGCATCAAAAAAGATGCAATTGTGTATGCATTTTGGAGGAGATTGGGAGCAAGTTGCAGCTAGCATTTTCCAAATGGGAGTTGCATCAGTTCTGGAGTAAGCATTCAAAATGGCGCGACTACTGACATAAACAACTTTTAGAACAATGGAACTACCAATAGGCTAAGTTGCACACCAGTCATCAAAACAGGCAGGATAGAAATGTTAGCAAATATCTGGAAGTGCAGGAGCACATACTGTTGTAGGGTGGAGATCATATTGCCTCCAGTATATTAATGAATTGCATCAATATGTGCAATCAATATGTGCTCACCATTTAATAAAGAATTGGTGAGGATTCTTAATGGTAAACTGACAATAATTCAGGGTGTGTCAAATGGAATATGAAGATGCACAGTACGTTTGTGAAACATTCTAAAAACTATTTTAAAACATTTTACTCTGCTGTGTTCTGGATGACACTGATTTAAATGTATACCATGCATCTCAAAGACAGAGGACCTGATTCAGTTAAACTGAATATGGCTTTGGTGACCAGAAGTTACAAAACATTGTGAAACACTAATAAGAGATACAGATGCATTAATTACTGGCTCTGATTCAGAAAGGAAAGAAGGAATTGTATTTCGTTAGATCGAGAGAATTCCCACACAGTAGCCTCACAGATGGTGTAGAGGTTTGACACCGTCCCTTGTGCAAAACTAATATTAATTAATTGCTTATGTACCCCAAGATCTCCAGCACTCACCACAATAACAGAGAAAAGTATCCAAATTCCTAACAGGACAGGATGTATATACTGAATTTTATTTAGCTTTACATAAGCATTTCATTCTTCTTAAAAGGAATGATAGTGAGCTAGAGCTTTCCAAAGCTACACTTTCCAGTTGTTTATACAGTATCTAAACAGCATTGCATCCTTCTGACAACCAGTTTAATTGCCTACTACTAATCTGTTTGCTTTTTTACCATGGGTCTGTTTTAGTAAGGTTCATCAACTTCCCTGTTTGTTATTGATCATCCTTCTATCACGTGATTGTTCTATACTGTTTCTAGGGAGCAGCACGTTTATTAGAAAGTATGCTTTATGTGGGCTAAAAGCTGTGTTATTTACTGTGGGCATGTGAAGTTTTCCTGCAAATGTTATGCCTGGCATAATAAATTATCATTTTTGTTCTGACAGATCACCCTATTAAATCACATCAGCATCATAGAGTAGATATGTGGATTATGTTGATAATAAAGGTGAAAGGTTGTGGCCAACCAGCTTGAGATTGATGGAGATTTGTTCAAGACTAAAACTACAAGCTGTGTGGTTATTTCATACAAGGAAGCTAGATTTACAGGAAAGTAACTATAACTAATTAGTTTTTTATACATTATTTTAAAGCTAATACTTGTAATGATCTTTTACAAACCCACAGGCATATTTTTGGAGTAATTTACTCCAATCAAAACAATTATTGGATATTGGAAACAGTTTTGACTGTGAAGCCTATTCATAGAATATGATATTTGGATTGCTTTAAGTGCCTTGTTACACTTTCAAATACATTTTTAAGTTTATTTTACTCAAAAATACTATGTCAGGTTTAAGAAGGTAAGGCCGAGTAGCCTGGTCTGTCTACCCAAATGCCCAAAGCTGATTTTCAGCAACCTCTTTATATGGCATCATTGTTTAATAATAAGAATTGGCCATAAAACATGTGCAATAGTGGATCAATACCTCATGTGATCTAAATGTTCTATGTTCTAGAGAAAAACATTTGTAGTTACTTTTTACAAGTTGTCTTTAAATTTCTTCTCGATAAACATGCAAGATATTCTTGATTGTTTAATGAAAATGACAGTCCTTTTGGTGAATTCATACTAATTTCTACAAACTGACAGGTGTATAGGTTCAGAAAAATGATTTCTAATTGGAATCTTCTCAGATTGGATATACAGGCAATCCATTTGGAGTACTGTATGTATAATTGCTAGGCATAAAGTGTAATGGATTAATTTGATGGGTGTACTAGATTAATATTATAGGTGCAAATCAGGGCTGTCCAACAAAAAATGAAAAAAAAAAAAATCCCCTTAAAAGTGTGCCCCTCAGTGGTGGCACCCTAGGCAGCCACATTCTCTGCCTACCCCTATTTTCAGCCCTGATCCCTGCAGTGAGCACCAACCATTTGGTTTTTTGTTGTGCTATTAATGTGGACATGGACTTGTGGTAACATGGGTGTGGTTTAAAATGGGTGTGATCTTAAAACAGGGAGTGGCTAACACTGGCTTCCATTATCGGCCTTCCACCATATAATCCAGAAAACATCCGGCACTTGGTACCATAGAAGTTGGACAGCACTGGTGTAAATGAATACCAGTCAAATTATTTGGGTAGTGTCTAAACAATGAGTTCAAGACTTGTACTGGTAAATTTGGCTTCCCTTTATGCTTAGGCAAACTGGCCACTGCACTGCCTATTTGTATGTATATTAATGAAGCAAAATTATACAGGTTCTGAATTTAAAACTACATACTATACCTAAAATATATTTATATATATATATATATATTTTCAATCTGTCTTAGCAGGGCCGTAGCAATATAATTCCTAATAGAACCTTGTCTTTTTAAATGGAACCAGTTACCCTAAAACAATTCCCCCCACTAAAGGTGCAGGCTATTAGAGCCCACACTCCAGCTGGAATTAACAGTAGTTTTTTTTCTTCTTTATTTGCCCCCCACTCGTGCTAGGACACCCACACTGGGAGAGAGCTAACAGGTGCCCTTTAAAGTTGACAAGTACCAAAAAACACTAGGGGTTGATTTATTAATGAACTTTATTGCTTATTAGCAAATATGGTTTCTGCGTGAGAACTGTGAATTGCAGTTGAAAATCTTATACTGTTTCTGTGTACAAGGTAAGAATTTACTATGTTTATGAACAGAGCCACAGAGTCTGTGCAAATATTACTGCAGAAACCTAATAAATAGTGGTGAGATAGTTCTTCAGACCTACATACCTACTTCAGAATGACAACTTAAGCACTTAAAAATAAGACTATGAAGCTGATTTATAGGCATAGTTACTAACTGGTACAAGTGCAGTTTCTATTGGCATCCAAACAACAATTCATACTGAACATGCTAGCACCAGTAGGAAAATGAAAACATGACCTAATTAGTTACTACTGTACTACTAGTTACTGTTCATGGGCAAATTAGCAACTATGATTAAAAAAATATAAGCCATTTATGACACATTTAAAACAACCCCCTGGCCCAAAATCATTGAAATCAAAGCATTTTTTCATAAATATTTATTTTAATATTTTATTCTGTAGCAAAATTGTTGCTTCCAATTAAGCTCATATAATTGGAAAACTGGACCCTACTTTGTTAGATTTTATTTTGTTTATTCTGACCTATGGACAGTTTATTCAGCAAGATTGAAGTTTGAATTGTTCTTCTATTTAGTGAAGCTAAACTCTTCAGTTTCCAGAGGACAAGGGGTGAACTGCAGGGCAGATTTCTGGTATAGCCCTCTTATGATGTATGTTCAGAGACATACATAATGATTCAACAAAAAATAATGTAGATAATTCAGTATAAGTATGTGAGATAAAGGCTTAACAAATGAACTGTGACCAGTCCTGGTAAGTGTAATGCTTAAGAAACAGGAGAATGAATTTCCATTCAACTCATATCTTGGTATTTCAGAAAAGGTCTGGACTGAGATTCAAAATAGGCCCCAGCATTTCAAGTACACAGAGGCAGAAACAGCCCCCCACAAGCCCAATAAATAGTGACTGTCTATGGCACCTTACAGTTGCCCCTCTACCATTTGCTAAAAACCACAGATTACCAGACCAGGCCTATTTGAGAAGAGTGATGGGTATGTCTTTCTGTATATATGGCACGCTATGCATACAAAGGGCCAAACAACATCACACAGGCCTAAAATAAAGCACCAGTCTATAGAAGCTTACAGCAACCCCTCCACCTGACTGGCAATTATATAAGCAGATAGATGCTGGTGCACACAGGGAGCGTTTCTTCAAAATTCATTTTTATTGAATAAACTTTCTGGTCCTCACTTGGGACCTTTATCAAGGTGAGGACTGAAACGTCGATCCAATAAAGATTCATATTGAAGAAAAGTTCCCCAAGTGCGCCAGCATCTATCTGTTTATACTGTTGAACTTCTGATAGCACCAGGGTATACGATAGGAGAGAAATTGTGGTATTTTTAAAGAAAAATTTTGTATTGGGATGAATTATAAACTTATGTGCAAAACTGCATCCATCCAATTACAATTCAAAAATGTATTTGCAATAAAATACATTACTCTATACCTGTGCTTTGTACCAAGTTGCTTATTTCTTTCTAAACAAAGTACAAGATACAAAGTGCAGGGTGCACAAAGGAAGGGGTGCTTGGATTAAAACCAACATTGAGAACTGCAGTGTTAGCTTTGCGTGTCGCAAATTATTCAACTGACTGTACCTGAAGTAAGTACTTCAAGAACAAGGTACTGTTTTATTATTACAGAGATAAACAAATAATTTAAAAAAAATTGGATTATATGGATAAAATAGAGTCTATGGAAGACAGCCTTCCTTTAATTCTGAGCTTTCTGGATAACTGGTTTCTGAATAATGAATCTCATGTCTGTACAGCAATAGCAACCAAGCATCAATAGCTTTTAGCTTGCTGAATGTTCAAAATGTAACGCAATCTGATGTATTGATGAAGGGGAAAATGCAAATGCAACTTTTACCCGCTCTACTGTAAAGGATGGTATCATTTGCATTTGAAAATTATGCTCAGGTGCTCACGAGCTATTTAGAAAGATGCCTGACATTATGTTATAATTGTGGTAAATAAAACTGTTATATGGGTAAAACGTGCTGATTGCTACCCATTTTGCTAACAGTAAACAGTAAATGACTGCTGAGGATGCAATGTAAAATTACATCTCTGCTTGTGCATTCCTTCTTAAAACAGGCAGTTACTGTAATCATAAGGGTTTCAATTACTGTGAGCACAGAACATTCCTTCTCTTAAAAACTGCTCCTTATATGTGTCAGCTTTGCTCATTTATCTGAGGTAAACTGTGATATCCAAATAACATCAGCAAAATCCTTGTAGATCATGCATTTATTATTGTCCAGTTACTCTGTAAGTGACACGTCAATAGGTTGGGTCCTGCTCATCTGTATAGAAGCAAATGTGCTTCCAAAAACAAGTCACTGAATGCAAAATGATACAGCATCACAGCTGACTAAGAGGAAATCAAAGGAAAATAAAACCAACTTACTCATAGGGTAGATATTTCCTTTAATTGCAAAATGAATAGCTCTTAAACATCTCATTGGTTGACTGAAAGTAATGGCACTGCAAGTGAATGACTTTAGAGGGAGTAGATACTGTGTGTTGGCATGGGCTGCATAAACACATAACAATATCCAGTGCAGATATAAAATTGTTTCTGGCACAGTGCTAGAGATGGCATACACTACACTAAGCTTTACTGCCAAAAGTATGTTCTTCTACCGATTTGCATAGGTGTTGCACCAGTACTGCAAAGTCATAAGGGCTCATTTACTCAAACCTGGGAAAGAAGTGCAAGAACACTAAGGAGCCACACTCTCATTCAAGGAGCAGTTCTTTCTAACGTCTGCTTGTACTCTGCACTTCATGGCAATTAAAGAAAATCTGAGCACAGGTCTTTGTGCACCAAAAATAGATTTGCAGCAATATTCAAACCTGATATGCTATGCATAAAGTAGAAACATGTCCATGTTTTTAGTACTTTGCACATGGCCTTCCTTCCCATAAATGACCTCTTTGCAAGCAGATCTTAGTTTTAATGTTATAACTTGACAGGTATTGGATCCTTTCTATGGAAACCCATTATCCAGAAAGCTTTGAATTACAGAAAGGCAATCTCCCATAGACTGCATTATAATATAATTTTCCATTTTTATTTTTAATGACTTCCCTTTTCTCTGTAATAATAAAATGGTACCTTGTACTTGATTCAAACTAAGATATAATTAATCCTTACTGGAAGCAAAACCAGCCTATTTGTTTAGTTAATGTTTACATATTTCTTAGCAGACTTAAGATCCAAATTACAGAAAGATGCATCTGGAAAACCCCAGGTCCCAAGCATTCTGGACAACAGGTCCCATACTTGTAGTTAATGGATCAAAATGGTTTGCTGATGCAGTCACCTATCTTAGTTAATAAGCCCCTAAGCAGAAGGTGTTGAGACTACCACCAGGAGCAAATTTTTTCTGGCACATGTTTTACTACATCTATACCACCTGAGTGAAATCATAATGACTGATATATTGCCATACCTAATTCATTTATTACAATTCATCCAGCAAACAATTTGATTAAAATACAGTATTTCTCTCTAATAAAAAGCTTTTCTTTCCCATAGTAAACTGCTTTATTTTACTTTGTATATCGTAATTTTTTTAGTAAGTTCAAAAAAGTTACGGTCGCTCCTTTTTTTTTGTCTATTTGATGATTACCATTCACAGTGTTGAAAAAAACAGTTTGTCCAAGGTGTTTCTGTATTAAGCATCATCCCTTAACTGTTCCTAAGAGATGAAAATGCCCATCCTGCAGCATCTCAAGTGGAGGTACCAGGAGGTGGGAGTTGTCTTGTGTGCCTAATACAGGGCTGCCACAGATAAAAATCCTGAATAAAAATTTCTTCCACTGATGATTGTCATAGGTTCCATTGCCATAGATGTCCTTGGACTAAGACTTTTCTTGTGCAACAAAACAAATACCTACTGAAATCAGGTGTATTAAAGAAGAATCAGCAATGTTCTCCAATATATGTATGTGTGTTATGAGCTCGGGGGCATTCTAATGAAAGGTTATACTTCGAACATAGGCATGAAATGAAAAAAGCCCAACAACCATTCATCTATACCATACTAAAACTTTTTAAATGGAACTGCTTTAAAATAAGTTTGTGTCCTCAAGCTTGAAGGTTCCAGGGTCTGTCATTTGTGTTCCATCTGAAGACAATCACATGCAGTTCCTGGTACCATGGTGCCTTGTGTCTGTTTCCAGAGATAACCTAAGCAGAGTAAGCTCTTTCATCTAGGTCAGAAAATCCACACATTTACTGCACAGTCTTGACCGTTCTCTGCCAAAATCAGAGGGGTTGGGGTTAAAAAGATTTTTAATAAACAGCATTAATTCAAGTACAGTATGGTATTTTGTACAGGGGTGTCACATACATACTAATAACTTCATCTTCTCATCTGCTGTAATGATTTCTGTTTTTTGTATGCCAAAAACTGTAAACTAACAGAGTAATTATCTGCTAATTTCAGACTTTAGCTTTCTTTCATGTTCAAAGTGTCACTGAACCTAACTGTGTATGTACTTCTTGTGTGATCAATTGACACTAGGGTTACTGACTTACAGAAAAAAATATCGAGCTAATACAACAGCTAATAGAAGAGAGGCAGTCATCTGGGAGACAGTAAGAAAATCTAGTGTGGGCAAAAGGAAAAGGGAGGTTGCTCCAGAGTTTATACATCCCAACAGATTCACCAGATTATGTGAAGTAGATGGGAACATGAACTCTGGATTGGCAGTTCTAGATGGGATTGATCTCTCTAACAGCCGGGAGACCAGTTTCTCTAGTAGTGGTGGGGAGGAGAGCAGAGCCAAACTTAAGCAGATTGAGGTTGTAGGGGATTCAATTCAAGGAAAGTGGATAGGGTAATTTAATTCAAGGAAAGTGGATAGGGTAATCTGTTATCTGGATTACTACAACAGTTTACTGTCTTCCTGGTGCAAAAGTTTGGCATGTAGTTGATCAGTAGATACATTATTGGGTGGGGCTGGGCATTACTTAGCTGTCTTAATACATATTGGTACTAGCAACAACATAAATGGTAGATGGAGGACCTTAAAGCAGGACCTTAAAGCATGAATTCAGGGCTCTAGGCTATATGGAAAGGAAAGGTCTTCAAATGTCATTTATTCTGAAGACATTCGGAGCTTTGGGAGCTAAATGCGTGGCTCAAGACTTGGTGTAAGTAGGAAGGGTTTGAGTTCCTAGAGCACTGGACTGATTTTTCCTTGGGGTAGAACCAATATAGTCGAGACAGACTGCACAACTCAATGGAAGGTGCCCACTGTGCTCGGGGTAAAAATGGCTAAGAGGTTGGAGGAGTATTTAGTGGGAATTAAGGGGTCATGGGGAGGAGTGATGGGGAGGCATACAGTTTACCAGCTAAAGAGATCCCTCTGTTCAGGGGCATAACTACAGAGGAAGCAGACCCTGTGGCTCCAGGGGGGCCCAGGAGGTATAGGGGGCCCCAATGAGGCTCAGATAAAGAGCATTTTCAACATATATTGGTAAAACAAGACAAGTGCTGGATGTTGGAGGCCCTAAAATTAATTTGCTGTGGGGCCCAGTAACATCTACTTATGCCACAGCCTCTGTTACAAAGAAGACAAACTAATACTAAGATTTAATTCTCTATTAAGTAGTGTGAATCTCAAAGGGAAAGGTAACATCCTCTGTATGTTGGCAAATGCACAAAGTTTAGTGCACATTTACTGTCTTGATTAAGCTCCTTTAGCTAAACGGGCGTCGGCAAGATTTAAACTTTGAAAGCTACTTTTTATAAGCCTCTATTTTAAATTTTATCTGAATTCCCGTTTTTAACCCTCCGTGCTTTTGCTTTTTAATTATTAATGCACTGAAGGGCCTTCTTCTTGTTACAATTTGGCACAGCTTTTTATCCAGGGGGGGGGGTTTCTTTTAATTGGAGTAGTATATGTTTTCATCATCCTCTCTCTTCTTCTACTACTTCTGAAGGTTGCTGGATTTGTGATTTTATAGGGTAGATAGTTCTACCTAAGTCAGTGTAAAATAATATTATGACCACTGTCCAGTATACTTTGACTTACTTTCTTTGTGGTGTCCCTGAGTTAGAAAATAATTGAGATAGTGTCTGTTGGGACAGCTCCACCATCTATTGTTTCCTAGCTCCACCATCTATTGTTTTATGAACTCAAGCCCTCCATTATTTGAACTGTGAACTTATCAGTTTCAGTATTTAATCAATTGTGGGCATAATCTAATCAACTTTAGTAGAATTTGAAGCAATTAATTGAAGCACTTGGCACTTTATACTTATTAGCAAGCTATATTGGTGATAGATCAACTCTTTATTGAAATACAAGCACTTTGTTGGTTAATAGTGATGGGCGAATTTATTCGCCTGCGGCGAATTCACAGCATATTCCCGTGATTCGCCGCAGGCAAACGAATTCATGAAATTCCAGAAAAATTTCGCCTCTGTGAGAATTTACTGGCATCTGTTTTTGGACGCCGGTGCCCATAGCCAGTGTCCAAAACGATATGCAGTGACATTTTGCTAATTTTTAGCCGTTTTCTACTAGAAATTCGCAAAATTTCTGCGAAGCGAAACGCCCCAGATTTGCCCATCCCTATTAGTTAATTTATATAACTCTTTTTTTATCTATTTAATCTGCAGCAATGTTTAATTAATGAATTTGTACACAATTAATTACAAAGCACTTTGTGAATTAAATTCATTAATGGAATACACTGAGAACACAATTAATTAGAAATATTGTATTTAAGCAAATATAGCTTATCTACGCAATATCACCCCCAACATCTAAACATTTGGTCCATTTGGGAACTAAGAGGCTTTGTCTCATACAATATCTCCCCGACTGGAGGATCAACTCCATAATACTAAGGACTACCTACAGACCTCCCTCCTATTTAACCCTATGCTATGTGTATGTTTAATTTGGATACCCATGCGCAGGGTAAACCAACTATAACACCCATCTCGGGCTTATACTACAGGTTGCCTTTTGGTCCTTAACTGAACAAAAAATTATTGCCTAAAAGTAATTGCCTATACAGATGAAGCCACTTTGGATTGTGTGTTTAACACAGAATAACTAAACTCAGACTTCACACTTGTCTCATTTAACACTGAATATTGTGTCAGCATCCCATCTAATTAAAGTGTTCATCATTGTGAACAATGGTGCGTTGGTATGCCAATGAAAAAGTTAAATGCATTAAATGAGTTAAGATAACTTTAGATAACAGTTTCTTCAATTAACCCTGAGTCATGACGCATTTAACACACAAATCCAAGTGGCTTCATCTGTATCTCTCTGATGTATCACGTAATCCATACTGAGCAGAGATC
Organism: Xenopus borealis; assembly: GCA_024363595.1. Taxonomy (NCBI): domain Eukaryota; kingdom Metazoa; phylum Chordata; class Amphibia; order Anura; family Pipidae; genus Xenopus; species Xenopus borealis. The sequence goes on from CM044436.1 coordinate 94,096,281, forward strand.
TGCAACCGATGTCAATCCCTTACTTATTTTATACGCTGACATCATGGGAGTTTGTTTCTTTTGAAAATTCTTCAATAAAAATATGTTAAAAAGAAATATTTTATTTAAAATCAGTTAATTTATGATTACATACAATTAAATTATGGTGTGAGTTGATTGGTTGGGAGTTAATGAATTGAATTATTTATTAAATAGCAATCAAAGTTTCCAAATAATTAGCAATTAGGGAATCCACTGGTTACTTTCTTCCTTTTCTTTTCTTCAAATACAATTTATATACTGACCCAGTCGGACCCCTGTATAGGCCCCTAAATCTCCACGTTATATCATAGTTTTTCTCCCTTCTTTTTGCAAAAAATGCATAAAGTAAAATGGGAGAGCTAGAGTTAATTGTATGCTCTATTATAATATAAAAGCTATCACCTGTTGGAATGAAACATGTGACTGGTCTGTGAATATAAATGGTTATACCATTTTGAGGAGGAACAAATTGATTAAAAAGGGCAGATGAGTGTGTTTCTATGTAAAGCCTGAATTAAAGTCATGCTCTAAAAAGTAACCATGGATGGAACTGGGGAGGGTGTTGAATCCATCTGGGTAGAGAGTTTTGCCTGGGCAAAAGGTTGCAAAGAACATTACCATTGGGGTATGGAACAAACCACATCATATAAACAATAACAATGAGGCCCAGCTGTTATTATAAATGGAGGCAACTTTACAAAGTCAAGTTATTCTGGGGGACTTCAATTATCCAGACATTGACTGGGGTAATGGGACTGCAAAGTCAGAAAAAGATAGCAGGTTTGTAAATATGCTGAAGGAAAACTTTAGCTCATTCAAGAACCAACTAGAAATCAGTCTCTTTTGAATCTTGTAATAACTAATAATATCGAATTTATCGGTACATTTACTTATGGGAAATACGCTTCACAGGGTTAAACACAGACAAGCTGAAATTGATTATAGAGCAAGGAGTAAAAAGAACCCAAAATTATTTTTTAAATTTGTAAATGGTAAAAAAGTGAAACCGGAAAGGGTGGGACCCTTAATATCAGAGGGGGATTCGTTGGTTGACGAGAACTGAGAAAAATCAGAGATTCTGAACTGATATTTTTCGTCTGTCTACACAAATGATTAACCATTTTATGATGTTTTCCTTCTCAATAGTCCCAATGCTAGTAATGTCTTAGACGATATTCATCAAAGGGAGAATAGCTTTGTAGTTACCAAAACTCTTAAACTTTTTTTTCAGGATTCATTGATGTCTGGTATGGTGCAGAGAGACTTATAATTGTTAATGTGCTGCCTCTATTCAAAAAGGGATCCTGGTCTCAGCCTCAAAACTAGAGGCAGGTTAGTCTGATGTCAGTGGTAGGAAAGGAAAGGGGATGCAGAGATAAGATACTTACGTCATTGCAAATAATAACACTATGAGTATGTGCCAGCATGGTTTTGTGCATAATAGATCGTGCCACATTAACATAACTTCTTGTTAGGGTAAGGCCACATCGGGAGATTTCGGGGAGATCTGTCGCCTGGCAACTAATCGCTGCAACGAATCTCCCTGAATAGCTTGGTAGCTGTGTGCACCCGCTACACGTAAAGTCGCCGGCGCTCATTCACACGCGGGTGCGCACTGCTACCAAGCTATTCGGGGAGATTTGTTGCGCCGATTAGTCGCCAGGCGACAGATCTCCCCGTGTGGACGAGCTCTTAAGAGAAGGTGAGCAAGGACCTCAACTTGGACATTGCAGTGAATGAAATCTAGTTAGACTTTGCAAAAGCATTTTATACAGTACCAAACAACTGGAAAACTGGGCCCAAACTTGAAAATGAGGCTCAATGTTGATAAATGCAAGATTATGCATTTTGGCAGAAATAATATAAAAGCAAGTTATGCATTAAGTTAAGGGTTCCCTTAACTGAGAAGAATCTGGGGGATGTTGTGGATAACAAGTTGTCTAATTTCAGGCAGTGTAATTATGTGGCAACTAAAAGGTCTGTCTTGCATTAAAAAGGGCATTAACTCAAGGGAGTTAGGGCCTCGCCTGGAGTATGCAGTGCAGTTTTGGGCTCCAGTCCTCAAAGAAGGACTAAAACCTAAATAAAGAAGTAGCTAGAAAAGTTTTACATTATGTTTTGTGCTTCTGTACAAGCGCAAGGCAATCACAGCCCTTTAGCAATTAAGATCTGTGCCTCCAAAGATGCCCCAGTAGCTCCCCATCTTTTCTGCTGATTCACATGCTCTGTGCTGCTAATGTATTAGTATGTGTGGTCTATTTATCAATAATTCTGATCAAGAGAGGAGGACTGAGAAAACTCAGTTATTGATTGTATAAGCAGAAATAAAAGAAAGAACAGATCTCCTCTTGATCAAAGTGAAGCTTATTAAAGTGCTCGTGCAAATAAATTAATATTTATATAGATTACCAAAATTGATTGTTTTCATAAGTTACAATTAATATACAATCCCCAAAAAATTCATTATCTAATAACAGTTCATAGACATATAATTAATTAATTATATGTCTATGAACTATTATTAGATAATGAATTTTTTGGGGATTGTATATTAATTGTAACTTATGAAAACAATCAATTTTGGTAATCTATATAAATATTAATTTATTTGCACGAGCACTTTAATAAGCTTCACTTTGATCAAGAGGAGATCTGTTCTTTCTTTTATTTCTGCTTATGCTCTGTGCTGCTGTCACTTACTAAGCTTAGGGACCCACTCACAATATACAGTTCACATAAATAGAAATGTCACAGTATAAGGCTGATTAGTAATTAGTACAGATAATTACTACATGGCAGCACAGAAACCAGTGCAATCAGAATTTAATTACCAGCACTGTAGCATCAGCATTTATTCTAGACAAACCTCATTTTCTGCTTGATAATTAGTGATGACCCCTAAGCTTAGCTTCTCAACAGCTGCTCAGAGCCCACTGAGCATGTGAGTGTTGCAGACACTTTCCAAGATGGTGACTCCCTTTGACAAGTTTTAAGTCCAGGAACAGCTGTTATTGAGAAGCTGAAACTTAAGGCTGCTGCAATAAGTTCAATATAAAAAAAAATTTGATCTTGATGTGCCTTTTTTCAACCCAATTTAACTATGTAACCATAGTTCTTTACATTCATTTATTTTATATCAATATAAAACCCCTTTTATGTATAGCGCTGTCTAACATCAGAAAGCCATGCCTAGTAAATTATAACTTCTGTCTAATTGTAAAAAAAAATTATACAAGCCAGCCTATATACAGTATTTTCTTTATAGAGGATGAAACAAATATATTATGCTTTGAGGGGATTAATATGTTTTCTGAGAAGCATAACAGCACCTAATTTAGCTTCTGCAATTGGTTTGTGAATTAAAGGAATAATATGCCAAGTTGGAGAGAAACTCTGTAAGCACTATGATCTTCAGACTGAAACAGTAGTGCTATTTATTAAGTAACTCGGGTAGCTGAGTAAATGTTATTGGTTTTCCTTGAAAAACTGCATATTGTGCCACGATTCTAAGATCATCCTTTACTTTGAAAGCTGTTATACAGACAGCTATCTTTCATCCTTAAGGCTAAGGCCAGACGGGGAGATTCGGGGGCATTTTGTCGCCTGGCGACTTCTTGCCGCGACTTGTAGCCCCCGAACCTCCCCGAATAGCCACTTACCCAAGCGCACCGGCGTTGCTTGAAAACGCCAGCGCGTATCCACAAGGAGCGGCGCGCTTTTTGAAATTGCTCCAAATTGCCTCGCCGGGACAAAATGCCCCCGAATCTCCCCGTCTGGCCTTAGCCTAAGAAGGGAATTATTGGTATAGGAGCATCAGATTGGTAATCATTATGTGCAGGAGCAGGACTGCGTTTGCTGCTTCTTAGATCATTTACTGGCTCCTTGTAGGGTTTGCTTTTGTTTACAATATATATATATATATATATATATAACAAACTTCGAGGGAGCGCACACCATAAGTACTTCTCAACGCCGGGTGCTAGTCTATATCAGGTATGCAAACAAGTGACAGCACTCCGTAATCAGCTCAATGTCCACACAGAAATGAAAGTTATTTTGAGGTTAATTTGAAGACCAACGTTTCAACTCCCCACAGGAGTCTTTGTCAGGGTCTGACGAAGACTCCTGTGGGGACTTGAAACATTGGTCTTCAAATAAACCTCAAAATAACTTTAATTTCTGACCCTGACGAAGACTCCTGTGGGGAGTTGAAATGTTGGTCTTCAAATAAACCTCAAAATAACTTTCATTTCTGTGTGGACATTGAGCTGATTACGGAGTGCTGTCACCAATGGACTTGTTATATATATATATATATATATATATATATATATATATATATATATATATATATATATATATATACAGGCCAGGAAGCTGGATTTTTCTGAAGAATTATTTCTTCTTCAGTTACCTTACCCCTGCAAAGGGAAATTCTGCAGCCCCTGGAAAACAAACACCGGCATGTGTGTGTGACATTGCCTCTTTGCAGCCTACCAGGGAGTGAGCCGCCACAATATACACTGTACATATATACTAATTGATTGAAATATATATATATACTTCAATTAGGAATAATTCATCCCTGGACCAGCACTTCCTTGTGAATTCATTGATTTTTATTTAAATACACATATAAGTGTAGTGTAGTGGAACACTAATATGTAAATCAGTGTACCTAGTAACCCATTCAACACCAAAGGTACCATTAACATATTGCAAAAGGTTGCCATTAGTGATGGATGATGGATGACTCTGTCGTGTTTTGTTTCGCTGAAAAAATTTCAAAACAGTAAAAAAATTAGCAAAATGCATTGAAGTCAATGGACGTCAAAATAATTTAGAGACATGACAATTTTGATGCGAGCATTAAAGTATTAATGTCAAATGCATTTTTTTTGTGCTGCAACGTATTTTTCACTAGCAAATTTTCACCGCAGTTTTGCAAATGTATTCACTGACAGCGAAACATGGAAATTCACCACAAATTCATGCAGGTGAATTTATTTGCCCATCACTAAGTGCCATATCCTGTTCAGATTTCGGTTTTGAAAGGGAGTTTAAAATCCCCAACAGGTAATTAACTGGAAAACATTAAAGTCAGTCATAGGCTGTACTTCATAGAGCCCAGTGCCTCAAGACTTTGCTCAAGATGGTTGTAAATCTCTTTTTCTAAGCTACTAGCCAGTAGTGTAAAAAGTAAGTCTGTTTCTATAATATGTATTAATAGATATGCTACAAACAACCCTTATGAATAACTTTAAAAAGTTAACACAGCAGTTGATGTGGGTAACTTTTGAAAGTGTTTTAGTTCCATTACTTCAACATTCCGTGCTGCCTTGCAAAGTCAAAATTGCTCTTCCACAGTTAAAGGGATCTTTATAAACATATATCAAACTAAACAGACCATACAGTATATAAAACACTGTGACTAGCAGTATATACCTATGGATTATCCCATATACAAAAAATGCTATTTTACGAAAGCAATTGCATCCCTCTGACCATGAAGCACTTTGCTCAAACACACACCAAGGGCATGAGTAGCCAATGAATGGACAGAACTGTGACTTTTACTCTCACATTTCTTCCAGTCAATAGATGGGGGCCTACTTCTTAAGCCTCACATTTTTCTGGTCAAATTAAAAGGGTAAAAATCCAAATTTTAAGAGGAAAAAATAGAATTTTTCGTATTATGCTCCAAAGCTGCTTAAAATCTAAATCTGAAAATACTCCAACTAAAACCCATCAGTCATAGAAAAGTCAATAGCAGATAGTCCCTTTTACAGTTGGAAGTAGTTGTTTTGCCTTTTCGAGAATTTTGGGCTGTTTGAAAAGATTCAAGGTTTTCAGAAGACAATTTGAAAAAAAAGCACAGTTTTGTCAAGATTTTGTATTTTAATTTCAAATAATGAGAACAATTTCAGTTTATGTATTATGTTTATGTATTTGCCAGTTTGCTAAAATTTGTCAGTTAAGTATTAATTTTGACTTTAGCAGGCTTGTTTGCTAATTGTGATTTTTTTCTACTTATCTATTTTTTAAGCTGCACGTTTACTAAGGGTCAAAGTGAATTCAGATTTATATTGGAAGGAGGCAGAAGTAAATGCACTTTTACAGTATTTTAGTGCACACCCACAGCCTCTGAAGGCCAGCATTCCAATGGGACAATTTTAGCGAGTCAACAGGAATGTTTACAGGACATTGTAAAGCAAACGGTCATCCTAGATTATGCAATTAAATAAGGTTTGTCTAGAGCTTTAAATAAACCTAGAACTCCTTAGTTCTTAAAACAGCAGCTTTATAGGCACACCTCCCTATAGAGATGGACACTTTCAGTATATTTTGTTTACATATTTGGGACGGTGCCCCTCCCCTTATGCCTTGGGGGATGTCATACAGATTTAGTTATGCATATAAGACATTCAGGAAGTAGAGGAGTTGTTGGAGTGTGGGGTCGATGATATGCATATACATAAGTGTACAGCTAATATTTGATTTTCAAACGACAGAACAAATGATACCTCCATATACCTAACTTTAAAGGAACAGTTCAGTGTAACTATAAATATTGTGTAAATAGGCTGTACAAAATAAAAACATTTTCTAATATAGTTAGTTAGCCAAACATTTAGGGGCAGATTTATCAAATTCAAATAAATGATTCGAAATTCGATTGAATTTTCAAAAAGATTCATATTAGAATTTTCAGATATTTTTGAATGCCACTTCAACCATTGAATTTTGAAAATTCGATTGGATCGAATGATTCGAATAATTCAAATAAAATTGTATTTGAATATTTGAATATTCGGCAGTCAAATTACTTGCCCTTTAATTTTTTATTCAACTATCCAGTTTGCCAGATTAAACCTACCAAATTGCTTTTAACTATTTTTGATCAAATAAAAGAATTTGATCGAATGGCTAAAATTGTTGGAATCATTCGATTCAACCGATTTTCTCATTCGATCAATCGAATAGTGTTCAAATCTGCCTGGTAACCAATCAGTGGAAACCAAGAAAACTGCAAAGCAGGAAGTAGTGTTCTGACTATTATGTTAGACATCCAGTCACTCCAGCCTTTATACATTACATTGTTGGCTAACTAACTATATTGAAAACATCTATTCTACATAGATCTATTTACCCAGTTTTTGTTTTTATTCTGAAAAATTCCTTTAAAGTCAAAGAGACAAGTTTAAGGATACCTTTTCAATAAAAGTAGTTTCCAAGTTAAGTGTGAAAAATATCCTGTTGAATCATAGGAATTATAGTGGCTACAGCTTTACTGAAATTGAATATAACAATATAAAATGATGGTGATCATAATGTAAAAAATTGTGCAAAAACATACATATAAAAATGTCTTTTTACAAGCTACCTAGCAATATGCTCTATTTCTAAATCCCCTAACTTATGCAGAGAATATGCCTCCTGTGTGGAGCCTGAACTAGTACAGAGGATCATTTACAAGAACCCATCAACACTTTTAGGATGTTTCCTCCAGCCTGTCCGTGCATGGTGACCCACATTAGGAGTGACAGGACAGTGACACCCAGCTGTGACAATGAACAAGTCACCCTATACTTTATATTTACTAAACACAGACCACAACTAGCAAAATACGATAACCTAATCTCCTTTTCTCGAGATGGGGGGTTGGGACCTTACTTTTTACTGGCCACTGTAAAATGGTGGCCTTTTGATGCTCTCCTTCTGTAACTCTAACTATAGTGAAATGGCAACCCCCAACACAAACCCCAGTACCATAACCAAACAATCCTACAGCACGTCTTGAAGGGCTGAGTGAATCATGCAGCCTATCCTCCAAATGTACATTTATTTATTGCAACATTGTATGACTTTTAATTTCTTCAGATAAGACTTCACACTCAACTATGACCAGATTGTTTTTGCTTGCAGACATATAAAGAAGATATAAGGCACACCTTAAAGAGCTGAAGTACTGGTATTTGCATCAGTGATGATTTTCTGACTCCCTTTTATTATTTTGCAGCAGCTTGTGCAAGACTGTAAAGATGCTAAACAACATATACGCTACATTAGTAGCAAACAATTTAGTCGAAAGAGAGAATGGCAAAAAGGCCATATGCAAATTCCTTGCATATTAAATTTGGAGGGATGCTTAAAATGCAGATATTGTGACTTGCTGACAATCCTCATGTTAATGAGAAAATGGAATGTGAAATGTAGTCGTGTGAAATTTGCATAATAAAAGACACATAAGGTCAAGGTATTTAGCAATGTACTGTTTAGATTTTTGGTGTCACTCTGTAAACTTAGGTAAAATTATACATTAGCTTGAAATGGTCCACTTTGATTTTTTAAAACCAGACCTGCTTTAGAGTTTTTTTGAGTAGGGCTTGATGAAGAAAATGCCTATGGGCTATAGGACAAGGGATGTTTCTCTGGCACATATTTCAACCAGCACAAAAGTGTTTAAAAACATCACTGTGAAATTGTGGTGTCAGGTTTTTTTCTATTAAAGTTAACTGGAGTTTGCAAAGAGGTCTCTTGTGTGCTTTAAGGTCAGGGACACTATATTCTGACATACTTTTGGTACAGGCCTTAGCATTGCATTTGAGATTCTAGACCCTACTTAACCCAGTCCTTCCACTCAAATAACTTGCAACTATCTAACTAATTATACTTTTAGATTCCCTGACATCATTCACTTTTCCTTCTCATCGCCCAAGGAGGAAATGGCAAACTGTTCTCTGTAGCAACATCCCCTACCTAACCTGGTGACCAGGCTAAAAATAATACTATCTACATAAAATAAACTATTTTCAAGATTTCTTTTTTCACATATCATCCTCTCAGCAAACAGGAGGTGTAGCGGATATATATCACACCCCCTTCTCAATAAAAATTTTGAAAATTATTCAAACGCAGCCACTTTTAGTCTGCAAATGTTCCATCCAACACAGTTCCATCCATCAGCATCAACTTGTTTTTTCTGTTCATTTATTTGTAAAGATTACAGGTTTTCAGGATTTGATTTTCTTGCATATGGATGTTAATTTAATATGTGTTTACAAGGCACACAAAGTGCAGCTGAAAGAGTTTGATAGACACAAGTTCCACATGTAAATACTGTATATCAATACTTTTGTAACCTCCAGCATACAGTATAACACCCTTGATTGCCCTGATTTCTGCAACAATAAAGGGCAACCAATAACATCTTATAAATTAACCCTTTCCAGGCTCCCTTGATACATGAAAAAGAAATGGCAAATTCTATACTCACCCACTTGCTTTTGGTACACTTTGCTTGCCTCCAGGGAAACCTGACCTAGTCTCTTGGTGCTGGTGGATTCTGCAGAGGGCAGCCAGGAGTAAAATTTTGTGGAAGAGGACCGGGCTACAAATCAGCAGGAGACCTATGATCCTCAGCTGGAAAGGGTTAAATTATATTAAAGAATAACAAAAGTTTATTTATTCATGTAAATTAGAGAGGGATTTTTTTCTGCATATTAAGCAAGAGAAATAAGCGGAACAAACATGTTCCAGAGAAATAATGAATATCACCTGTGCTGAGGAGATAACACTGCTATGAGTTATCTATGATGCCACAATGTCTTTACAGTTATATTGCAAAAAAAGCTGTTTACATCACAGAAGACACATAACTGCAAATTGAAAGAACATCATTATGAAGTAAGTGCTCAAATTGAATTTGTGGTATGTTGGTGTCTCTAGCTGAGCATACATGAGTCTG